>CM017562.1:47157761-47490261 GCA_007844125.1 Sinonovacula constricta
TAGCAAATGTTTAGTCCCAAAGTGTCTGCATGAAAAAAATGAAGACTAAATTGTATTACGCCTCTAATACAAAAATTGGGGTAGGGTTAATTTCACCTTAAAATGTGAAAGTTAGTTATCATTTATACCGTGTATGTATAAAAAAATAATGTGCATTTTAATCATTCTATGTTCATAAAATGTATTTCATTGACTATGTTAGTTTCTTAGGAAGCATGATGCGGGTTTTATATTGAAAACATTGAATTAGTTCAGCTCAGTATAGTGCCAAACTAAATGTTACATGTCTACCCAGATGTCTGTCCATCTTCTTGTGCATACATGTACACAGGTCTGGTTTTATAATAATTCTAGTTCATACAAGTTGTGCTGGGCAATTTTGTTTGCTATTTTCTATGTAAAAGAGGCAAAGGTAGCTAAAATGTTATTCTTTAAAGAAAATAGTGTTGATTTATTTTTAAATACTGAAGTCTGTACCACCATGACTGTACAGTGACCAGCATTTCTTTATAATTACCATTAAAAAACATCATTTCATATCTGTAGCACAATCATTATGTATACAGCATGTATGCTAGACCTTGGTCTTGGATAAAGGTTTGCTTTCTTATACATCAAAGCAACACAGATGTTGTTTATGACACATTTTGTCTATTTTTAGCAGAGGATGATCCCAGTTAATTGTATAATTAAAACAAACCACAAGTCAGATTTAGATTCCTTCCCGATGATAGCTTTTGCCAGACTGGGACTCAAAACTCACATATTGAGGAGTAAGATGACTTAAAAATCACCATCTATCTACTTAGCAGCAAGTCTCCCACTGGAATGTAGTGGCATTGAAGTTTTTACATATTTATAATAATATTATATTCACAACATTTCTTGGGAAAAGCTATATATTCTCAACCCAGTTGGTGGGTACTTATCTAAATCCTTTCTCCTGATGAAACCATTGGTAAGTACCGATACTTTAGGTTTTAAATTTGGGCCCATGCACATCAGGAAACTCACAAACTGCAATACTTGATGAATGAAGCTTTTATCAAATAACATGGCAGAAAGTGAGTTAGGTCAGAATATCTGCAGAGATCATTTAAAATCAAGCTATCAGAACACATCAAACATACTGAAAATGTCCAAAGATTCTTAGGCCATAATTGCAAACTTTACACAGGATGTAGCTCCACAAACCTGCTGTTACGTGCCTTAATCTAGATGAGCAGTGCTCCACCAAGCAATTTTTTGTAGTTAGACCAAGTTGCCATCTCAGTGTGTATAGGTACCGGTAATTGTTTTGATGAGGAATGGTATGATACTCTCTGATACCTTAAAGCAAAATTAAGCACAAGTGCTATAAAGGCACTTTGCCACCAAATAATACAACCAAAATATATTTTCCTCAAGAGCATCAAATTGCAATGAATTGTTTAATAACAATCCAAAAGAAGTCTAGGTAAATGTAATGTTGTTACAGATGCTAATGTTTTACAAAGTATGTATAAAGTTCATCCATTCCTTGAAACGAGAAATGACATCAGTATCTCACAAAGTAACTTATTATGAACTACTCACATAAATTCATTTCAAATGTACATGACCATTTTCCAATGTGTGTGTATGCCTGAGACAACATATACATCATGTTTGTAAAGTGGTTTTATTTTCAATAAAATTTATCACAAGTAAAAAATATTACCTTGTTTGTTAGTTCTCTCTGTTCCCATTACCTAGGACTTTAAAAGTTTATGATTCCAATGCATTTTCCTGCTCATCATTGTTAGTAAGTGTGACATACCATAGCTTGCCAATCATAAATTACCATTGATCAGGTCTAGGCATATAGTGACAAGCCGGACCAGCCATACTTAAGAATAGAAACAACACTAGCTGCTGCGCACTCATTAACATCTATTGCATATAGGCTGTTAGCAAATATCTATGATTCTGTTTTGCTCAAAAATAAATATAGCACAAGGGTTAACACAGCCTAAGACAAAGTAAAAGGCAAATTTCAAACATTTATTTCCCAATTTAATGAATAACAGCACAATAAAACACCATTATATTGCACAAGTAACAAGATACATTAGACAGCTTTATCTAAAAGATGTGTTATTAAAAAGAGTTGGATAAATATTCAGTGCTACCATACATTAAACATTCTTCCGAATCAAACAGTCTACAGCAATGACAATGTCCATGTGTATGCTTCTTTCAAGGTACTTCATGCATGACCTTACTCCCTCATTCACCCCCAGCCCTCTACAATGTCAGATGAAAAAATATCTTCAGGGATCAAAGCACAACATATTATTAAAGGACATTATTTTTATAGGTTTTGAACTGAAAATAGCAATAGTCATAAAATCAAGATAGCAAAGTAGGATTTTAAAAATAAAATTTCTTGAGAATTTATTGTGCAATGTGCAACACAATAAGATATTATATTTTATAGCAAGTGAGAAGACCTTTAAAATATGACCATGAAACAAAACTCTACAAAACTTTTAGTTACAAAAACCATAAAAAATCTCACTAAAATAATCCCCCTTTATGAACAGAAAAAACAACAACAAAAAGCCTTCAACAAAATGAATAGCTCAAGAAAAAACAATAATGACATAGTACAGCACACTTAATATACAATTTCACAGATTTATAAATACTAGACAAATTTAGTTGAAAAGTGAGAAAGGTTTTTAAACTTAAAACCTTGATGAGAAAAAGAACAAATAGTTTACAAGTAAATAAACATAACATTTGCTTTCAACCACTCATACAAATCTATTTATACAGACATACCTAAATATGGACTACAAGACTTGTGAAATTGTACTACAATACCATTTGGACCCAATGATCTATTATAAACCAGTATGTCAACTTCCCGCTTTAAAAGAAAAGACTATACATTTATAACAATATTCAATATATCTTCGAAAACCATTTCACAAACATCCCTCATTATATGCAGATTGTGCACAATGCTTCATCAAATCACAGTCATAGGCAAAATAACATTAAAAACCAAGCATCTCATAGAAACACAATATACAAGGTGGTGGTCATGTGATATCCTTCTGCACTGGGGGCCGTATGAAACTGTTTCTCTTGATGCAGTCTGTGATCCACTCAATACCTTCCTGGATTCCATCCCTAAACCAATGAAGAAACATTGTATGCATTGATCATCATTTTAAGGCAACTATTGTTTTAATGACACATAATATATTAACAAGGTTAGTGATAACGAAGACATAAACAAATTAAATAACAAATAATGAAAACTTTATGCACAATTTAGACTAAAATTTGAAAGAGAAGTTGTTTCAATATTCCATGTTACGTGAGATAATTACATAAAGCAAGGGTAATGTTAGGTCTCACAAGGAAGATCATGAATATGTTAAGGTCAGATAAGCATATTACATGATTGTAACTCAAAATCTATAGGCTGTTTGGCAGTGTCATCATAAGATTAGTATTTAGACTTAACTTTAGTTACAGGAAGAAGAAATCAAATAAATAGGGTACTGTTACAACAGTCAACTCTAAAGACCTTACAGGAATGTCAGGGGTATAAAAAATATGGAATAAGCTCTTCTTCATATCATTTAAAGAAAATTCCCAAACCGATCGTTTCATGTAGCCATGCCTACTACATGGAACAACTAGGTAAAACAAACAATGGCCAAAATGGTGTCACTTACATTGGAATGTATGCAAATTATGTGTATTTTTTATTTTTTTTATTTGCTTTAATGTGTCCAATTAGGCTGACCTATATATAGAATGAAAGGACAATTTGATAAAAATATGTCACTTTCATGATAGTAAACTAGGTAGTTCTTAATAAAAATGGCTTAGATTTATGTGGAAATGGTTAAAGAAACATAAAAAATACCTTTGAATCACGTTATCGAAAAGTCTATTTGTGTTCTTTTAACATCAGTGAAATGAATATCCATGTAAATACACTTACTGTCATATTGTGTCAAGCATCACATTTTAATGCATACCTAAGGTTCTAATAAATTATTTATGAAGTGATACCTAAGAAAAATAATATCTAGAGAAAAATAAACAACATTCTTAGAAAACATGTCTAGTTTGCACAGTTTCTTTACAACAAAATCAGCTCAGTTTGTGGGCACCAAATGTACAAATCTACTTACACTATTGATAATATTTCCAAATAAGTTTACTTAATAAAAATATTGGTGATTAAAGCATTATATTTTTGAAACACTCAATATGTGTAACAGAATACCCAGCACTTCCCCCACTAACTGTCTAATCTGTTTAGCCTTGGGCTGGCCATGGCAAACACATGTTATCTGAATGGCTCTCAGTCAATACATGGAGTTAGGGCAGTTGGTGTAAGACCTTCTTAAGAAAAGTATCAAAAACCAACAATGCATCTAGGGGAAACAGACCTGTCCATGTTTTCTGTATTTTGATGCATCATTACCAAAAAATATAATGAATCAACAAAGCATAAATGTTTATATTGTGGATTACCCTTTAAGTGCAGACACACCATTCACCCGACAGTCCCTGTTGCCCATCAGATCTCTACTGTTGTTGAAAAGAGCCTTAACCTCACCTACTGTCACACACTCCTGAAACAATACAATAGAGTTATTAGAACTAATAAGGAATTGAAGTACAGGCAGTTGTATTTGGTTTGAGTCTGACAGAATGTGATCTCATGACCCCTACTTGCTGAGTGCAATCCTTACTTATAAAATCTATGGGAACAAAATACAACAGCCCACATTTATTAGCCCAATCTAACAGTCCTTTCATAAAAGCCTTTTTATAAAAGAAAAAACTTGAAAGTCACATTTTAACTTACATAACTTAATAATCATGTTAAACTTTTGCATTACAATTCAAAAGATTCACAGGATAATTTAGCTGGAGTCACATCATAAACTATACTATACTAAACATCGCTGTCCATTATATTGCTGACTCCAGTAGAGGGCTGTCAAGCCTTGGACTCACAAGTGTTGCAATGACTACTTCATTTAACACATCATGTTAACTCAGGTTGTGTATTGCAGAAGTAAGGATAGACTAATATTATGCCTGAGCAAGCAATGAGAGTGTTTACACAAGTAAGTTTTGCAGAGCTTACTTAAGGAGTTTTGTCTTGTAGTTTATGACCATTGAATGAAAATGTGAGTGGAGTCACATAATGCAAGGCCAGAACTTTTGGGTGAAATTAGGAGAGTTGGCAATGATCAAAGTAGAAAGAAAAATGTGTAAACTTGTGAGTAACTGTTAAAAAGAAACACTCCTTGCAGACACTTTTCTCTACAGGATGATGGATAATACATTTGTAACAAATGCGAATCAGCGATTGCTTCCTCCTGTAAGCACGTATATACAAATAAGTAAAGTAAATGTTTTTTACATAAAATCTATAAAGCGGTCTTTTATAAGGCTGAAACATTTCATGGACCAAGCAGACAGTGTTATAATGGAGTATCAGCGTAAATCCAAAAATGGGACAAATTTTCATATCTGAGTTCTTTTTCTTGGCATGCAAAATGTCATGTTTCTTTCACTGTATCATTTGTATTTATTTTATCAACAATGGTATCATTTTAAGATAATGATTATTTTCTGTAAAAATAATTCCAGGTATTTTTTCAGAATAGTGTTTATCATATTTTCATACTAAAACATATTAATTTACACTTGATTTTTTAGATGAAAACAATAAATATGGTAAGCAATTAATAGAATATAATATTGCTTGGTATATCTATTGTAGGCCGAACACCACACCATGACTCAAATGTTTCTTTATTGAGTTTATCATCCCACCAACAGTTTACAGTTATTTGGAGATGGAGTCCAATTGAAGCATAGTAATGCTTTCACTGTATACCTGGAGTTCGATGACCCAAAATGACATCAGTAAATGTTGCTTTGGAATTTGAATATAGAAGTTTCAATTCAGCCAAATACTAATCTCCTGAAATGTTAATAGAATAAAGATTAATTACACTTTTAAATTAAATGATGTCAGTTTGAATACATATTCATTATAATGTGGTAATGAACTCAGAGGCAGAGATCCAGTGGCACACACAGATAGACAAAGACTGCCCCACTACAATGTCATAAAGAAATGGAGCTATACCACTACCACTTTTAACAACTTTGGTATGTCGAGGCCGGGGATCAAACCCAGAGCCTCCCATACCAGAAGCTGTTGCTCTTCTGATTATGCTACCAGGTCCAGAAAAAAAAGAAATGAAAAACATGTTTACAAATATGGCAAAATACCAACAGGTATGTAAATGCATTTTATTGTTAAAACATGTAAAACTCAGTATCTTATTTAACTAACCTTGCCGAAAAACAAGGATAATAAGTAATAGCTAGCCTTGCCCAAAGACAATAAGTAATACCTTACCTTGTCCAAAGACAATTTGTAATACCTAACCTTGCCCAAAGACAATTTGTAATACCTAACCTTGCCCAATAACAATAAGTAATACCTTACCTTGCCCAAAGACAATTTGTAAAACCTGACCTTTCCTAAAGACAATTTGTAATACCTAACCTTGCCCAAAGACAATTAGTATTATCTAGCCTTCCCCAAAGACAATAATACCTAACCTTGCTTCAAGACAATTCTTAATACCTAACCTTGCCCAAAGACAATTTGTAATACCTAACCTTGTCCAAAGACTAACAACTTTGTGTCAGTTCTGGGGTTCTTACCTTACCGAGATAAACTTATTATAGATGTAGGTCACTAGATGTACAAGTCTGACTAGTGTAAAAAATACATGCCATACTCACTGGTAAATCCTGTTTGTTGGCCAATAACATCATTGGAACATTTGTCAAGTTCTCACTCACAATCATCTTGTCTGAAATACAATCAGCGACAACAGGTCAACAGTAATTAAGCCATCTGATTCACTTTTAAAAAACTTATAACAACAGACAAACAACATGTAATGCAATAATTCAGCATTCTCTAGATAAAAGTTATTTAATTGTGCTGTCCAAGTATTAATAATTTATTGAAATTCTCAAGTCAAAGTTTTATTTTGAAGATTTATTCATAAGCCTACATTTACTTTTAGAACAGTTCTGCAATATCACAAAAATATGTGGCTTTTCTGAGAACAAGACAAAAATAATAATGACAAGTATGTTTAAACTTACCAAAAGCTGTTTTTGATTCATCCAGTCTTTCCTTGTCAGAAGAATCCACTATGTATATGATACCATGTGATTCTGCATAATACTGTAAGAAATCAGACAATAGCTGTACAGTTGACTAAATGATACACTAATTAAATTATTATTTTACTGTTTTAATTTAAATTAGTGATTTCTCATTATATTCAGTATAATATGTGGCATCCTTTTATTGGTAACAGAAACAACTAAAAAATAACTGATTGGGATTTAAACTTATGACCTCCCAACCTTTTTAAACTTTTGTATATCACAGAAAAGGAAGTGTTGAATCAATATGTTTTTAATACTTCTCCACATTCAACTTTTATTATTACATTTTCAGTGTTTAAACTAAAAATAAGTATATCTCCTGCATACATGTTAAAGATTTCAGACAAAGTAGGGTATGTCCTGATTTCCCTTTACAGCCCCCATACACGCATTCACTGACCAACCAGTGGGGGTGCCTACCTTATCCCACAGAGACTGTAGCTCCTCTTGGCCTCCCAAGTCCCAGAACTTAAGCTTTACATTGCCTAATGCTATGGAGCCAACTGAAACAAAACAATGTTTTATACAGTACCTAGAGACAGGTGTGTTGTTGAGAACAGAAGAGAATGAAAGAGAGTGGAAGATAATGAAAAAGAATGGAAGATAAAGGAAGAAAATGGAAGAACTAAGATAATAAAAGAGAACGAGTAAACATGCCTGAAAAAAAGGTCAAGCAACAGTAATTTGTTATATACAAAATTATCCAAGGCAGCTTTGAAATGGCAAATTGTAAATGATGTTTATAAAGAGAATATAAAGTGTATGTCCATTTCAGGGCTATAGATTATGTTAAGTTGTTGGGCCAAATTTATAATCTCAAAAGTTGGAGAGCACATATTCTATGAGTTATTAAACATTTCTGCCCAAGCCTAACCTACATGGTGAGTTATATTAGCAATCCCATCAGTCAATTATGAAGGAGTTAGGCAGATTCCTTTCAATTATTAGTTTGAACCTAACTTATTCATTATTACCATTTTAAATAAACCATTTCACTACTTAATGTTATAAAGATAAAGGGAGACTTTATTTGTTTACTGTCATTCTGACTTACACTGCATGCCGTTGAAATGCAATTAACAGGAAGGGGACATTGTATTGCAACTTACCAGTACATTATAAAATGAAGTTACAAAATCAAATATTACCGCATGCTTACTATTTAGTCCAACAGTTGTCGTGATCTTATTTAAATTCATGCCTTGGTAGTTTTTTGTGAACTTCATCTTTGTTTGTTCTAGGTAAGTCTGAAAGAAAAAGTAGCTACAAACATACCAGTAATCTCAGTGAACTCATAAAGGAAGTAAGAGAATTCAAAAGCATAAAATTTGTGTGTTCTGTAGGCAGTGCAAAGTGTATTGTACTTTTTTGTAGTAGTTAAATTTAAAGAAAAATATACTGTTTAATTTGTCTAAAGCCATTTATTTATACCACACTGGCTAATACATAATACACACTTTACCTAAGGTAACCAAATAGCTGCTAAATATTGCTTTAATATTATCTTGTTATGTTGACCATTAGTCATGGTAAAGAACCTATCCCAAAAATACAAGTCCCATGATGTTTTCCAAGCTTGTTTTCAGTAAGGACTGACTGCTCCCTGTGTTTAGCAGCCTATTAGGGACATTGTTGACTTCTGCTATTGCTTTTACCTGTATAGGGAGTGTTGTGGAATAGTATGAGATTTATCTTCAGGACAGAAAGCCTCAGTCTCTGCTTTAAATTTTCAATATAGTTATCAGACAACCTCCAGTCCTAGAACTTTTATTTAAACACATGTTAAATTGACATGTAAGCCAACTCACAGTGGCACCAACACAAATCGGTGCAAGATAACCCAGTAAGATGAGACATAGGCAAATAATAGGAACTTTATTATTTTTTGTACATAAAAGCTGCAAGAAACAAGACTACCTTATTAATCCAGAGGCAAATCTTTGACAAGCATCAAAGACATATTATTGAGAAATACTTTGTCTGGTTTGGTATGGTTAAATTATTAATTTACCGTCTTTCCTGCATTGTCCAGTCCCAATATCAAAACATTGTATTCTTCCTTTTGGAACATATACTTCCACAGCCCAGACAGTAATGTGTACATCTGCAATGAAACACAATCAACACATGTAAGAGTCACTGATGGTTTTGACAATCATAACATTTCCATCTGAAATAGACCGGCCGCAATAGCTCAAATGGTAGAGCGTCAGGCTTGCCGATCGGGAGGTCGTGGGTTCGAACCCCGGCCGGGTCATACCAAAGACTTTAAAGTTGGTAGTAGTGGCTTCCCTCCTAACGCTCGGGGCTAAGGGGACAGCATTACGCCTGACTCGTCGGTGTCAGTATAATGGACCGGCCGGGTTCAGTCCCTGGGCACCTCATAAGTGCCCCTGTGCTATAATGATAGAAATGTTCGCTGCGCAGTATCGGCAAAAATGCCGGCTAATCCCAAATCCCAAATCCCATCTGAAATATGCAAATGAAAAAATAAATTTTAAAACACTATTGATATTTAAGTAATCAAAATCTAAATGTCTAATAACTAGTGTCCCTGACATTCACAAATGGTAATTAAAATACAAATACTGGATCCACATTGTCATGATTGATACACTATAAGCCTTGAACAATTGCAGTCCAGCATAGCAAACTCATAAAATCTGCCAGGGGCACAAAGTTAAAAAGGTACATGTTTTTAGGATGTATCTTAACGAGGTAGGGTTTACTCTAGGCCTCTTTCACATGGGTTACCTCCAGGCCACAAATGTGTGACAACTCATTATTGTCGCCATATGTTTAGTTCCAGAGCCACAAGCCTTGCTTATAGCAATTTTGTGTGAATTCACAACTTTAGTTTATCTTTGATATCCATAATGAGACAGTCAAACTACTTGTACATACTAAGATCCACAAAGTAATCTGTGTTCAAAACAAGAATGTCCACATGTTTTTTGCTAATGGGTTCAATACTTAAATTTCTAGGATGAACCTATTTTGTCTGGGTGCTAAATTTATACTTTGGTGACATCATATAATTAGGAAATAAATAAAGAGAACAAAAGTTAGAAAATATACAAAAAAGTAAATAGAATCAACAAAGAAAATATGTTGTTACATGTATTTTATGCATATGGAGCAAATGACATGACAATTTTTTTTTTATGATATGGCGATATGAAATAGGCCCTTAAGATTTAAATTGAAATGTTAAACAAAGAGGCATTCTTATTTTAAAATACAAACTACTGCAATTTTTTGTTTATTGAGTAAGAATTCGTATTACATATGTTATATTGTAACTGATTTGAGTGCAGGCTTACATGCTTGCTAGATTTATTTCTGGGAGGGTGTAATACAAATACCATACTTCAGTTTTTCCCCTAAAATACAAATTTCCCTTCTGATAAAATGACATTTCATTGCCAAAATACACAAATAAGATGCATTGATGCAGATTAGGGCTACAGTGTAAGCTTTAGTGAAAGGACTTTGATAGTCCAGTGGAGGAGTTCAATAGGAAGAAAAACAGAGATGGTCTTGCAATAAACATACAAGATGTATGAAGCAATCATGTGTTCCCCCATTTTTAATTAAACGCCATGAAATTTTGCCTTTCGCAAAGACACCAGGCCATGTCCCCTTTTTCAGACAAAAAAACGACCCTGACACTAAAGATTCCATGATTTTCTTTTTACAGGAACTGTCCATATTGAAGTATTTGCAATTGTTTAATAATGTGAAAAGATAAGAAATAACAATGAGCAGGTTTATTTTAATATACCATATGATATATCGAATATTGATCATTTTGTATCAATACAAATATTGTATCAATAATTCTGACCGATAAGGAGACATAGCTAACATGCAGCAATAAACCCAATATACAGTTGTTTGGGGTGTAGTGGATCACTAATGACATTTTCCCTGCATACGTATTAGAAACAAGTGTTTTAAAAATACAGAATATGCATTTACATTGTAAAAAATGTCTTCTTTCCAAAAAATGCTATCCATTTTAATCTCAGATGTATATTTCTTTGCAAACGCTTAAGTTTTTGATAGGCATCAATTTGGGTAGTAGCGGATTACTTTAGGGTATAGCAGGTCAAATGATAAATGTCACCTTGGGATCATCTCAAAGCACCAGGAATGTTGTATTTGTCACAACAGTCCAACGTGAATATGTTAACGATATGCTTGATTTTTTTCCCTCATGAATAATGCTATCGCATTGTTTTTAATGAAGCATAGTCAGATCATATGGCTGCTCCCTCAATAGGTAAATAAAAGAATCTTCTGTTTCCTGCATCTGTCTGGTATGTGTCTCCTCTATGCTCATTTGGTGCAACATCTACACGAAGTATGGCAGTGTAAAATGACTAAATCACATGCATTTTGTACCTTTTGCCAGGTCAATCATTAGTTTTCACAACAATCCTGGATTTTATTAGTATGAATTTGCTAGAATTTGAAAGGCAGGTAAGACAATGGGATGTGCAAGCAGTAAAACATCCGAACACCAAACATGCATTCAAGCAAAAATAACAGATCTTATTAAGAAATTTTCTGACCTGTGGCTGCTTTATTTGGATTTTAGAATGAGATGTACAAGATAACAAGTATTTTTAATAACAAATAAGGCCAAATGCTTAAAGGGGTCTAGACACAGCTGGGTTATTATGTGATAAGTGTTATATATATATTATTGATAGCATTTACAAACCAATTTGAAACTTAGTCCATTTAAACATATCAACTACAATCAGACATGAGTTGGGATCATTTCATAATAATTTTAGGGGCAGCGCAAGATGTTAAGAGTTTAGATTGAAACTGCATTTTCATTTCAAATAATGTGCAACTCATAGGCTTATCACTGTTGTTTACCGATGATGCATGAGCAGTTTCATGACGCATAAAGATCTTTTAATGGAAGAAATATTCATTAATTTTTTAGTAATCTGTCTTGATATTTCAGTCAAGATTGAATGTGGTCCATCAAAGTTTCAGTAAATGAGCAAAAGTTGAAAAATGCTAAATAGAAAATCTATGTCCAGGCCACTTTAAACATTATTGCCGCATAATAAATATGGAATGAAGTCTACCAAAACATGTAAAGACAAATGCAAAACCAAAACCTCTCTACAACAATTTCCTATGAAATGATATAAAATGTACACAAAATGCCACTGACTAGATCATATAAGAATACAATCTAACTACTTAACATTTGTAAATATTGCATATCACAGCATATTTGGTGTATGATTTTAATGGATTGTAAATGATAAATAAAGCAGTGAATCTGTTTGGCATAAAACATGACTGGAACCAAGTCACAAATCTGTATGTCTATGAGCAAACAAAAAGACTATTTATTAATCAGCTATTCCTGTTCTGGCCGAGAATCTGCAAATGGAGTTGCATTTGATATGCCATAATTTTCGGTTATTGCAAACTGCTAGGCTGAAATTTTTTCCATAGAAATCCTAACGCTACATCACTGTTTATAATTATATGCTTTTTATTTTATTTAAATAGACAAAACTAGCAAAAATATCAAGCTCTGATTTGGATGATCAGCAATACCCAAACTGGCCAAAGATCCGCTACACCCTAAACAAGTGTAACATGTTAAGACAAAGCTACAGTGTTTGTCATGAACTTTTACACTGTGTAATAATTCTTTTTTGAAATTAATGGGAAAGGAATCACATGCGATGATTGTTAATGCAGAAATACAAAAATCAGAATTTAAGTTTAGCAGCTATTTTCTCTGACTGATGAAAGTGTAAAGAGCGGTTCTGAGCGGGCGTTGTATGAAGTAATACAACTGTTACGGTTCCATATTTTTTCTCTATTTGAAGACCAAATATATAAAAGTAGACCAAACAGTGATGAAATATTTATTTAACTTAATGTTATCAATAAAGGTCATATAAAAATAAACAAAAACTTCAGTTTAAATTACGTTGTACATACGAATCAATTTGAGTACGAATTTAGTAGTGAAATTTCAACTGGTTCCCCACTTTTTTGTACGAGTGGACGCATTTTGTCTTACACTGGGAAACCAGGCAAGTTCATTGACCATTTCCGTACACTGCGTCGTCTGCAGCTAGCGTAAATAGATAATCCAATTTGGATTTACTACACACTTAATTTCATTTTTTCTGCAGCCTGCGTGATGTCAACAACCGAGATGGGTTTTAAATGAAGATGAACTGTGAGCGGTAAGTGTGCGAGACCTTACTCTGATTATGTATTTTATCAAAATTTATTGATATCACAATCAGAATGTTGCATTAGCCATTACAGCTTTTGTTTTAAAGTATTTGATATACTGATAATGAGTAAGCAATGCATCACGCATCAGAGCACGGTTTCTTTAAAAAAAAAAAGATGGCTAAAGACATAGCTTATGTTGAAAATGAGAAGACATTTCGGATGACAAAGTTTTTCAGTTTCTTTTTTGAAAAGGGACGATGGATATATTTCTCAACAAATAGAAGAAATTGCAGTGTTCTTACTTCTGATATAAGACTGATTTAATTGACACACATATTGTAGATCTACTTTGACATTTCATTACTATTCAAATTAGACAGTGTTTTCTTCCTTCATAGAAGAGTTGTTTAAAGTGCACTTTCAATAAATTAATTTAAATTAAAATATCAGTTTATAAGATTGACACTCCCCATTATACCTGAAATAAAACTAATTTTAAAATGCTAAAAAATTTCATGCATATTTATTAATTTATAAAGATTTGCATTACAATTTTCTAATGGTATTATTTCCAACAAAAACTGTCTGTAAACAATCCAATTTTGCCAATAGCCGTAAATTCCACCACAATGATTTTAATAAAAAGAAAGGTAAACAATTGTTGTACATTGACATTTTCATGTGGAACAAAATCACTGACACTAGGTATCATTTTGACCAAAACATATACACAAGCATACTACTTAAGCTTTTCAAGAAAGATTTGATAACGTTCATCTGAGTTTATTGGCATAATTTAAACATGGTATAATGTATTTTTATCATTTTGTGTTATATTTTCACAGCTAAGCAGTCTGTGAAGGGAGGTCTCTATGAGTACTGTAGTTGACATTTGCTATGTTAACCAGGTGACACTGCCTCTCCACATTTAACCAAAGAACAGAAAGAAAGGCTGTGGATGGTAATTTGTTTTAAATCAAGTTGAAATGGACTCAATGTATAGCTTGAGATAAATAAAATCATTAATATTACAACACAACCTTACTTAATACCTAGGTTGCATCAATGGGTATTTTAAGTGTTGTTTTGAAAAAGAAAAAATGCCTTAGAATATTGTAATCAAACTTTTTACACATTTTGGTATAGAAATTATTTTTTTCAACTATAGACATAAGGGCAATATCAAGTCTTCTGGAAAGTTCTAGCCATGTAGTTGATAATATTTAATTGTAGATGGTCATTGCCTAAGTTTTATAAGTATATCTCCCCAGATATTAACTTATTACTGTTAATGCGTTATTCTTTGAATATTGAATATATTTAACTGCATTTTCTTGTGTCACAACTGCAAAAATATTTATTATTAGATTATTATTATTCTGTTATACAGATTGTAAAAATCCAGGAATTGTCTTCATTAGTACTGAGAGCACCCAGTTTACAGAGGTTTCAGGCAAGGTTGTCCAGAGACGGAATAACAGATTTGAGGCATGCCCATCTAGATCAAAGATGAAGTGACTTGATTCTAGGATGACCTGATATTTTCTTGAGAAAGTGGCTGAAGTTTGCCATCCTGCAATGTGTCACATGTTACTAAATCTAAATATTGAATCAGACTGAACAAGAATGAAAAAGTTTATTTAACACAATGTGCTCACAAGACCACACATCCTTTTGTAACAAACAGTTAATGAAATTGTTGTTGTTTTTGCACATTTCTCTGAATATAAAATAAATAGTTATGAAATAAATATATGTTTCAGAACAATAATATAAGATTGTGTGCAGATGGTGTTTATTTAACAGATTGACATCAGCTCTTCTATGGAGTAAAGATATAGTTAACATTTTATTGTGACCATTTTGCTTTAATTAAAACAAAATATGAGTTAAAATTCGGTTACAGCACCTTTATTAAATAAAATGTACATACCATTTATATTAGAACTGGACATTCACATATTCAATCTCATTTTCCATCAATATGTAATGTTGTAGTCTGTGTTCTATAACTAAATGCCATAACTTATTTGTCTTAAAATGCCAAGATATTAATTAATTGTATTTGATGTTGCTTTAGTGTAAAATGCATAGAATATTGTTAATGTGTGTGTTGTTATTAACTATGTTTTGACATTGCATATTAGCTTAAACCAAAGCATAATTATCTTTATTTAAATCGCTTTCAGTGACATTTTGCATCTTTCCACTTTTTGAAAAGATAATGTTTGTTTTCATTAAGAAAAAGGTTCAATCTGGTAAAACATATAGAAGAAGTGATTCCTGTATTTTCTTTTTATTTCAATACTTTTTTTTAAAAATAGAGTTAATATAAAGACATAAAAATCTTTATTGTTATTTTTTTCTTTTCTGCATACCAACAGTAGCTATTTATTGAGAAATTCTAAAAATCAAAAACATGTTTACATATCCATCTACTGAAATACAGCATAAATATGTAAATTTCCTAATCAATATAATGTAGTAGTTGTTTATATGAAAGCTAATAAAGTGCATTTAAATGTTTTAAAAAATCTGCTATCTAAATGAAGTACTATGTTTTTAAAAGAATCGTGTTTTGCTGAAAGGGAACTAGTTTCATATCTTTGAAACAGCCAGAACTCAATTTTGCCTAAACATCCCCCGAAGACCCAAAATCCCATGGGGTATCATGTTTCTATTCAAAGAACGGACACCACCCTACAAATTTTGGTGAATACCTTATATTAAAGGAGATATTATTTATTTCTGATCATTTTGAGACTGAATAAGGGTTACAAAATTATTTATATAATAATTTGTATTTAATAACAAATTGATCATTACAGCTTTCGCTGGACCTAAACTTTTGTTTAAAGCCTGCTGAAATCAAAGTGCATACTAAAAAGGACAAATTATGGTATCAATTTCTCTTAACAAATCTGTTATGCAAAGAAGTATTGAATCCACAAACAAAAATATTTATAACAAAAGAAAAACATTACAAAATTATGAAAAAATATACCTTCAAATAGTTTCAACTTAATACTTGAGCAAAAATGACTCCTCAACATTCATCAGTGTTGAAATGCATGATGTTGCCAAATAGATGTGTGATTTGTGACTTTCTGGTATATTAACACGTAAATAAAAGATAACTATAACATTAAAAAAGCATGAATTAAAGTTATGTATATATTATTGTAGAACTAACCTTTTCTCGCAAAGCCTGCCATTGTAATTTTAGAGAACATGTTTACATTCTTACATACACACTGTCTTGTCTGCTTTTTTTAAAGAGTTTCTGTTCTATTGTTTATTTTAATGAGACAAAATAATTATTATCCACCAGGAGATATAGCCCTAAAAATCTCGATATAAAAGAAGCAATTTTACTGATAGTTAATTCACATCGTGCCTGTGTTTTGAAACCTGGGTAGGCTCACTTTTCCCTCTCTTTTACAATTGATGACATTGCCCACTGCAGTATTCTATTTGTGTTGTGATACGCAACGCTGCTACAGAGAAGAACAATAAATGACATTCAGGGAGGACCTCATTGTATAAGAAGGGAGGAGTGTAGCAGTCAGGGGCGTGCCAGGGCTTATGCACTTACGCACGTGCGTATAGTTGCTTCCAAAAATTGAAAAAAAAACCTTGAAAAAGAAAATAAAAATCGTACATAACCTGTGTTTGGCACTTGTTATTAGCTGTTTCATTTTTTAAATTAGAGTTCTTTAACCCTTTTCCAAATTCTACAAATACTTCTGCAATCCTACCCGACGTATTTCTGTCCCTTCCTGCTCGTTGTACTGTGACAGAGTTTCTCCCCAGAATGTATCTACGGCGTTTTTAGGAAAAAAAATCCGGGGGCGGGGTTAATGCCCCTGAACCCCCTTCCCAGAATAGTGCGTATAGTCAAAGGTCGCCTAGGCACACCCCTAGCAGTTTCACAGATACAGCTATAGCTCAGTCCTTAGTATTAGGTAGGTCTGATATTCGAAATCTGGTAAATGCTCACTTTACTCATAAACTATTACTTTTGAAAATGACCACATTGAAAAAGGTAAGCCATGGAGAGGCTCCAAATGTGCTCATTGATATTTTATGTATCAATGACTAAGTCTAAAGTTTATTGTATTCAAACAATAATTGCGCTTTCCCCGAATTAGGTAGCACCTATTGTCATATTATTGTTTCCTGGTAGATTGATTTTGTATAGATAATTATGCATACAGTTAAAGCTTAAATGTCAACGAAAAAATACTTTATATAATCATTCCAAGGATATCCGAAATCTGTATTGTCCGACGCTGAGTACACTAAAGAACAGGCTGGTTTATTTGCTAGTTATGCAAAAATATTAGAGGAATGAAACAATAAAAGAGAGAATACATTTGGCTAAAAGGGAAAAGAAAGAAAACGAACCTTGAGCCTTTATACGCAGATTAAAAGTGCTTATAATTTCGACAGTTTTGAACCTTCCAACTCATACGCTTCTGGGAGCAGACATTTTTGATATAACTCGGATATACAGGAGCTTGATAATTCCTGTAAAATAATAAAAAATGTAATTAAGTAAAGGCTTTTTTTACATATTTTTTTTCGTCTTATTTTTGCTTATATAGATATATGTGCATTCATTAACGTGTTGATATTTTAGTGATTTGTTTGCTTTAATTTGTACAGATTGATTTGAGCGGGTAAAAATTAGCTTTTATGTTTACCGATGACAATGAAAGAATTATTTTAGGGCGCCGTTACTTGACGAGCAAAGGATTCTGGGATATGTTAATTTGCCATTACCTTCCGTTCCTGTCAATTTATGTGACATGTCTATATTTATATGTGTTTAATGCGTAAGTATTTTATTTGTAACCCCTGCATCAAAGCTAGATAATTTCATGCCAATTTTCTAAGGGACGTACGTTATTGTAGACCAGATTAAATTAGGCAAATCTTGTCTGAATTATTAAAAGTGGGTGGGTGCAGGCCGGTTTTCTGTAATTTCATTTATTTCACTTATGATGATTCAACGGCCACTTTGAAATTGAGCATGGTATTCCGATTCTTTCTAAACAGAAACACTTGCCAAAGTGGCATTTATAAGTGGAAAGGTAACAAAAATCAATTTACTGTTGGTAATTGAAATGTTCAATTTGTAAAAATTATGTTTGATGTCACAAGGCCTTTTTCTTTTTTTCACAATTTACATGATTTCATGATGACTTAATTCAAAATTTGACAGGACCCACCGACAAAAGGGGAGAGGGATTTTATTTTTTTGCATAAAATTTGAAAACCCCTTAACAGCATTTGTTTTTGTTTTTTGCTACATAAGAGGTCTTGTAATTTTTTGACAAATTACAGTTAAGACAGTAGTTCCGAAACAGCAGTTGTTCCGAAACAACCACTCGATTTCTGAATGTTTGCTCGCAAAGTACTCCAAATATTGGTTCTTTTCTATCGAATTCGGTATTTTTCACATTTTTCCAAGTTTTTCCGAAGATTTTAGACGAGTTTTGATGAGCGAAAAATAAAACAACAGTCGATTGAAAATATCACCTGCGTAACAATTTAAGTCAACACCGTTTAACGAAACTGGGGTAAAAAAACATTGTGATAAGAAAAAAAACAGTCCTAAGGTAAGCAATCAAACTTATGCATCAAAATGAATTACCTATACCTGTTCTTGGTTAACTTAATGCAAACTTTTGTTTTATGATTGTGAAAAGCAAAATATACCATGTTTTATGTTTGTTTGTATCAGCAGCTATTCCGGAACAGCTGAGAGCAGATTGGGGTAACATCCCATATGGGGGAAATCTCAAACATATTGAACGATTTTGTAAAAACTTCTTTTTTTTCAATAAATTCTGTTTTATACCACTCATTTACCCCCCCCCCCCCCCCCCCCCAAAAAAAATAATAAAAAAAATAAACCACAAAAAAACAACAACAAAACAAAAACAACAACAAAAATAAACACAAAAAAAAACAGAGCTTCTCCCTGTTTCTAGACAGAAAGGAAAAGTATAGGATTTTAATCTCTTTACTTTTAATTTGTTTTTATTCCCACCTGTTCAGAATACTATTGTATATACATGTGGCTCCTATAACCAAATTAAATATGTGCTATGCAACATGAGTTTTGTTTCACTAAAACAACATTTGAAAATATCCAGAGACAGTCCTGCATAGTAGGGAAAGAAAAACTTATAATAAACCCAGTGACATTTAGAATGTCTCAGTGTAATCATGGCTTTAAGAAAACTTCAGAAATGATTATGCATGTTCATTTTCTTAATCAAAATACATCTTTAAATATGTATTCCGAGACAACAAACTGAAGGCCTTTTGTTATGATTGTCATGCTGAGCTATGCTGTATATCTACATTGGATTAACATACTGTTACTTACAATAAAATGGACCAATCCATATTTTGATATCAATGAAAATCTGTATCCCATATTCTTACACATATATTAAAGAGATTTCTTTATCAAAATCTAGTGAAGTGATGTGCTTTGACATCATGTATGTCTGCATGTTTTCCAAGCATAACATTTCACTTTTATTTGACCATTATCATAAAGACAATCATTACTTTATAAATAAAATAGCATTTGTTTTATTTTTCTTCAGTTGCATCAAGGAACTGAGCCAGGTGAAGGTACCAGTACATGTAGCCTGCCTGCCAGAGAGGCGTCTGTGACTTTGTCAGATATTTTCATTTTGGTACAAAACTGTGTTGTAAAAGTTTACCATCACTTCAAAATAAAACCTCCCAGAACTGATCTTCCAACTAGATTACCTGTAGATAGCGAATATAATAACATTCATGATGAAAGTGCATGTCTTGTCTGGATCCCAGAACTATCCACATTTCACCCTAGTTTACACTCATTGTTAACAGATGAACAACGTAATATTTTTCAGTCAGATATTGCAGGTCTCCCATTTGGCCATGTTCCAAGAGAACTGGCATTTTGTTTTAGGAAGGTGTTAGATGAAGGGGGAATATTATATGCTGAAGTCTGTGGTGACCCAGCACCAAGTTCATACCCCTGGCCAGACCAACATTGGTGGTAGGGTTCATCTGCCTTGTAATTACTTCATCAAGCCAGTAGCAAAGTATTTTGATCAAACACTTGCACAAGTTAACAAGACAGTTTCAGAAATGGAACCTGGATCAACTATTTCAATTGAATGTTTGTAAGTGACTATACATATTGTTGGGATACGATTTGTCCTGTTGTACCTTCATTGCATATTACACATGTTATGAGTGTGGCAGTAAACTTGTTAATAAAAACTGAAACATTTTTCATTAATTTTTTTATAGATTGCACTTGTAATAATGATGTTAAATTCTTAGGCTGCCATTTCTGGGGAAAAAAGCACCTGTTGGCGGGGGATATACAAAGTCATTGGCAGGTTCTTGTTCTATTTGTAGATACTCATTGCTTTGTTTTTGAAAATTTGTGTAGAAGTACCTACTCAATTCTTATATGTGTGTATTACTTCATATTTTTCATTTTTTGCATCATTGTTTTCTTGATTTACCTTGAAATCCACCAAAACTATGTGTTTTATTTTGTTTTGCAACCCAAGTTTCAAATTGTTTATAAGCATTAATTTTTGTAATCATATTTTTGCATTGAATGACATACAAGAAAAAATGGTGTCTCTGTTTCAAATATTTCAAAAGTATCAGGTTCAGTTCATTGATAAGGTAGCAGAAATTTATTTTGAAAATTAGGTTGTAAAAATTTAAAGGCGGTATCCAACAGTTTGCATATATTAAATACGCACACCAATGTCTGACGGCTGCCTTGGAGTATATGGCCATACGTTTTGCATAAACGCATACTTTAGTCATTATAAAGACGATTTTGACTCAAACATTATTTTTAGAATGTACTAATTGAGAAAAAAAATAGTCTAAATATTCTGTCTTTCTTACTCTATAAAAAGTGTGATAGTGGAATAGATACCGACGTCAGAGAAGGCTGTCCGGATGACTATATAAAAGTAAGTGGTCACATGGTTTTCCTAAGTTTAAAAATAACTATCTATGCAGCATGGCTCAGATAGGAAACACAAGCTTGCAATAATGAGTGGGAATTTATCCTTGACTGCTCACACAGATTGTTGACATTAATGAAGAGCAATTTTCAAGACCTTTTCAGGCGCTAATGACTTATTTGGTTATATTGAGGGGAAGAAACAAACTGTGGGATACCACCTTTAATACTTTTAAAATCAAGAAATATATACTCTTTACTAGCTTTACTTCATAATATCATGCCCTCATAGATTGCCATAAAATCTGTATGGTGCATACTTCAGAGAAATAAGTTTATATTATGAGCTACAACTATGGGCAGATAGATCAGACCTTGACCAGACTGTTGTCTAATTTGAGTCAGCACTGTCTGTTTGGTAAAAACCTCCAAGACCCTAGAGGGAATGTGATAAGAAAGCAATTAAATCCATAGATGCCCACAGGTTTGTAATTTGACCAAAGTTATAAAACTCTTTTGTCTTTCACAATTACTAGCATAACCTAACTAGTCTTTCAAAATATGAAGATTAACCTTATTATCGATTCTGCTTTTTTCGCAAATTTATTGTCATTAACTTATGATATTATTTGACATTAATATTTTTGTTGTGTTTTTGTTTGTTACTTATGTTTTTTTTTAATTATTTATATGCCTACATCTCAAGGTCAGTAAAGCTGTATGCAGAAATTTGTTTTGGTTGTTTTGTTATTCCACATTTAATTTTCCCTTTAAAAATTAAATGTTTACTGTGGTTTGTCTTTCGTGCACGGTCAATTGCTGCGTGCTTAAGTAGAATAGTGACAGGTCATTTGACAATTAAACATAAGTTTGAGAAAGTCCCCAACTTCCGTTGTGTACTGCAGCGGGTGGAATATGCCGACATATAGACATGTTCCGGAACACATGCTCTTGTTTCGGAACTACTGCTTTTACTACAGGTAGAAAACATAGATTTAAACGGAGAAGATGGAAACCCATTCCAAATGTTTAATATGTGTTATGAAGAAGATACATTAGTGCTTTCAAACACATAAAGTTTTAATCAATCACCGAAAACAACAATGAATAAACAGCGATTGTTTCGTTAGTGTTTCGGAACTACTGCCTTAACTGTATTGGACCCTGGAAATTTGTTTAATGTTTTGCAAATGAGACATTCAGAACACCACTGCAAGCAGCAGATTTATTTCGCAAGTAGTTTTGAATAGGTTTTGTGTTGCAAGTTTATTACAAATAATGTCCTTATGATACTTTCTTTTATTTTTTAATTTTATTTCAGAATAAGTTTAGTCAGAGAAATTCATCAACTCCAAGATGTCTGCTTCAGCAGTATATATCTTGGACATGAAAGGAAAGGTATTGTAACCCATTCAATATTTTCATGTTATTATATGGAGGGTAAAGTCATGTTGGACCAAAATAAATTTTAGTCAGACAAAACCAACACATTGATAAATATCATTAAATAGCACTTAAATAATGATTGTTTGCTATTTTATAATTTTTTCTATAGGCATTTGAAAGATAAAGGGTTTAGTATTTTTCAAGTCTACAAAAAGCATTATACCTCATTATGTCACAACAGTTCTGTTTTATTGGATTATTTACTGAGTAGCATGTATTGTTGAAAAATATATCGAAACCATCGAGGGAAAAACAAATTAGCAAATAATTCTTACACCAGTAAGAATTTTTTTTTTACAAGTTATGACTTATTTCAGTTTGGTGGATGTGATTGAGCAATGTCTCCATCTTTATTAAGTTGAATCAGCTGTTAGACAGGACCTTTTTAGATGATTTCAGATCAAGCTGCTTTTTATGCTTCCCGAAGGGCGAGTATATGGCCACCACTTTATCTGTCCGCCCGCCCTGTTCGTTTGTTCATCTGTATGTTTGTCCAGCCGTCATAATTTTGTCTGGAGCATAACACAAAAACTGTAAGAGATGTCAACATGAAACTTCATAGACAGATAAATCCTAATAAGGAGAAGTGCAGTGTTCAACAACCATAACTCTGTTTTTGCAGAATTTAGGAGATAATTGCCCTTGCCCTTTGATTTTTTTAATAATTAAATTTTGTCAGCAGCATAGAACAAGAACTGTAAGATTTATCAACATGAAACTTCATAGGTAGATAGATCTCTAAAAGGAGCATTGAAGTGTACAAGAAACATAACTCTGTTCTGATTAAGTTAGAAGTTATTGCCCTTGTTATTTTTAATACTTATATTTTGTCCAGAGCATAAACCTTTTGGAAATAGCATTTATTTGGGCAGCATCCATCGGTTCTAATGTTTCTTTTGTCAACCTTTTTATAAATGGTTATAATTCTGCTTTAATTATACTAAGTTTTATTGTATTGCTAGTGTTGTAAAATATGTTTTCTTTTTACAGCTTTAGCTACCACTATTTTGAACATTTTGTATGACTCACTTTTTAAAGCATTTCACATAAAAAGTAAAATGCTGATACATCCGTCTCTCTAATTAATTAATTCAGATCTTGCATGAGACTTTCCCTTTTAATGGTGCATTTGTGATATTTCTACTTCAGGTCCTGATATGTCGGAACTACAGAGGCGATATTGACATGTCTGTAATTGACAAGTTCATGCCCATTGTAATGGATAAGGAAGATGAGGGTCAGACCTCTCCCATCATACAATATGGAGAAGTGGCTTTTATCTACATTAAGTATAACAATCTTTATCTGGTGGCCACCTCCAAAAAGAATGCCAATGTGGCTCTAGTTTTCTCATTTCTACACAAACTTGTACAGGTGGGTACATTTAACCACTTTTGTCACACAGATACAAAGTAATTTGAATATTTATTGGAAGCCCAATGCTGTGGAGAGTTGTCATTGATGCCAGGTTAAAATATGGATGTTTTAATATCATAATATCAAAAGAATAGCATTTTACATATTCATTATATATAGTTGCATATATGTAGTTGCTGAAATAGAATAAATGGAAGAGCATACAAGCAAAGAAAGTGTAACTTTAAACAGAGTAAATATCCTTATTAGTAAAATCAGGTAAAACTTAAATAAAGCAGAACTAAATTACGTAAATTATGTAGATGCAAACTGAGCACTAACATAGGAATGTAGATAAATGCTTCAATATATAGTCACCATAAATTCGAATTTAACTGCAGAATGAGAAGTCATCGGCATTTTGCACTCCTTAATAACTCATCAATACATTTTTATGGACTTAATAAGTATCTTTTTAGCCACACCTTTGAATTTACTAATATATTTTTTAAGCCCTGTTTTAAAGTGATTTAATCTTATGTTTTTCACAAGTGACTTGTTGCTTGTCAGACAGTGGATAAGCACCTATATTAAATCAGTCAGCCCTGATTCCTCAGGCCTGAAAAAATGTTCTGCAAGGGTCACCAGACTCTACCTTAAAATATGCCTGACCCTACCATTTTTTTAGGTCTGTAAAAGAAAAAATGTCGTAATTCGTATTGTAGAGGTACGGTCACGAAAAACTGTTCTTTGTTTACTTCAGCCATTGTTGACCTTCTTAGGAAATATTGACTTCCAGTAATACCATGGTAAAAGTTTAGCCCCGCGATATTAGCAGAAATTACTATTACATATTCCAACTGTTACCTTGTAACTTGTCAAGCAATCAAGGTTCATAGGTTTTGACGAGCCAGTATGGTTTGAGCATTACCCAGGAATATCAAATGTCTACAATGTTATCCTAACAACACAATTTTTTCAGCCTTATTGGTGAACATAAGTGTGAGTGTGATACTTCTCAAGTTTTTTTAATTGCTGTTTACCTTTTCTCAGAGGTGGTGCTGCTGAGAGATTTAAATACACTGAAGACTTACGGGAGAAATAAAATTATTGCAGCTAAAAGTTGGTGCTTCTTAGAGATGCCTTTGGGAGAGGTTTTACTCTATATGGGCAGTCCCACCACTGGTTGGTTGTGGTGTTAGGGTAATGTGACTGGATGTCATTTTGTGTCAAGTTTTCATGGCATGCTATCACAGTGAATGTAGCACTATATTAGATTGAAGTGAAAACTGTCTGGATATCTGAAAGTTCAGTGATGGAATGTTAAATCCAACAAAGAAACTTGCTAATCTACTTACAAAAGGTGCATAATATTGCAGATGCAACCAAAGTCATTGAAAATGTTAGATGTGTTTTCAGTAGTAGTGTTATAAAAACTTGTTATTCATGTTGGATTTTCCTACTGAATGTATAGTTACAAGGCTACAAAAGTGCATTGTACTATATCATTACCAATAAGAAGTGTCCTCTTTATTATTTTTTGAGCAATGTAATAAATAACATTATATGACACTTGAGCATATATTATTGATTCCATCTTGAAATAATTGCATCAGAATAAACATAATGTAGTCATAACAATTATATATTTTAAATTTATTTCAGATATTTCTCGAGTACTTCAAAGAGCTTGAAGAAGAGAGTATTAGGGACAACTTTGTTCTCATCTATGAGTTGTTTGATGAAGTGATGGACTTTGGTTTCCCACAGACCACAGACAGCAAGATTCTGCAGGAGTAAGTCACAGCCTAATACAGTTGTACCATTACGTTGTTTAAGCAAACAGTAATGTTATAACGTTTATGCTAGATAAATATTACAATGGTAATGTTTAAATACTGGTAATAAATATAAATATGATGATGATTTTTGAGGATAGGTATAATATTTATGTCATTAAGTGATAGCCTGAAAGCATATAGGAATCATGTTGACTCATTCAGCAGCTAAGAAACTCAGTAACTAACTGCAGTAATGCACATCATAAATTATGTTAAAGTGTGTCTTCAAGTCACAGTTGCAGTAATTGCGTGACTCATATTCTTTCCACTTCTTTCAGTCTGTAGTAAACTAGTTTAAAATTTCTAATTGAAAGTAGTTGTATGTGGAAGAAAACAGTAGTTTGTTACAAAACAGATCAAGAATGCTAGGAATAAATGCAGAACAAAACTTGAAGACTTGCCATTAATGTATTTGTTTCAAACAAATAGATCTGTTCTGTGTTTAATTGTAATGGTGATTCTTTTTTGATAAATGAAAAGTGTACAGTCTGAGAATAGTTTTATAGCTTAATGAAACTAAATGATATTAGCTGTGGTTTCAATGTTACGCTCCAATAATAGGCCACAGAACATTGGTGATGAATGATTGCTGAGGAGGCACTTAGCATGAATGTATGAAGTTGAGACAGATAGTAAAGATCCAAATCAGCTGTCTCATGAAGATCTACACTATTAACAACTTGTGCTATATGCCTCTGTGGAATGGGATTTTTCTTATACAATAAATATAACATGCATAAGTAACGAACATGTGTTACACTTAACTCCTAATTAATATTGATACCTTTGGCTTGTGTTGGAAGAGTCCTTGGTATCATTTAGAGTGATTAATTCTGCCTCTGATATAGTGATGAAACTCTTAGCAACTGCAAGTTTTAATTCTGATGTCTTATTTATTATATTATATAAGCACTTAATGACTTAGACTTTAAAAAAAACCTTCAGAGTGCCAGTAAAAGATACTCATGAGTTTAAATCAGTAAAATCATATGTCCAAGGGCAATATAAAAGACTATCACCCATAATGTCTATTGACTTTGAACATGAAAACCTGACATGAAAGATTATAACAACAATTCATACTTATTCTGGACTTAACATGTTGTTGCTCCTATACACAGATATATCACCCAGGATGGACACAAGCTGGAGATTGCCCCACGTCCACCTATGGCAGTGACAAATGCAGTGTCTTGGAGATCAGAGGGTGTCAAATACAGGAAGAATGAGGTCTTCCTTGATGTCATCGAGTCGGTCAACCTATTAGTATGTCCATTTGTAATACATATACAATGTATTGCCTATGCAAAATTGTTAAATAAATGCCATACTTAGAATATATAATTTAGAGGCTATATTAGCTTTGAAGTTTTATATTTCTTATATAGTTATGCAGTATCAGTCATGTGAACCAAGAAAGCTTGTAGCCATAGGTGGGCAAAATTCCATGAATCAGGGAGCTTTTTGAAAGTAGACTAACATTCATAATACTATGATTTAAATGCTCTTTAAGATTAACATATAATGTTGTAGAATCTGCGGTGGAGGTGTTTGTCTCTGAATTAGAAATGTAGCATAAGATAAAGGATTTCAATAAATCCTGCATTTTGATGGTAGCACATAGCCATTTGTCCACTTTTGACTTGACCAAAGTTCAGTCCGCGGGTTTTCCTGATGCAAGATCATTTTAGCCCATGCATCAATCAGAAGTACACATCGCGTTCCAAAAGAAGGACAGCAAGCGCTTAGCCAATACGATAGGCTCGCATTTTGCCCATAAACCAATGACAGCATCTGTGGGCGGAGCTAAACCGAGCGTGATCAGCATGTAGCTTAGTTGTGTGCTAATTGACCCTAATTGATCGGATTATCAAGCGTCTCGCGACAAAAAATGACAGAAGTCAGTGAATTATTTTCCCATAAATTGACAATCACATGACAGAAATCAATACTAAGTGTGCAGAAACACATACGTCACTGTGATGTAAACCATCTGGATTTTTTCGCTGATTTACTAGGTCGTTTTTGTTTTAATATGTGGGTGGTTAAAGCAGGATAGAAATGGCATGGAGATTTGAATTTCATTGTTTCTACTTGAAGAAAGTTGACTGTAATAGTTTTCAAGGCAAATGATTATGTTAAATGTCATCTTCCTAGTTAACGCTGTGAAATGCAGGTGTAACTTTTTAAATTATTTCTCTGCTAAAAATCAGGTGACCCCCATTTTAAACAAACAACTGTTACTTATACATCATACAATGAAATAAACAGTGATTGTTTTGGAGTATTGTCAACTTATAACAGTACATCTCTTTAGAAATATCTTTAAATAGATACGAATAATACAATCTATATTTGTGTGAATTGTGTCTCAAAAAATGATATCGTTCCAACCAAAGAAACACCAAATACAATTCTTTTATTTGGCTTTATAAATGCATATCCTACTTCCAAAATGTTGCTGAATGATACTTGAACTAAAACAGTGTTGAGTGTTAATGGTGTAAATTATTAATTGGACAATTATCAGTATGGATATAATATGGTATTAGAAGAAGGGGTATGTAACATAATGTTGTCCTGATTGGCTTGTAATACTATTCAGCCACCTAACCACATACATCTATGGTATCTAGGTTGAAAAAAGTCTTTAACTTTAGAATGGATAAATTAGTTTCAGTGAAATTGCAAGCACTTTGAACAAGATAAATTTCTACACATTCATATGTGTAGGTTTTACTAATGTTTTGGTGTCATTTTCTGGTTCAAAATGTTTCCTTATTGTTTTTGTGTGCAAACAGTTTTGTATTTCCCTTTTTCTTTCTCTCCTTAACTAGGTTTTAAATCATTTTTCAGAAATAAAGTTCATGCATACAAAACAGAAAATTTAGAAAATGTATAAAATTGTAGTGAACAATGATATTGCTATATGCTATATTACCCAACCATCGTCAGCTTATCTGCAAAGTGTGGATTACCTCCAGATATTGGGAAGACTTTTTAGCTCACCTGAGTGTGCTCAAGGTGAGCTTTTCTGATACCACTTCGTCATTGTCTGTCGTCAACATTTAATCTTGTGAACAAACTAGAGGCCCCATTTATGGCCCAATCTTCACCAAACTTGATCAGAATGTTTGCCTGCATGCAATCTTGGATGAGTTCATATCTGGGTCATGTGGGGTCAATAAGTAGGTCACTAGGTCAAATTTTAGAAGAAAAAAAAACCCTTGTGAAAACACTTAGAGGCCACATGGATGACCCAATCTTCACCAAACCTGGCCAGAATGTTTGCCAGTATGAAATCTAACATATATTTTGAAGTGGGTCTTGAGGATTTAGTAGGTTAATAGGTAAAATACTAGAAAATCTTATTAACCCAGTGGCCACACTAATCTTCACCAAAGATTTCTAAAGTAAATAACTCTTATTTTGAATAACTTGATGCCAGATATGAGCCTACTAAAAGCCTCTGTCCTCAGGTGAGCGATTAAGGGCCATTATGGCCCTCTTGTTCAGATTAGGGGTCAGAATGTAATGGACATGCCCATATAAAATGTTACATCTTTGTTGTGTTTATGTGTGATCAGAATAATGAAAAATAAGAGTTTTGCTGGTTTTTTGTTAGTTTGTAATTTTTGTATGAGTTTAAATCATAGCAATAATAGTCCCAAAAATAAATCAAAGTACAAGATTTTATCAAAACTGGAAATTCATGTGTTTATTTTCCTCTCCTGACGGGCTAGGGCTGCATCCCCAATCCCTAAAACAAACCTGGCGAAAAGATTATTGAATAATATTAAATAAACAGTATTGAACAGATATATTTGTTTCTATTTTTGTAGTGATAAGCAAAGCACTTATATACAAATGTATTCTAAAAGCATCTCCTCGCATTCATATTTTGACCCCCGGTTGTTACATTTTGACCCCACTGAATTTCATTTTGACCCCTGAAAATTTCAGACCAGGGGTCATTGACCCCTGAAAAATATATCTGGTAAGAGTCAATCTTTTTTACCCGATCTTCTTATAATAATATAATATTGAATGTTACAGGTGAGTGCAAATGGCAATGTGCTGCGCAGTGAGATTGTGGGTGCTATTCAAGATGCGAGTGTACCTGTCTGGGATGCCTGAACTGAGGCTCGGACTAAATGACAAGGTTCTCTTTGAGTCAACAGGAAGTATGTTGTGTTTGATAACTGAAATTCTTTTGTGTTTGTCATACCATTTTTTGTTGTATATTTGTAAAAAATAGTAATATATCTGAAAACTTAAATAAAATAAGAAAATAAAATATTCATTTTTGTTCTTCATATTTTTAATTCTTTGATTAGTGTATAATATTTTATTTACTTTTTCATGAATATATTTATGGCATTGTTTTGTCCTTTTAGTTTTGTTTGTCTTTGTGTTATTTTGAAGGGGGAAAGAGCAAATCAGTGGATCTTGAGGATGTTAAGTTCCACCAATGTGTTCGTCTGTCCAGGTTTGAGAATGACCGCACCATTTCATTTGTACCCCCAGATGGAGAGTTTGAGCTAATGTCTTACAGACTCAACACACATGTAAGTGTACGATACCAATCCTTTGATTTAGTGGATAGTAGTTACAGTGACACAGCATTAGTTTTATATCTTTCCTCTCTGTTTTGCTGCATTTTAAATATATTCGTAGTAATGTTCTGATAATTGCACTCTTCAGCCAAACAGCATGTTGTAGAATCTTGCTGTAACATTAAAACATAGTGTGATACAAATAATTTTCAAAAATGGCTTTACAAAATTACCTTGTGAGAAAGTTAAACACCTGCATCAACACATTTATCAATAGTTTGCTCTGCATATTCACACATAATGCAATTGTATGTACTTCAGAAAGTTCTCCATGTTTGTGAATCTGTTGCATTTTAACTGTTTTCTTCTTTGACAAAGTTTTAACTTTATAAAGCATTTTGGGATGATATATAAGGAAAATTGCAAATGTATACCTGTATTAATTCTATTGTTCCCTTACAGGTAAAACCACTGATTTGGGTTGAATCTGTCATAGAAAGGCATGCCCATAGTAGAGTTGAATATATGATCAAAGTAAGTATTACAGCGAAGGTTAAATTAAGTTAGCATTACAAATTAATGGCAGACACATATCTTCAATAAGTAAAAGTACATTCATAAAAACATCATCATGTGCTGTAGTTGAACTAGCATATATTTTCCAACCTATAGTAGGTATGCATATTATTATATCAATAGTAACAGTTTGAATTCTAAAGCCCTTGCACATATAATTATTAAAACTTAAGCCTTATGCACCCATACTTACAAAGGGAACAAACATGTCTATTAGTATTATATACCTATTTTTAATATAATATTATATACCTATTTTTTAATATCATATAATTTATATCATAATATATTATTTTATTATTATTTTAAATTTCCCTACACCATTTTAGTTGTAATCCTTTATTATACTCATTTTTCCATATTTCATAATAGCTACTGAATACTGATTTAAGATTTAGATAAAGTTGTGTTTCTGTGCTTATCATGCATTTCTTGCCCTTAAAGGCCAAGAGTCAGTTCAAGAGGCGGTCCACAGCCAACAACGTGGAGATTGTCATTCCAGTTCCTACAGATGCAGACTCTCCCAAGTTTAAGACCACAGTCGGCAGTTGTAAATATGCCCCAGAACAGAGTGCTGTGATATGGTCTATTAAGTCATTCCCAGTAAGTCTTGATATATCTTAGGTAATTTTATGTTTCTAAAATGGATAAATGCCAAGATTGTCTTTCCTTTAAAATAAAAGAAATAACATATATTTTGTGATTAAATGTGTGTGTCTTTTGTTTATGTCTAATGAGTTAATGGAAAGATCATAATTTAAATGTGTATACTTGAAATACTGCTGATTAATTTTTTATTTATTTTTTTGTGAGTAGAATGTATGTAGCTGGGTGATAGACATGTTTTAAGTGGTCCTTTTAATTAAGACACATGCTACAATCATGTTTTTTATTTTATTATATACCTATGAATTGTTTATCTTTAAAATTAGTTTGTATTTTCTTGTTAAATACATACATTTGTATTCCACTCTCCGTATTTGATAAAACCCCTTGTATTTTACTTGTAGCTTTGTGTAAACTGAAAATGCGTAATATGATGGACTACTTTTTCTATAAATAGAACATGAATCCACTGGTAAAAATAGTTGCAACTGAAAATGTATTTATGGTCGACAAAAAAGTGTTCAGTTCAGTGTTTATTAAAGGTATATACTAAAAGGAATACTACAGCCTCTAGGTGCAATCCGGGTATTCACACAGCCAACTCAAACAATCCGGCTTGGTGGATCGCACGCTGACGTAGTATTCCATATTTTATAAGGAAAGTAAATAATTATCTTGATAAATTAATACCTAGAATTAACCTGCCCATTGCAGGGTAATATTGTTAATCATTCGGTAAACCCATATATCTGAACCTGTGCCATAAAGTTGACTTAATGCAGGGAGGAATAGAAATTTTTTATCCAAGAATCATTAACCATTGATTACAGGGAGGTAAGGAATATCTGATGCGAGCCCACTTTGGTCTGCCTAGTGTAGAGAATGAGGACCTGGAGGGGAGACCACCCATACACATCAAGTTTGAGATCCCCTACTTCACTGTGTCTGGGATACAGGTAGGGTCTCTATGGTTGTTTGTGTTGATCATTTTCTACTTTACTAATTATGGCATTGAGCGATAAATGGAAGAACAACTTAAACAAACAAACGTTTATGCAACCAAAAAATTTAGGTAAGGCCAACATTTTGACCCTGTGGCATATGTTAAATGACATTGCAATTTCGTATCCCACTTGTTCTGTACCACTCCATGAAAGTGGAAACATGTATTTGATAATTTTCAAAATAAAAATGAATAATCATCAACAGAAATCTTTCTACACCAAAGCCTGGTCATTTAATTTTATCAGAAGAAATCACAAGGTATTAAAGTTTTTCATAAGTTTTTGTCTTTAAATTATAATTTACTCGTGAATGCCTATTGATTAGTGTTACTGAAATATGAATGAATATGAAAGCAGAACCCAGAATCTTCAATTCTATTTGTGATTTCAGAAAACAGTTATGAAGTAACTATAATGTGATAATGCTAGGAAACACATAGATCTAGAACAATTACATTTATTCAACTTGCAAGATTTTTTAAACATTTTCGTAACATTTAAAATAATAAAAAGTACAATTTTATCAAGGACTTTGGTAAACATACAGGAAATATTATTATTACTGCCCTGCTGTCTGTCCTTTGTAAACCTGTCAACATTGTCCCAATATCAATTGCAAAAAAACGAAACCTTAGAGTCCATAGTTACAGGTACAGAAGTACTGGGGGTTTTTTTATCACTTAAGTCTGCTTCATTAGTCATTATATCATCATGTTCAAGTTTCCGACTCCCATTTAAGTAGTTTTATTGCGTGAATGCCACTGTTGCTGTTTCAGCCATTGATTTCAAAAACATATTTTAGAGACTTGAGGGCAATTATCTCTGAACAGAGTTTCCTGTATAGAGCTGGCTGAACTGGATCTGCACTGTTTGCATAAGCCTGATCAAATTGTGCTTAGCAGACTCAGAGTTACCATATTACATGTGGTTTTTCGTTAAACTTGCTTTGCTTTCATTACTGCAGGTGAGATATTTGAAGATTATTGAGAAGAGTGGTTACCAGGCCCTGCCATGGGTTCGATACATTACACAGAATGGAGACTATCAGCTGAGGACCAGCTAGACAAAACTGTGGAACCATGGCGGGGATTGTCATGCTGCTGTTAGCAGTCAGCAGTATATTTGGGAGGGGGAAGATACATAAACATTATCTTCTTGGATCGGTTAATACAAATATATAATTAAGAAAATTAATTGGAATTTTCAAGTCTCTATCTTACAGTATATGTCCATAAATAAATGTTGTCATCATACATCAAGCACTATAGAGTAAACTTTACATTGTTTTTTTACCTTAAAAATAAAGTGAATAATAATTAATTATATATGTGTTTCAAACTACTGTGGAGTAGGGATAACATGGCCAAATGCAACACTTAATTGTTGAAACTATAATATCCACAAATCTTATTGATCTGACTATTCATTTGTAAACTCAAGAGTAATCAGTCCATCTTTCTGAAGTTTGTGCTACAATTATTTTAGTCCAATCGCTACAGAATAACCCCTTCCCTTTGTTTATTGTTACAGCTGCTTGTATCATTATTGCTGGTAGTTAATGATTACAGTTGTTACAAATATCCAAAAATTAAAACTTACATTATCATAGAATGTTTTTCAAACTTTATTAATTTATTAAATATTTGAAGCTAATTTTATGTTTCAACTTTTGTGAAAAGATCCTTTTGAGAAAATATTTATTGAAATATTCATTATCTTTAATTGCTTATTGGATGTGTGAGTGTAAAAAAAATGAAACATGTGCAATAGTCACATTTTATGTACATGAATAAAAAACACATTGGCACATTTAAATCTTTCTTCTTTCTGATTATTATTATTTTTGACATTGTTGTCAAATATCTTAAGGCATAGAGGATGTTAGAAGACATGAAACATAATTTGTGAACATCTCGTTGTATTGGGCAATGTATTAAATTTTCATAAATGATTTTTAAATTGGTTATATTTTATATAAGTAACAAATATATCTAGACTGTACATAATGACTTGGTACTTTAAAATATAAGCAAACAAATCAAATGTATCAACAAAACCTTTTCTTGATTTAGCAAAATGTTTTTTATTGTTTAGTTCTTTGCTGTTTAAATAAGTGATCAAATATTATCACCTTTGACTTTAAGTAAGAAGCAAAATAAATATCTTAGACATTTGATTTCAACTTAATGCAAAGGTAACAATACATATTGTTAAAGACTTGGCAGCAAATAGTTCAGATCCAGACCAGACAGCTCCCAAATAGGGATGGCTTATCTTGATTTACACTATATTTTGTTAGATCAGTTTGTGCCACTTCAGCTAGGTGCTTGTTGCTGATATTATCCAAAATCACTTATAATAATAGATTTCCTTTTCTTCTTTTTTTTCCCCAAAGTAACATGTTTTGTTCAATTAAATAATAACTAAATGATCTGTATTTTGTGAAAAATTATGTAAATGTTGCTTTCCTTGGAAATTTCAGCTGTATGCCTGTACATCTATATATTTATTGGACCGTCAGTAAATCTTACTTGTCATCTGTGTAGTTTGTTATCCATTTGTTCAGTGTCCATGTCTCCCATTTAAAACCTTTATTTTTCACATGCCTTTATTTTTCACATGGATATCCTTTTTTCTTCATTTTTATAAAACGTTATTTTGAAATTTTAAAGCATTGTGGGTTTTGACTTGAAATGGTATGGCTTGTAATCTCTTGTTTTAAAAAACTAAAAATAATATTTAGTAAAGGTTTTTAAAACAAATGTTAATGTCTGGCAAAACATAAAATAAAGATCATATATTTTAACATTTTTATTTAAAATGTATAAGACAAATAAACAATAAATATATGTAGATTCAGTCCTTACAAAGTATAAACTCAACTGCATTGTAGAAGCAGAAAATAATGGCACATTGCTTTCTACCTTTTTTAAGGTATCGTCGCATTAATCAACCTTAATATCACAGACATAAGGTCTCGTTAGAGACATGTTCAACAACCAGCATCAGTTGAAATAATTACGTAATCAGTTAAAAATAAGCAGTATTAAACGATATAGTTGAATCGAAATATGAGATGAAAAAAATGTATGAATTAATATACATTATTTACCAATGAACTAATGAATGGTTACATAAATTGATGAGTGAAAATCATGTTTAATTTAATAAATTATTAAATGTATAAATGAGTGAAAAAATAAATATGTTAAAAATGCTAACATTAGTATGGACGATTTTTTTTTATTGACAAACCAAGGATTGACAATATGGACTGTATGAATAAAACAGAAATTAGCAGTTTTAAACATACAATAGATAAATATAAATAAACAATTCTAACTTGATGAAAAATAACATGAAAAGTTTTCTGAATAAATATGGCACATTTGTAAAAAAAACAACTTGTATACAAATAATGTAACATATTTGTAACTACATTTTGATCAAAATAATTCTGAAAATATGCGTAAAACTAATTCATCTTAAATACCAACCACTATGTTACAAATTATACAAAAAAACAATCGGATGTTACACCCTTATTGAGCCAAGAGTGAAGTCTGCAAATAAATAAGTATGAAGTAACAAAAAATCTGACACTCCTGTAAGGAGTGGCGTGGAGATGTGCATATGAACTTGATATGTGAAATATATTTGTTTTCAAAACATCGTCGTATCATATAAAATAAAATCAAATGAATTACAATCTAATGATTGAAAATGTTTTTTACTTTCAACGGTCAAAAATAGCCTGCTATATTGCAGTTGTCAACAGCCTCAATTTACCGCTAGTAACTGGCTTTCCGCTCGTTGGTGTGAAGGACTTTCTGTTTTAAAACAAAATGTTTTTTGCTTTAACTTCATCCGCACACACTTAAATTAATTAAGGGGCCTAACTGCAGCGGTCATCACTACTGGTGGTCAGACGGACCTGGTTACTCCCCTTTAAAGATTCCAGATCTTCATCCTTCTTACGGCAGCATAATCGTGGCATCACATTGACCTTTCGTTACAAAACGAACTACTTCTTGTTTGTGCGACTACTCCGCCGTCTTAGTAACTATCAAGGGTGTCCCCATTGTCTGATCGGAAGATAGTCGTTGTCTTACGAAATTTGCCAAACGTCCGGTGGTTATTGTCCACCAAAGGCGCCGGAGCATTCTTCTATGAGTTCACCCATAGAATCGTCAGCCGTTAAAGGTACCGGCTTGCGTAGATAAAGTCTGTGTTTTTTTCAGACGCAATTTCACCCGTCCATCTTGCCATATATCGGCATCGCACACGTGTGTAGCTTTATTTCCGCTTCTGGTGATTCTAAAAGAATGGCTTCCCCATCGGCGTTGATGAAAAATTTGTCAACCAATTTCCTCTCACCGTTTTCATCAGTGTATGTTTTAGCATCAGAAAGTCTGATTCGGTATCTGGTTGTTCGGACCTTCTGGATAAAGTCGTAGTCCAACTGTAATGATCAAATAGCACAATGATTAAATAAGAAAATACTTATCACCTTACTAACTTTATATGAAAGGGCTTACTGAATGTTGAACACTCGCAATTTTGAATTTAACTATTTTGAAAAAGTCAACGAATTTAAGAAGTAGGGAAACCAGTCTTTATATCATTATCTAGTTAAAGAATTGCGACAGTTTTGAAATGAAGTCATATTCTATCAAATATAAAAAAATGTTCAAAATTAGAAATGTGATTTACATGTATCAAAAAAGAAACGTACAAAGCCGGATTGTGCCTTTTGTTTGCGTGTTAGTTGCTCCACATGTTCGACCATCTTACATTTCTGGGTGAGCCAAAGTGTAAGGGCGCTAGTCACCAAAACTGGGGACCACGTGATCTCCACGCTCCTTCTGCGTCACAATATACGTATCTACACCGTAGACACGGCCTCGCAGACTCTGCCAATCTACCAATTGAAAAAAGATAATAAAGTTATTTTATATATTTATATTTAATTACACGTGTATTTCAATGGTGTTTAGAAAATAATTGTTTTCAGCATTAGAGTCCATTAAATAACAACACAGTTATATTATTTATACTAGATTATGTAAATATAGCTAGTCTTTGATTTAAAGCTTTTAGGTGTGGTATTACACATCTTTTAGTTTTATGCTTCTTGAATATGAAACGGTGGTTGTGTTTTGCTAGATAAAATGCAACCAGTAAGCATACTTCTAATTTTACTGTCTTGTATAAGTACCTTGGGTTTTGCTGGACATGAATCCGTCTGGAAACGAGTTAATTCTTTCTTTAAAAAATCGCCTTGCGAAGTTTTTGGCGGGAATGGAAATCTGTCGGCTGTAAAGCCTCTCTTTTGTCTTCTGCTCAGGAATATAGTCGACTTCAACGTTCACGGACTTGCGTTGTAAAAGAGATTTCATCGGAATGACTGAAAATATTAAACAGACACATGCTATTATATGCAGTTAAACCTACATGCCAATGATTTATATAATTGCAAAAAGACACAATGTTGTGTAGAAAAAAAACAAAATTATACGAAGGAATAAACACAACGACAATCAGTACTTCATAAACAAGTTAACTTCAAAGATGGGGACGATGTGAACGAGTATTAAGTGTTAACATCATGTAAATCATTAGCCCCTGACCGCCCAGTTCGAGTCCTAGTCGGAGCGAAAACTTTTATGTCTGACGGTCTGACAGCTCACCCATGGTGCCGGTGGTTCTACAATAACATTTATTTGAGGCCTTCCTCCAGCAATAATTTGCCGGACGTCGCCATTATGACCATACTTGTGTCTGCGCAATTTAAAAAAAAACTACAACATAATATAAATTGAATTTTAAAACGTAACGATTTACCTGGCATTTTAAAATATGTACTGTAAGCCTGTTAACATATGATAATATTTAATTACTTAGGTATTAAGGTCGTTTAAGTGCATGTCGGTTTCGCAAACGTTTTTGCGAACATTGTCTACATATTCCACACACATTTCAAATGATAAGTAGGGTTTACCTTTCAGTCAAAATATGTGATTTCATCATGCCCTACATTCTTTGTTTCAACTAACGACAACGAGTGACATAGCAAGGGATAAATTAGGTATGCATTAACTCCTAATTATAAAGCCTCGAGTGGCATGACGCTGTATTAATGTAAAGCGGAAATAAAAACAAGTCGAACGTTACAACCCATTTTACAAGTACTATGAAATGACGGAAGTATATACCATTTACAATAAACCATATTGGTAAGCACGTATTAACAATTAGTTTTTGATAAAAACAGACGAGATTAAAGAATTCATTGCGTGTGAATTGTCAAAACATATTCAAAACATGAAGTCATTATTACAGTAAAATCAAATACACGTTACCCCATTTAATTCCTTAAATTTGTCTTCAAATGGCCGATTGTTTACTGTTAGTGCAGTTAAGTAATCCGATATTACTGAATAAGGGTTCATTTACAATTCATCCTTCTTTCTCTGTAGTGTTGTATATTAAATAGCTGACTTTGAATGCGACATCGCTCAAGTTAGATGCATTTGACCATGACACGGAATAATTTAAAATGTGGTTAAAAAACAACAACATTTTTGTGTGTTTTTTTCCCCGCCATTTGACAATAGGCAGTTATGTATACAAACACAAATATACTTGTACTTTGTGATAAGTCTTCATTAATAAGTCGTAATGATAGTATATGGCGAACTTGAATGAATATATCTTAGACAGAGGTTAACTCATTTAATTTTTTTTAATTAGATTGACAACGGCCGAGACAGGTTACATGTAATAAATCTAATACGGTGAAGGTGAGACATGTCATGGATGAATGACGTCATAAACACTTGAGTCTTGCTTGTCTATTTATATTTAATGTCCCGAAACTGGATGACACAGTGGATTGCTTCTGTCTATTTTTGGCCTATTTTTACAACGATTTTTCCCCCAATTTTCATGTAATTATACAATGTACAATGGGAGCGGTATTTCTTTACCTAACGGCTAACATAGTTTGTGGCAATTATCAGATGAAGCAATTATCAGAAAAAAACATATGTTAACCCAGTGTTATTTTCTTCACAATATAGTAGCGATTCATATCTCAATCAGGCAGTAAGGCTACCTGATATCATGCTTGTAAATGATTGTTTGTCAACCTTGAATATTTACTTCCCGTTCTGAAGTAGCCATGTTTTCGTCTTCTGGGGATGGGGTGGGATTAGGGAAAGATCTCACTTCATTGTAAATATGCATTCAAATGCAGAACAGATAGTTCTCTACAGTGATTCTTATCCGTTCTAAGAAAACACGTTTTTCATGGTCTGTAACATTACATGTTCTGCTATAATGGTAACTCAGTGTTATTCCGAAAACTAAAAAGCATTTAGTTTCGGTTATTGACGCTTGTGGCGGGATAAGATTTTAAAACATACACACGAAACAAAACGATACTTAGTAATATATCCTATATGGATAACTCACCCTTGTATCTTGATGGGCCCATCCAGCGGAACTTCTCACAGTCATGCATCATGTTGCCTATCAGTCCGAACTCTGCCAGCAGGGAGGCATAGCAGGACAGCTTCCGGCCCTGGTGAACACTGACAACGTTAGACATATGGTGGTCACCTGTAAATATAAATGCTTTTATTATTATTATTGTTATTATTATTATTATTATTATTATTATTATTATTATTATTATTATTATTATTATTATTATTATTATTATTATTATTAAGAGGATTAGGAGATGTAGCTTTAAACAGTAACAATCGAGGAAAATAATATAAAAATCAATATCAACAAAAATGCGAATCAGTTTTAGAGAACGTGTTTAGGAACGTGATTTAACATTTATAACCAAAGATAATTTAGATAAACAAGACCTATTTTGTCTCGTAAGTGCATCCCACACATTTCATCTTCAAGTTCACGTAGATAGTAAATTGTCCTTTTCGAGCAGCACACATGTCTGTATGAATTTGCTAAACATAGCCCTACTTCTTATATAACACAATACTTTAAACAAACTTCTAAATGAAAGACCAATCGGGGTCGGTCATTATTAAGGTCCTTATTTGTCGCCGTAGTGCATCTTATCACGCAATATTTCCCCATCGCTATTTTTAATTTACGATAAAGAGTAAGACTGTTGTCATAGTACGAAACATCTTGTATCATAGCACGTGACGGAACGTGTTATATCAAGAACTCCTCATCGAAATATGCATTAGTGATTTCAAAAATAGACTGAATAATTGACAAAAGGCTTCAAGTTCCATTCATATCCACATCACGAGCTCATTTCCAACAGTCACGCATCTTGTCACGTGTCAATGGGCTTGTAAGTCTGATAAAGGTTATGTTCCTTTGAAGAGTAAAAAAGTATAGCCTTGTGTTTAATATGCAACAAAGTCCGCGCCGTTAGCGGTGCAGCGTCAGCTACCGTATCTTAAACTTGGGTAAATGAGCTCAATTTGCGGTCAATCAGTTGTCAGAAAGGCATTTCACCACTGCCCGTCTAGGGTAGATTAGACCATCTTCTAACGACATTTCTATTGGAGTTAAAATTAATACACTTAGATTTACCCCCAAGTTCACATTGTTTTGCGGTTTCAAAGCTGTTACCTCACTTCCCATTTCGTGGATTCTGATCGTGTTCCATCGACTTTTGGCGTTTATTTACATTCCGACACGTAACTCAGACGTATAAAATGCGGTAGTTAAACAATATGCAGTACAACCTCCCTTTATAGTATATAGCGGTTAAAACTCATGTCTAATCCAAGTGAATCATATTTTGTATGGACTAATGACTTTTAATCATCTTTTTACCTTCAGCCCTTTGTTTAATAATACAGGTCACATACCAATCGTCATTTAACCAGAAGATATATGGCGATATTATAACAGTATAAAAGTGCAATTGTATGAATCATAAGTAATACATTTTTTGATGCACAAAGAAGTGTGAGACCAAGAGTAAGTGTAAAAAAGTATACACACAAAGGATGTTCACATACATTGTTTGAAGGTGTTTAAATCTATTGTTGATTCCTACCTTGATTTGTATTAGTATCATATCCTATGAATTACATGAAGTTTTCAAAAGAAATTGCATATAAACCGTGAACCCGCTACAAAATTGATTTATTGTTAATTGAATGTGATACCTCAATACAAATACAAAACACGTCAGATGAGAGGCTCAAAGGCAAAAAGTGCCGATCCTTATCAGACATCTCCGAGCTGCCAAAACATCTACACATTTAACATTAACCCCGTTAATCTCATCAATTCGTGCTGATAAGGCTGTACGTTAAACAATATGTGGACATCCTTTCACTATCTGTATCAGGGAATGGGAGATAGATAGTAACATGACTAGATGTATCAGCCCGTGACTCACCGAGAATGATTTTTAAAACTGCCGTTTCGAGGTCCCGTGTCCCGTGGATGTAGTTCACAAGATAGTTTCCGGACCCTGAATCAAACAATTTAACCATGATTAATTACTAAAGCTGCAATTTAACAACATAAATATTATAGAAATCTATGTAGTGCTATTTAAATTAGTTTATAAATGTTCGTGGCTTAAATAAAAAAGTTAAAATAATAATAGAATTAAACACATCATCGACAAACGGGCAATCTGTCCTGGACTTATTTTATCTATGAATGATTAAAAATAGTCGCATTTCTTCGACAATTACATTTTCACTCTGGCATTTCTTACCGTTGCATTTGTTGAAATATTGTAGTAAAGTTAAGTTTTAATGGTATCTTGTAATACGGCCGACCAACCTGCTTCTGGCGTCGCTGTTGTTATTGGTTTCAGTTGAGAAGTAATTGATTTATTTTTCAGAACGGATTTAACGTTAAAACGTTTAGTAGATGTGACAAAAGATAAAATAAACACATTAATCAGATACAAGAACCGGCTAACTAGAAAAAAATAAAGTTACATAAGATCGCAAGCGTGACAACTGACCTGTGGGTACTATGCCAATTGGAATCCTTGAGGCTCGTATGTCCGCCTCCGGATTGTCAGGGTCGATGTTCGAGTCCTGCTGCAGCCTCAACAACAGGCCGTTAACACACTCGGAGAACATGCCGTCACCCCCGACAGACACGATCCTGAATTACACAAGCAATCCGATAGTGATACATTATATTTTAATTATATAATATGAAATTATAATGGTGACTTTTAAATTAATATAATTAACACAAACCGATAACATTTGTGTAATCTAAGGAACAAAACATAATTATGAAGTGTAAGTTAAAAGCTGTATATATAGGAATATTATATGAGAATAGATGATGACGAAACATTGTTAACATACCCATTAATAAGGCTCAAGTCGTAAGTTTTCAATAGTTCTTTCGGCTGTCCCGCACGGGTTGTGTCTGGAACAGAAAATGTTTTAATACAATGTCTCAAGATATTACAGAAGTTCAAAAGAAAATGCACTGAAGTAAGAAAAACACTTTTTTAATGATAGATAAACAAAAAACCCAATGACACACTGCACATTACCAAGTTATATTTAATTATTTATAATCTTCAAAACGTTAGTTGTTCTACTATCGACTTCCTGAAAACTATGTGTTTTGTTGTAATCTGACGCAAAATGCACATATCCAGATCGGACAGCTCCCAGGAAAAAGTGGCTGATATGGATGTAACACTATTTGTAAATACTTGATCAAATCACGCTCGTCAGGTTAAATGTTATGAGTTGCAAAAGAGGTATTAACTAACATATTTAAGATACGCTGTATAAGTAAATAACCCAGTACTTACAGACAGTGGTGGTCTTGATGCCATACAGATTGAACAGAGGCTCGACCTTTGACCTATACAGTTGGACGCCCTTCCGGTGTCCGGACTTAGGGTTCACGAACACCAGCAGATTCTTGGGCCGAGGGAAATCTGTACAAAGGCAACCCCGTAAGAATATGATATAAGTTGACTTATAAGGCGCATTTTGTAAAGATTATCGTTTTGTAAACTGTAAGACTGGTGTATTGCGCTAGACGCTAATATATGGAACCAATTAAAGTTGAAATAGTAAAATTTTTTCCATAGTTACGGACTGAGTAAAGTCCATCATTACATTCTTTGAAAGGTTAGCAGATAACAATAATCATGGACTTAACACAAATACTTGAATGTTGAATTTAGAGAACAAGACCATTGCAAAGACATGCATAAGAGCAAAGGGAATTTTATCTCAGAAAACATTTAAACTATTCGACGCTTGTTTTCTTTTTTTAGAAAAACAGTTTGGAGAAAACATTATTGCGTGTTTTAATATTGTTGATGCGGCATGTGTTCTTTCTTAGAAAAGTCTATAGGATTCTCACCACCGATTTGTGCACGAATAAATCCCTCGATCAGGAGACACACTGTCACTTCGGCCTCTACCTCAAGACTCTCCCGCCTTATTTTGTTGTCGGCTTGTTGTACCACGTAATCTACGCGCACACACGGACGAACGTTACAGAAGTACTCTGCCTGTAAGACCGATCGCATTTCGATGGTGAAGTCTGAAATGAGATGCACGCAATTCAAACAAACTATAAAAACACAATACATTACACAAAAACTTTACACGAACCACGCTTTGCAAACAATTATTATTTATAAAAATCCAATCTTCGTTTATATTTTATTAAAACAGAGCGTTTACATTAACACATAAAATCATTTATTTATTTATTTATTTATTTATTTATTTATTTATTTATTTATTTATTTATTTATTTATTTATTTATTTATTAGAATGTATTCTTTGCACAAAAACTGTTTGCAAAAATAATTTTTTCATATGTTTGAATTTTTTTAAAAAACTCATAGAACAGACGCATTAAATTGTACACAACTTTTATAAATTATGTAAAGATACTTAGCAAATTAACACTAACGAAATAAGGAATTCAATAACATAAAATTTCTTTTCAGTACAAACTTGTTCTTAAGAAAAGTAAAGAGGTTTATTTTTTCTTTAAGAAAATATTTATCAGGACAATTAAGACACAGATCCTGAGATTGGTGATAATACTCACTTGTTCTTATTTGTTTGTGACTTAAATCCTCATTTATCCTGCTGTATGACAATGAGGTAGAGTTTAATTTGAAGACACATTTCTGCCTTTTTATTATACACGTCCCTTCCATAATGTGTTGCACTAGATGTCAATTAATAGTTATTTACTTGGCTTAAACTAAATCGCGTCTTTTCTTAATGTTTCATTTATCGCTATTGGTATTTGAAGTGTCCGCTCTGCAGTATTTATATCCTGGCCTAGTAAGCGCGAGGATTACCTTCTGTCAACTCAGCCAATCAGTGAAGATCTTATTGCCTCCGTTAAAGCTTGCAACTAGAGGGAGTGTAGGCTAGCTATTTTAAGCATAATGAGCGAATGGATGGGGAACCACATGTATTTTACCTTGGTCGAGTCGGGGATTAACCATATTGAGGGGATGAGAGATATTTTTTTTCAGGGGAGAGAGGTTACAAACAGAGACGGACCATAAACTTTATCTTGAAATCCACCATCACTTGCGCAATCAATGCGCCCCCCCCCCCACACACACACACACCCCTCCCCCAATTTCACTGTCTTTCCGTAAATGTACTTAGTATAACCGTTGTGGCGTTTCCACCGTTCTCTTTCTTTGAATGTGTCTTATTGCTGCCCAGGGGAATTTATTTTTTATTTTATAAAATTTTGTGAAACAGGAAAATCATTTACAAGTCAAGAGGTCACAAACTTTTCTAACCGGGGAATATATTCGTTTACTTTCGAATATCCAAAATGCACACTAAATTCATTATGACAAACAACAAATGAAATAACCTACCAACATGGAAACTTGACTATCTAATTACACATACATGTTGCAGCACCAATCTTGAACCATTACATCACATAGATAATACAAAAACAAATAATTGTGAATAAATATAATAAAATAGGTAATAACTGGTCTACATTTGTTATTCATTAACAACGATTGATTTTGTTCGGTGATATGATTGAGTGATTACAGAACCTGAAATTACAAGTACGTTTCTATCAATTCCCAAAAGACAATAATAATTGCATTTTACGAATACAGCGATATCCCCCTCTTTATGAATTGGTTATCAATAGAAAAAATAACGGAAAAGAAATTAACACGATTAAAACTACTTACAGATAATACAAACATAATCATAATGGTTATCTATGACAGTGAATAGATTCAACTTTTGCGATAAAAATCCTGGGTCTTGTTTTTATCACAGATTTGTTGCAAGAATTACGAATTATGCAAAAGCTGACAATTCCCAAGCTGAAAAGGCTATCTCTCTGGAATATATGTTGAATACTTCAGAACCATGTTTTATTTAGGTATAAACATAGCTTAACGCATCACTTAAAGCAAAACAAATATGCAATTAGCACATACATACATATACCAAACTCCAAAAAGGCACAGAACAAAGGTATTTCACATGCAAGCCAAGCGAAAAGTAAGAACAAATTTGTGATGACTCATTTAACGAAAAGAGCAAACCCGACAGTTACCGCCTTGGAACGGTCAGTCGGCAATATGGACCGACTGGGGTGCTTAAACCAGTTTTTACAAAGCTCTAACCTCGCACTTCCTGACGAGTTTCTCAAATGCAAGCAATGCAGAGAAAAACGATCTATTTGAATAAAAAACTAAACATAAATAAAAGATTTGTAAATGAACCACAATGTGCAGATACATTAATGTAAATAAGAAATCTGCCACTACAAGAATGGACCCTCGATATATAGTAATGTAAGTAATTGTTAACATATAAGGATTCCAGGGCAAGTAAAGTTAGGCGAAAAAAACACAACAAAATTAAACAAATCATAGAAGCTATGATATATAAAAAGAATAGCCCGACATCAAAGCAATAGGGCGCCAAGCTTCGACACGAGTTCATGTCCAAACGCGTCTATATATTCAAACAGGATTATTTCTTAATTTGAAACAATCAATCAGGAACTAATTGTTTCATGATGTCATCAGAATGCCCATAGCAACACGTGCTAAATTTTAATAAAAAATGTACATCTGTACGTAAGATTACATCAATTCGCTCAGGAGTTTCATCAACACTAGCATGGTCCTTTTATATTCTCACATTGTCCTCTAAATAGCTACCAAATAAACTCGGTTGCACTTGAGTGCGTTTTATAAAGATGTTATCACATTACGCTATTATCGGTTTGTTTTGTTGCTCTGTGCGTGTATTTTTATTTCTCAAAAGTTATTTTTCACCATTTATATAGATGTATATATTATATTATAGATATGGATTACTTCATGCAAGAATTGTAGCATAAACCGACACTGAAGCTGAATGAAGGTAATAACTAGGTTAGTTGAATGAGCGTACTTCAAACTTATTTTCGTCGCCGATTTTAAACGATATGCGTGATGTCGGATAATTGTGTGTCTGTCGCAAATAGATTTAAAAGCATGCTTCTCGCAAGTTTACATCAAATTGCAATTTGACGAGATCTAAAATCATTTTAGGTAGTAATTTAAGATTTTTTGAAACAATTTCTTGTTTAACTGTAGTTGCGCGAGAAAAAAGTTTTTTACAAACCCATGTGTCACGCAAGAACTTAATCAGTAGGGATGATTTTATAATGAAACATAGATGAAATGTAAAATGGGAAGGTCCACACAATATTTACTTATTAATGCAAGGCATTAACAACACCAAAAACATACGCAAGATATATATATATATATATATGAGAACTAAATTAGTAGTAATGTCATTCTAAAATATTTTTTGTGTGTATAATTCTTATAATTTAAACCATTGTTTTCACGGGATTGCCACATATTGTTTCAGCTTCTATTTTCACACAATTTCTATATACCGTTCATGGTTGTATTTTTGCGATTTTTCTAACTGATTCTTCTGTGAAGAAAACTAACGAAAATATTTACAGTACTGCTCTTTGTGTCCGTTCTGACCTGAATACTGTGGCGGCCAAAGAGTTTCAACATCAATTTCAAACCTAGGAATTGGTACATTTGATAGAAAAATATTTGTCTTAGATTGAATAAAATGATGTCCAATTCGATATACTGTGGTCACTATCGTCCGGAATCGGAACATAAAGAACACATCGGAAACTAATGCTTTGCTTAAGTATGAAAAACATTCATTTTTTGACTGCTATTTGCTTCTTATGGACATTAACCGTGTTGTTTCTTAAGCGGTCAAGTTTTAGACGGGCCAGCACAAACTTGATACTTTTGAGGGCTGTCTCCATAATTTAATGCATATGCCCAGAGAATATTTCAGTCAGATTCAGAGTTTTGACTAAATATTACAACTCACTACAATTGCGTAAGGGTACCATTAAAGCTTATAAAATATGTAATGCTCCACTTTCCACATCGATGTAGGACACCAATTAATATCATTTTGTGGGATCTTTTCATGTCACAAAAATATTTAGTTGTTTCAGTAAATAGAATATAAATTGTGCTCATTTATTTGTATTATTCCAATGAAGATGTATTGTTCTTGAATTTTTTCCGGTTTATACTGTATATCAAAGATTTTTAATCTTGAGATTGCTTGTGATATGTTCTTGCGCAATTATCTTGACACGAACACGAGGTCGCCTTGTTATCATACCACGTGTACAGCCTCCTGTTCATTTTTTTGTAGACGAGCGCCCTTCGCGTAATAGTATTCATCTTCGTCATGGCTATTTATAAACATTGATACTTTATCTTCAATCGGTGTAACATAAATTGAACCGATTAAATCCATCGTCTATGTAAAAGTTGGGACATAAATAAAGAAATTATCATATAGAACAGCGAGAAACTAGGTTAGAAGGTGTGGAGTAATAATATAGGTTACGCTTATTATTAAAATAGGTCACATGTGATGAAGGTTAATATTGTCATCATTAAACATAGGCCTTCATCTTTATTTAAGATATTTTCATAAGAAAATGTGTTTTAAATAGGTTGTGTTTCATGTTCAGTGTTGCTCATTATAGACATTCAAATAAATGCAAAAAATGTTTCCTTAAACACTCATTTCTGATGCAGATACTAGATATTATATTATCAGTCAAATAAGACACATTCTAACTTACCCAAGTAAAATAATTTATGGTCATTCTGTAAAACAGTTTGATAAAAAGGATCAAGATGAATAGAAAAATAATAATAGAAACGAATCAAAGTTATTGAAAGAAAAAAAAAATCCAGCAATTTCATGAAGTACATGTCTGTTCAGTTTGCACCATCACAAACAATAACAGCGTATTTATTATACCTTGTACTATTACGAACAAGTTAAGTAATAAATTTAAAATAAAACAACTTGGCTTCTTGAAATGTCACACTAAAACGTGTGTATGTTTCACAAAAAGATGTTTTACTTAAAAATGTGACTTTTCTGTCATCCGTAAACCAGTTCATAATGATAATTTATGTTAAGAAAGCAAATTGAAACATCGCAATGATGCAAGGTTGCCTCAACGTTTACTATCAAATACTTATTAGCATGCGTTTCAGTCTAATGCACATTTAACAACCATTTCCAATTTTCGTATAAAGTTATATATGTGTGAGCACATTTTTAGCATAGTTTTATTGTTTGTGTCCAACTGACATGAAACCAGGTGCAGGAAGTATACGGGTGGAGTATTTGCCAATTGGCATGCAATGCGTCAGTCAGACCACGATCAAGTGTTACTAAAGGACCAACTTGTAAGCGTGATCATATCCCATCATAGCTGTCTGGGGTATAAAACATCCGTTTCAGTGGTAAAACATCGAAAATCAGTCTGACAATCCAATTAGTTATAAATAAACCAATTGACTGCGCATTCGTCATTTCCCCTATAAAAAACACGAATCAAGATATGATTTAATATACACTGTTTAATGCTTAATTTGTAGCTATTTCGCCGTAACCCATGAACACCACAATGGTGACACTTAATTAGTCCTTCGCTATAAACTTTTCAGTCATAATTTAAAGACATGAAACACCTGTTTACTTCGAATGAAAACGAATTTGATCAATCAAATTTATCTAATCTTTCAATAGTTGAGCCGCTGCATAATAAGACGATATAAAGTTGTGAGCGCAACAAAGTTGTAACCATTCTTAAAGCGTCTTTAATTTAAACCGGTCTATACAAAGTACATTTGAAACTCAATTAAAAATAAGTATCACAATTGTGTCATTTATATTCTAGTAAATATTTTGGTGATATAAAGTGCGATTCGATACAATGTTTTTGCAAGTACTCGACTGTTTTGTTCCGCTATCTTTTTCTAGATAGAAATATGTGTAACATTAAAATATTTTTTTAAACAGATAACAGTTTAAAAATGCAGAAATATAAGAACTACAAACAATGCGACGTCGTTACTAGTTTCTTGCAGGTACTAAATAAAGCTGCAGGTTTTAGGGTTACCTCTTGTTTAGATGACTTTCAAACGCTAGCTTTCTTACTATTTTTATGTTGTTTCAATGTTTGGATGTACTATACGGGTGTGAAATCAATTTAACGCATAAATGATAACGGATAAAAAAAACTTTTTAATATTTTTATCAAATGCAATTCATCATACTCACACCCAATACGTTATAACCGATTCGTACTGTTGTATGTGACACGTCAGCCGCATTATTCATTCACAAATTATTTACCTATTTGGTAGATTTAATAGCTTCCTTGTAAACTTGTGCTATTGTCAACCACCGAAATTCGCATCGTAAATTTTCGTTATCTGGGAACTGTTACTCAGCCCAATGAAGGTAAACATTCCCCGTTTCAGATCAGATCAAATTTCAGTGAGCGTGAAAGTTAGAAAAGGTAGTTTTTCGCGGTGCAATAATTCGGAACTCCTCGATACATTTTGTTCTCGTTGTGTCACTTGCATGACCAAGGTGTCCAGATTGCGGTTCAATATGTGGTAGTTACTATGCAGTATAGTGGATGTACCCATACACATTTTCTGCTATAAAATTATTATTATTTGACAATTGCTTACTCACGTGTGAATAATGCGAAAACATTCAATGAACATTGTAGTCATTGTCACAGAAGTATGTCAACTATTTATAAAGAGCGTGTACGCGCGTTTTATTATCATAAAACATGTCACATCTTTTAATTACTGTTTAATTTATCCTAATTTAATACTTTGAAGATGGACGGAACCAACTTGGAAAAGGATATGTTAACTGGTATATTACTTCAAGTAAGCTCATTAATTGATCATGTTCATAGTAAACGCCTAAAATATTAAGTAGTGCGCAACGTAAACCTTATTTCGGTATTTATAGCGACAATTTAAGATTAAGTATATCTGTTTGGCGCCGCTCTGGAGAGCGGTGCCTCTTGTGGAAAGCACTTTAATGGGGACGATAGTGTAGCATGCAATAAAAGGAAATTTCAGCTGTTCTGTGAGACCAGTTTTAGCTTGCAATTATAAAACGTTAGCTGTCATTAATACGGATTCGCAGCTGTTTGGCGATGTCTTGGTTAACAAATGAAACCGAATATGCCGATGTTAACAATGCAGCTTGCAATTACAAACGTAGCAGACAGCAACGGAGAGAGCAAAGTAGCAGTTAGTCTAGGTTCATCATAATTACAATTCTTTATTCTAACATATTAATGTAATAAAGAGAGTGTTTAGTTCCCAGAACAGTAATATTTTTGTTTTAACCGCATGCCCTCGGCGCACCTTGTATATGTCAGCTCCGGGTTCTTTTTTTGTTGTATATTTTGCGAACACGTCATTTCTTAAATAACACAAAGTTACAAATAAGTTATGTCGTATAAACTTGTGCGTATCGAGAAATTAATCGTGAATACGATGATTCTTATAACAAATGCGTAACTATTGTTTTATTCAAACGTTAAAGAGGCTATCTGATGTTAAAACAATACCCTGTAGAATGTGCCCCGATTTGCCATCGCCGAAAATAGGTAAAAATGTTCAAAATCGCTTCCTTACTTTGCAGCGTTTTAATATTGCAAGCCTGCCAATGGAAGTAATCAAAGGAAATGATCGTCAGATAAACTGCGCTTGTACTTAAACGTTTTATTCGGTAATAATTGAATTTGATCCAATAAATGTCATGTCTTACATCCTTCTCTGACAATTAAATATATATGAACACGATTTATTAGCTAGCTGGAGATATGCCTCCGTTCATAACCTCCTCCTGATGATTCTGTATGCATATTGTCAATTTATAATGTATCCTAAAACAATGATAATAGTTATCTTTACAGCAGATACAGCGATGCAACAGCCACGATAAAACTTAAGTCAGTATGTGAGATGTTTGTTTGTTTGTTTATTGGGTTTATCGTCCCACCAACAGTATTTCAGTTATCTGGAGACGGTTATGTGAGATGTGTTGCATCGTGTAGCTCTATGCAAGCCAAGAGGAACGAGTATTAAAACGTTATCGATAAAAAGGCAATACACTGACACACTATTGCGTCACATAACAACTTGCATGTCTCACGGTCTATACGTACAGGTACGGGTATATCTTACAGGTGTATTTGTTAGATTCAATAGGAACATTTTAATGATGTTCGCAGATACACCTATATGTTTATAAGCACATTCACGCTTATTATTTAACAGTTAAAACACTGAACTCATTCTATTCACTTGCCAAACGTATTTAACCTTTGCAAAATGGTGCAATTACATGTATATTCGGAACACCTTGGTTGGAATTGCTGTTGAGTATTCAAAAATAGAATATGGGGTTTTCCTGGTGATCACTTTCTGTTTAATCAGATACAAATAAAATGGAGGAAGTGCGCTCGTTAATCATGGCTGGCGTTGGTACTGAAGTTCCTAATATAATGGAGGTAGCGCGTTTATTAAGCGTGGCTGACGTTGGTACTAAAGTCCTTGTGTTGCTGATACTACTGTTGCTGCTGCTGGTGACAGTAGCCTCCTTTGTGCTCCGGATGACGAAATTATTCCTAGTTGTGTTGTTAGGCCTTGCTGTCTCATATTTCGTCTTAGTCGAAAGCAGTCTGCTTCAAAAGTAAGTTATTTATTGTTTACCGAAATGTTGTGTCTTCTCTCAGCTTACATTGTAATTAATACTGACAAGTCGTGATTGTTTAGCCTTATGCAACATTTTGACCAATCATTTTAATACTTTAACATCGACAATCATCATTATGAATTTACCACCACTAATAAACTTGATGACACGATGTATTCCTCCACAACTACACCTTTCTGTGTTCGGATCTGTGAGTAAAAATGCTTACAAAAGCACTTCTTATGTTATTTAGAGTGTCTTATTGCGTTTGGCATCAGAATTTCAAATTGCCTTTGACAAACTATAAGGCACGGGAAGATCATATTCCAATTAGTCTGCACTACATGTGTTTTTTCACTTGTTTGTGTTATTTTGACAGCTGAAACGTGCTGGCAAACCATACACTCAGGCTGATGACAACATTCAACACACAGTGATTGGCTACCCTCGCTGACAACATCCACTTGCAGTACATCCACTCGCTTTACAGCAACGTCCACCCTTACCTTGCTACGTTTATAACCTAACTCAGCTTTATTATACCCATTACCATTTTTCGCGGTAAATGGTCGAAGATTATATACAATACAAATGTTACAATGCAAAAATGAAATAAACATGAAACGTTTACCAAAACACGGGAAATCAGTGGAAAAAACACACTTATTTATAAATACAAAATCTATTTATGTATGTAAATATTTTTATTTATATGATAGCAAACTACCTGCAATGTAATAAGATAAATTGCTATAGACTCTACAGCAAATATTGAAGAATCTAATCAAACCGCTCATAGCGGGAGCAGTCTGATCTATATCTACATTGTTTGTATAAAAACAGATAGATTCATACATAGCAGGTTAAGCGTTAACACTTTCAAGGACACGCGTGCCCAATTAACAGGATATCAAGAGCACTATTATGCATGTGTTCCGGTTGCAGGGTCTTAAAAAGAACCAATCAAAAGTGTTATGTTTGTGTCGTCATACTTGCCACTTCCAGTAGATCGAGGTTTCTATTGGTCCAGATAATATCACGCAGTAACGCATTATGTACTCCGTTTTGAATATATGGAACAGGTCCAAGTGTGCTACCATTAATTGACCAGATCCCAAGTACACCACTCACCATATGTAGAAAAACAATTTGAGACTTGATATAGTATTCTGTTTACTAAAGCAAATATTCACGTATTATTTGCCTTGAATTTTTGCCTAAATAATAGTTTCAGAGTGCATCACTTAAAGATATATTACCTTCTGTCAGTGTTAATTTGTACGCGGTGTAGTTTTAAATGGCTTTATTTTTCATCATACATTGAATGAGAAAGTAACCTGGCACTTTATTTGGTAAAGGACTTTGACGGGGTCAGTGGTTTCTCACGTAACATTTAGACGAAGAAATGGATCATGTATCTTCTTGATTTCACGGGAATTAGAATTCATACGGACTTAATTTTGTTGAACATTATTAAAACAATACAAAATCTGATTTTAGTGAAAAAAAAACTAAACACGTACAAGTTAACATTTTTTACTGCTGAAAATAATAATAATGTATTCTAAGTTTTGAACTGTAAATTTGTAATTTAATTTTATTAGACGTTTGTCTAAGCATATGACGGTCAACTGTTCTTTTTTTACTAGAGTTAAATATCCCAGAACAATGAACGTTCTTCAGAAGATGAGCGAGGTCTTCTGGACCTTTGGGAGAAAGAATTACAAAAATAACGCATCGAGAGACTACGAAAAGTCTCCCTGCACACCTGGGTTCTAAAAAATTGAACGACGGACGCCGTTTCTGAAAACTTAACAGAAATGCAATATATGCAATAAATGCAATATAAATACCCAAACAAAACACATATGTAACATATATTCAAAGTTGGATATGAGTGTGAGTATATCGATTATTGGGATGTTACATAATTAATTCTTGATAAAAGTGTTTGGCAAATAGGCATCTTTTATATAAAAAAAAAATCTCCAGCATGCAAAGCTGCCCTATCGGAGCTTACTGTACCATTCTTGTTTGTTTGTTTGTTTGTTTATTGGGTTTATCGTCCCACCAACAGTATTTCAGTTATCTGGAGACGGTGTCCACTTGAAGCAGATATAGTGCTGCCTTCACTGTGTATAGAATGCCGTGAACACCTGGCATGATACCACACCCAGTCACATTATCCTGACACCGGGCCAACCAGTCGCGGAACTACCCTTATACTTGCTTGAGCGTTAGCAAGGGAGCTATACCACTACCATTTTAACGACTTTGGTATGTTGCGGCCCGGGATCGAACCCAGGGCCTCCCGTACCTGGAGCCGGCGCTCTACCGATTGCGCTACCAGGTCCGGTATACCATTCTTGTTCCCATTAGGAAAGACGTTACTGTAAAACTTTAATTTTCTAGGCAGTAATTGTTTGATAATACTTTTGATTTTAAACAAAGGAAATACTATCTCGATTGCGGTAAAATTTTAACTGTATTATCAACCGTTTTATAGCATTCTTCTTGTCACATGTTTAATGTGTAGTCTTAAAGTATAGCATATTTAATGCAAAAATGTAATTGGAAATTAACGGTTTAATCTTTTTCTTTTGGCAAATGCGTTAAGGGCTCCATAGAAAAATGTAAAGTATATTTTGTCTTTAACTGACAATTTTTGTCACCGTAGTTCGCCAACAACATAACCAAATATTTCGCAACAGCAGCTGATAAAACCTGACCGTATATTATTAATTTCTGTCTGGCGTGAAATAACTTGGTGGAAAAGACTTGATATGTTCATCATAGTGGTACCGGTCGTTGCAGGTCGACGAAGGTACATTATTCATGCTACTATCATATAGATTGTTTAAATTAATAGTGCGTTCATAGTCAGAAAGTAACTTGCTGAGCGTTTAATAATTTTATGTAAATACACGGAATAAGAATCGTGTTTATATCCTGATGATAAAGTGACTGTGGTAAAATAATAGGCGTTACTCCTCCCCCAATTGTTTTTGGCAGTTTCGTTTCCCGCCTACATCACAAACATCATCCAACCCCAGAGTGCATATAGGTAAACTAACGTCATCGACCGTTCTGGAACCAGTCCAGTATATTTAATGCGGTAGAATATAAATTATCGTATAAATAAAAACTATTTATATACTTGAGGTAAAATAAGGCAAATACTCCTATTGTTTTGGTAAGATTTTGTTACTTAAAACAGTACCAAATATGACCTTTACAAAAATAGCAAAATGAACCATACGGGTCTAATATGTTCATACATTTTTTGTATCAACAAACAAATGTTCTAAATAGAAATAAGCAACACTTTATACCAATTTTCAAATAATACGAAATCAATGCATCTGTATTATATTAATGTTTCTACATTTATGAATATTGTAAATGTGCACCTAGTAAGCTCCATTTAACTAGTACAAATATATTCGCGTGCCTGCGTGTATGTATGATATATCACATACCATACATACACGCAGGCACGCACACGCATACACGGAGGTAAACACAATGGTACACTCCAATGCACACGAGCCCACCAACGTTTACGATTTCATAGTATTTCACACCCTAATATACATATACTATTACACCAAACACAACGCGAAAGTATGCAATTCATACCACGTTACATAAACTACTACCCGCTAGTGTTCGCCATACAACCCAGTAGGCAGAAGGCGAAGCCAAACAAGCTCACTGTTATAATTTTCTAAATAATTACCATTTGCTTATTTTGAAGGACTGATATCGCATGTACCTTAATAAAGATGGAAATTACAACTTCTTCTTGGAAACAAACCCCACTTATTTAAATAGTTTTACCTTAAATATCTTTTTTTTGTCAAAACATTTTTTTCCAAATTTATTTTCAGTAGTCCAAGTCTCAAGATATCTTTTATATAAAACATTTTCTGTGACATCGGCTTCTGAGAAACGATGACAACATATCCTGTCCTACATACTTAAATACACATGAAGATGACCTTTTTTGTGTTCAAGGTTGTTTATAAATGCGAAAATGGCGACACCATCTTCTGATAGCCTTAGTTTATTGTATACTAAGACAACACATTCTATACAAATAGGTGTGCAAATTTAAAGTTTTTTTTCCTATTAAGGCCCTGTGCATACTTTCTTTACTGTACAAACTTTTGTAGGGACTATTTGTGCAATTGTGAAAACCCTAATAATTGACTCATATATGTAATTCTGCAGTCTTAGAAAACATTTTGAAGATTTAAAAAAATCGATTGTGTATTTTTTCAATACTAAAGAATTCGATTATGTTAAATCTTCAGCAACTTCAGATGTTATATTTTATATAACATTTGCAATTTCCTTTTAACTCATACTCGGGTAGTTTACTACAAAAACCAGACGCAATTTCTGGCGCCCACGTACTGATACAGTCCATCAACTGTACTTCATTTTAATGCAATTTAACCGCCGAATAGACGTTATCAAATAAGAATGCGGATATTGAATTTCAAAGATTTTGCTTGTTTTGCTTTTTGTATATGAGTCTTCGTGGAAACATTGCTTTCTTTTGAACAATGCAGATGTCAAAAGTTTATTTATGTACACCATTCTTAATTTTGGTGATAATGGAAAATCTGAAGTTAAATTTCTATTTGCACAGGGTAATACTTCAACGCATCACAAGGTCACTTTATATTTAAGATATCTTAATATTTATCAAATTATCACATGAAGTAAACCCATATCGAGCCCGTCACATTAGCTAATTAATCTGGCTCGTGATGGGATTGTCTTACGCTGACTGCGCATGACACCGCACAGAATGGTATATCCTTGCCCTCGCATGATGAGCGGTCATTGACCTTTAGTATCATATATATATGTGTGTATATATATATATATATATATATATATATATATATATATATATATATATATATATATATATATATATATATATATATATATATATATATATATCCCTTAAATACTATGTTTGTATTGTTCATATACATAATCTTTAGTTGTTGGCGTGCATGGATTGGTTACCTGTCAAGCTGGTTGATACCTAGCAGCAAACAGTGTAGATCCTAATCAGCAGACAGACCTCTGAGTATATGTAGTGTCAAACCGCTGAGAAAGATATTTAATCCATCATATATAGGTTTAGTAAATCGATGCATTAATTTTGTAGGAAATGCTGCTATTTTTATTCAAAGCGTTTGTCTGATTAGTTATCTGCAAACAATTAGTAATTAAGAAATATTCATATCATGAAAGCAGCTCTACCAATTTGGATTGTTGCGGGTTCTAACAATGACAGAAATACATTCTATGTACACTAAACGTTAATCCACATATTATTCTTTTCCTTGTGATCCACACCTACCTTTTTCATTGTCAATTCCGTCAAAAACATCGCTTATTGTCTTTATAAACCACAGTAAGAATATATGACAAAGTCCTATGAGCATTGCAAGATATACCAAACTCAGAAAAGGTCAGAACAAAAGTATTTCACATGCAAGCAAAGCGAAAAGTAAGAACAAATTTCTGATGAGTCATTTAACGAAAAGAGCAAACTCGACAATTACCGCCTTGTAACGGTCAGTCGGCAATATAGACCGACTGTGGTGCTTTAACCAGTTTTACAGAGCTCTAACCTCGCACTTTCCGACGAGTTTCTCAAATGCAGGCAATGAAAAGAAAAACGTTCTATTTGAATACAAAATGTCCGAGCGCTGATATTTTCTTTAAGTTATGACGAAAGTAGTGACGTCATTGAAAAATAATGTCCACATAGTGTTTAGAAAAGAATATGGTATTATTTCGATTTGAAAAACTACACAAAAATGGTTGACAATAAAAGAAATTAACTTTCTGAATCATGAACAAACATGACCAGAGACGGATAAATGAAAAGACACATGACCAAGGTATACGTGTCCCTGTACTTATATGTGTTTTGCAAAATAATAACTATGCTGGTGCCATCATAACATTTTAATTTCGTTACAGGGTCTATTGAACATAATGGACAAGCTGTCAGCCACCAGCCATCTTCATTTTCTACTGGATATAGCATCTGGATTCATTTAGTGTCTTTCAAACAAACAATATAATATGTTAACACAGGTTCATTAAATGTACAGTCATATTTCATTCCTTGAACTGTTCATACATATTACATTCCATGAACTGTTAAACTGTGATAAATATCTATTACATTCCTTTAACTGTTTCTTGTTCAAATGTTATTGCAAAAACCTAACTATACAATGTTACCAGTCACGATTTGTCAAACGAAACATTTGCATTCTATTTCTCATGGTTTTATGAACAGCTGTGAGGATAGAAATGCTAGTTTATTTCCGGTGGTATTTTATAAACACAAAACGCTTATCACACAATAATTTATCCAGGTTTATTGTATTTTACTTTCCGTAACAGTGCAATAGCGTAAGAATCAAAGCACTGGCCTTGTGATTTGAAAAATGTGAGTGTGAGGCTGTATGTAAGGTGAATGTTTGTTGGGTGAATTATTTTTATAACTACTTTCAAATGAGGTATTGCATTTTCTTTAGCTAGGAAAGTATTAACCTCTATTTACATGTCACGGTCATTTTGTTTTTGTTTTTCTTTGTTTCTTTGTTTGTTGTTTATGTTGTTGTTATTTTTGTATTGTTTTTTTTTCTCTCTTCTTTTTGTCTTTATTTCAGTCATATTGAAAAAGTCTCAAATATAGCTTTATGAATTGATGCATCATAAAATTTGTGAAAAATGATAACATAATTATATTGTTCATGTCCATAATAATACCGCATCATTTTAAACGACATACAACTGACCTGCACATGATGCCTTAAATAGCACCAGAGTTATACTGGTCGCCGGCGAAACAATTAATGTTCCTAAAGGACTCGAACCTACGGTCCAGTGATTGGTCATCTTCGGTCTTAACTACACGGTAATTCCACCTATCGATAATCCCCTGCCCTTTTTGTCCAACATTATGTTAACATTATCAAAATGTAAACAGTTGCCTGATCTCAAAAATCGGACTGTACTAATATGTTTGGTTTGTGTTTGCCCGACTTTATTTGTTATGTTTGCAAGAATTAAAAACAGGCGCAACGAGGGAAAATGTTTCCATGTCCACAACAACAAATCAGCTAAGAAAACTAAGGTGTATCATAAATTACCAGTAAGGAGATATTGGAAGATTTAATTATATAATTTCCAAAAACAAAATGAAAATTGCATAAACAGTATTTGACTGGATAAAGGCATTGAATGTATGTGTGTTATTTAGTTACACCTTAAGAAACAAGTGGTTATAGAAAGCCGGACAGTAACTTCATACTAGAGATACTCGTGTGTAAATGGGTGTTTGAACTTATATGAACATACAGAACATTTTGCTGATTAAACTGTGTAAATAATTATTCAATAAATATTCTGAAATGACAAAAAAATAAGAAACATGTTGCTTATCTTTTTTATTGATTTCCACCCCAGTCGCCCCCACCACCCATCCTCCCAGCCTAAATACACATTCTACTATCGGTATAAATAGTGTCGATTTGCATCATGCATGGAATGTGATCGAATGAAATTAAATCTTCTATATTGTATTATCTTTAAGTATGTTTTTTATCTCTGTAATATTGAATTCGAGGACGAATAAAGACGTCCATTTTTTACAATAATTTACTATAACATGAACAATTATATTAATTGAAAGACAACCATGAAGAAAAATTCATACATTGATACGTCTTCTTTAGTTAAAGTAAAAAATTGGAAACTGCTGTCGACAACGAATTTTTCTACTTTACAGCTTTTTACTGTAGCATTGGAGATTTGTGGACTAATACCAATTTCCTCCAAGGTCATGACTCATCTTTGAACTAAACGTTAATTTGGAAGCCTACATGATTACCTGGAGTTGTGAATGTACGGGTAGGATAGGGAGAAGACCCAGGTCGAGGTTACAGCTACCCATGGTGCCAATGGACACCTTCGTACATTATGGTATGACTCACAATTACTAATGAGATTGATACTGCCATCGCTAGACTGCTCTCCCATTGACATAAATGGGCAATTGGAGGGATTACAGAAGCTGCTATGTACCCAGTGTTTCATTCATAAAATGTTTTAATGGGTCATCGATGGGTAGTGGTGTCTATATGTTGTGGATGGTAGTTTCAACAATGGACCGTCTGCTGGCAACACTCATTCATATAAACCTACTGACCGACAGATTGGGATTGCTACGTTAACAAGACATTGCAAGTGCTAACCCTGAAAAAGCAAAGTGTGTGTGAGTGTTCTACGGTGATCAGACATCATTTCCAGATATCATCTTATTCACAAGAATGGACCACGCCCAGTATTTTCTTAATTTACAACAATTTCTAGAGAAAGCACTGTATATGGTTAAATGTCCAAAGTTTAAATGTATTAATCCGATATCGTTGTATAACTTGCATATTTAACATTAATTCACGATAAGTTACTAGACCCAGGACAGCAGACTTGAACCCGATAAGAGATATACATATGCATGAATTGTTTCCAAATACCATTTAGTATGGACAGTATATTAAAGACCGTATCCGATAGTTTGGACCAAGGATTTTTCTCAACTAATCAAAGTAAGTCATTGTTAACTATAGACGTCCCGCAAAGTGATGTTCATTGGTGCCCTAGATCTGTGTGATCAGTGACCACGCTGCAGATATAGCTGTTTCTAAACTAATAAATCACGTGACAACTTACTTTTAATATCAGGTTATATACAATTATTCTGCTGTGGTCGATCTGTTTTAGCAGAGATCACATTCGTACTATTACAGACGGAGAGAATGAATATTTAGAGTGGTTTGTTCGCACTTTGTAATGTCTTATAAACCAGAGAGTGCTTAAATCTTCTTTACTTAGACTTAAGTGGAAGTTTAAGCAGGCAGTAAAGCACAAAACACTGGAAAACTAGTGTTACATGCTCTTGAGAGGCAAACTACCGGATACATCCTTTACTGTTGGACATCTTGAAGCAAACTAGTAAAAGAAACATTGGCATAATTATATAGAATGTAAGTTTTGAGTATTGCAAAAAATGGTTTGTTTTGTTTTCAGAGATTTTGAATTATACGGATACAATATTTATAAGTATTGCTGACAAGAGGTGACAACAGTATGATTCATTGATTAAATAACTAAGATCTAAGATAATTTCCGACACAGCGGGTACTTTTTGGTGGTGTTTATCCCATTATTCCTGTCAATGGGCATGGTCTACCGCAGTTAGCAATGTCTGATTTTCTACAGATTAGGCGTAACGTAGAAAGTAGATCAACATATCCTTCAGACAATAAAGCCTCTCCGAGAAACAGGGATTAGAGTATGGTGAATTCGACCGGCTGCTCAACTGTGACAAACGTATACGAGAACCCACAGGTCCCCAAACCATTCGCACAATGGTAAATACAAATAAAATGTTACATCATGACAAACTTATAAAGTACGACCTGAATTCGAAATTATAGGGTGAGTTGGAATAAGGTCGATCATTATGATTATGCTGACAGGAAAATACCCGGTAAAGTTTTAATTATGTGGTCAATGATCACTTCATGGGCTTGTAATCCGACCAGAACGATTCGGCACAAGGGTTGTTAGCTTGGTCAAGTACCGGGCCTGTAACGGTCGTACCAGGGCTCCCCTTAGAGAACAAAGAAGCTTAGCCTTGCAACGTAATCTGCTCGAACCTGATCCTAAACTATAGAATAAGATGAACTGATAAGCAGCAAGGGACTGGTTCTTCATATAGGATCATGGACTTATATCTAAGCCTGCTGCATGTGTTAATAACATATAGAAAGTTTTAATATTGGCTTAAAACCGCATGCAAGCATAACTAGTCATATTGCGAACGACCCAGCAGCAAAAAGTGCATATCTTGATCAGACAGCTTCCTGTGGGAGATGGCTGATCCGAATCTATACACGATTTTGTCAAAGTTTGATCAATATGTGCTTAGTATACTAAGAGTTAAGACAAGGGACTGCAGCTCAGCGTGTTAGAAGTAGTAGGAAGAGGCTATTTTGTGAATGAGAGGGTTGTTTGAGAGCAGCTTAAGCTGTTGATCGTAGACTATATGTCGTCTAGGTAAAACGGGACAAGGTACCTACAGTTCTGATTTGTCTGGGTAGACACTGATCAACGCTGTTTTCATAAATAAAGTTTGTTTCGTATAACGTATTTGGAAATCACGCTTGTTCATTTTCGTCAACAATCTCACGGTGTATAAGCAGATCGGCACCATATTCAAAGCACCGGTTACCTCTTGGTAAAAATACATGAACTCTATTAGGACAACCTTTCAAACGAATGAAAGCATGTTTGTTTACACACTATGTAATACGAAACACCACTGCAATGTTTTCCATGTGTTCAAATATTTTGTAATTTCCTCCGCAAATAGTTCTAAAAGAAGTTTCACAATTTCTATTGTACTTAGCGGAACCGAAGGTTATTATATTTTATCAAACAGATACACGCTTTAAAGGACATGAAACATTAAACAATAATATTTGATCATTTACGCTGTACTTAACATGTGATTACGCCAGAAAGGTAACATAGCGTCAATTTTTCAGAATGGTTTGCATAAGAAACAGATGTACAAATGTAAAGCTAAAATACAATATTGTTCCGTGGTACAGGGTTTCACTTACTAACATGCATTTATATACATGTAATTAAAAACTACCATTTACTTTGTATGACCTAGATAAAATGTTCTTAGTTTTACTAAGAGGGGAGCAGTACTGTATAACGGGTTCCTATTTTCGTATACATCATGAATATTTGAAAGGACTCATATAAAGAACAATGTGCGATAAATAATGGAAAAAAATCTGTGAAAGGGAGACAAAAAATGTTACTGTGTCTAACCATCGAGAAGGCACATCATAAACATGTATCGGTATTCAGCCGGCATGTTCGTTGGTCAGTTAGAACGATCTTAGATTTCTTCTTGCCATGCGTCTACATCGTCAATACGACGTCAGTAAATGATTGTAGCCATGTTGCTGCCCGGTTATATGTCAATTGAAGCACATTAGCACTGTTCAAATCTCTCAGTATAGAGAACTGGAAATTCGAATTTGAATAAAATATATCATCCACGCGTAAGGTTGTTCATTAAAAGGAGCAATTAATTATGAATGCTAGTTAATGACATTTTATTATAGTATGGCCATATTTTTAATTTTTTTTTGTGAAACATATCTTTCTGGTGCATGATTTTGTAACATTATAATTTGTATTATTTTGCCGACAACCAAACAAGACCATGATACTGTATACATAAAACGGTATCCTATTATTGTAGAACCGAATAATTTTTATATTCTTCTGTTCTCGATCGTTTAATGTACATGATTCTAGAAGAAACTGAATTAAAATGTTGCTTGTTTATTTCTGCACTGATATTGTATTACATAAACCCAACGATTATCCATGTGTTCAAATTATGAGGCAAAACTCAACATAAACTTGCCTAAATATATACAACTAATTGCTAAAAGCAACTAATCCTACTTAGCAGAATATAGTCTGGTCAACAAGTTTGCAGCTTAAACACGTCTTAATTATCGATTTATAGTTCGGTTAACACGTGAAAAGGAGAAGTGGAGATGAAATGAAGAAGGCACAACATACTAACGAGTGATAATATTTAATTGTTGTATAATTATTAGATATACACATTAATCTCACGAATATGAAAATGCATGTTTCAAAACAAACAGTTACAAAACACATAATCAAATAACAAATAGCCCCCACTCAAATGCATCTCTCGTCGTTGCATGCTTATAAGACAAATTGTGGTCACTATGGCTGGGTGAAATGGATAGATTGTGTGACGCCAACGTCAACGCTGTCGTTGTTCTGGTCTTGTCAGCGTACATTATAACAACAGAGTATGACGACAGCAAAGACGACTGACGTCACGTGATAATCGTGGCGTGAATGGTTTTGGTATTATGGAGTGAAAAAAAGACGGTCATTTCCTGCAGTATCATGCAAGGCTTTAACAAATTAGTCAGATAAGAATTACATCTGTAAGGAACTATATTTATAGTGAAGCTAATAATTGTATTAAAAGTCTCGACTTTGCAAGCGAACACTATATGTATCATTGAATCATAACCGTCTGACTCTGAAGTCTTGCACACAATTCCCTTCTTAAGTACCAAGGTAAAAGTCTATAAGCATCGTCTTCAAACATTTTATTTCCAAAATATATGCTTCCATTTGTATATCTATCTAGAGGATGCCTGTGAATGATATATGTCTAAACACCATGCCAGTTACAAATATAAATTGACCAGTTTGTTCCAAAAATGGATTCCTTGTCACATTTAGATTAAAGGCAAGAAATATTTTGACGCGGATATTTGAAGTAAGCTTCGCACCAGTCTCTAATGCTATAAGGGTAGAGTTTTTAGACTCACAACATATGTAACAAACTCATTGAAGAGGCTCGCCTAAAATTGTGTTCGCTTCCTGTAGAAAGATAAATATTTCTATTTAAAATCTATTATAAATACAGAAACAACATCAATACTACTGATAAACAAAAGTAAATAAAACGAGAAACAACACGACAATTGTCAAGATTAGGTTGGAATCTTCCCTTCTTTGTCGTTTGAAACAATTATGCATAATTATAAATATCACAGAACTAATTGACAATAAAATATTAATCTGAGCCGTAATGCGTGACTGTGACCTTCACCTGTACCGCTTATGGTAGTATTTCTAGCAAACCTTGTGAACGTTTTCTTTAAATAACAGAAAACAACAACAACAAGAACAACAAAACAGAGCATAATCGTTCACATCAATTGGCAAACAGAACTCCGTTTTGGATGAACACGTTATCACTTTCGGATGTGTACGCCATTTTTGTTTTTGATAATTAGGTCACTAATTCGTATGAGCACGCACGGTTATTTAATGAAAACGCCACGATTTTCGAATGTGTACGCCATTTTTTGTTGGATGGGGGAAAGATTAGGTTACCACTTTTTAACTTCATTTTCTTGTTATTACGACTAACTGTTACACACCATTACCCGAGCACATGCAATGGGGTGTTTAATAACGGAATTACCCAGAAGTTCCGATAAGGTAACCATAGGTGACAAGCTTTCATGAACTTCGAAAATATTTACCGTTGGTATTTGCCGTTCGTTTCGTTGGAGGTGTAACATTCTAAAATTCTAACATGATAGTCATGTAATTATTAACGTACCATCATTCAATTATAAATCTTTCATATTATAAGCAATATTATTCATTTTTTTATATGAATTCGTTTTAACCGATGCTAAAATGCTCGCTTTCTCCAATTATACCGGATCGCAATTAAACATACAACATTACACTAATGCATCATTCTGTGTAACCATCAGAACAGTTGTAACAATATGATGGAAAACTTCCAAAATAACAATGTCTCGGAACATGCTGACTTTCAAACAAATGAAACAAACAATAAAATGTTTATAACATGAAAACAATGTGCAAATCACATAAGAAGCATAAACCGGGGTAATTGTTTTTCGTCAGGCAAATGATTTTGTCAGTTATTGATTCAAAAAATTATATTAAGGCTAAAAATCGAAATTTGACAATATTTTTACCGATAATACCGTGATTTGAGTGAAGTAATTGAAATTTCTAATTCAGGGCCATACCACGCGAACGATACTACTGTATGACGTGTTGGAATGTTGCTTGCAAAAGCAAGACTCATACAGACACAGAAATTTAGTTAAACCGTAAATCAGGTATCACAACCTTTTGGCATTTGTTTGTAGAACGGAAAATAGCTCCTTCCGGGTAGTTGCATATTAATGATCTCCATCTTACTAAGACGAGATTGATCCGGTTTACGGCAATAAAGTAGATCCAGATCAGCCAGCTCCCGTGGGAGGCCTCTATCAGTATCTGCCCTATTTGGTGCTGATTCTCTAGCAGTGTCTCTTGTTATCTTTGCATATTGTTGTTAACAAATAATTTTGCTTCGCTTATTAGTAAATTATTACATGTACAAGTATGTGCTTTACTAATATGTAGCCAATGTTAGATGCGAATACCTTGAACAGCGAATGCTCAATCCGGTTTATAATGTATAAAATCACTCAGTAAAGTTTTTATTTGCATTTGTAAATAATAATTATTTCTCAATAATTTCTCAAAAATAAAAAGAAATTATCAAAAACTCGTAATGGTAACTTCCACTGATCGATGAAAATACCTTTGTGCAGGTTTCCGTAGTAGATATGACATTTATATTGCACGTATCTTATTTACCAGCGTGTATTCAAATTATGCCTGTTACTTTCTATAAGCAATGTATATTTTACAGTAAGTTATACCTTTTTCACGTGGGCATGGTTTTAGGTAGCTGTGACAAACGTTGTGGGAATGAAATAATACATGAGTTTATTTGTCAACAGAAACTACATATGGTGACGCAATGTAACAGGTTTGTACAAAAGCAGCATGTTTGCATATAACATAGGTACCTATTTCTCGTTTTTGTTGATAATGGGTTTTCTGGAAACCAGAATATCCTGAAGGTATTAGATAAAATTTTACAATCTTGAAACAATACATGATCACGACAACTTTTTGTAAATGTCTTTGTCAAATTAAACTTTTTGGACCGCATGTTACTTCGACAGTTGTATTAGAATTGTTGGCATCCTACTTCTATTTGAACGTATGAGCATTAATAACATCAAAGCATATATTGCATTTAGTTGTAGCGTTTCTTGCATATTTATGTTATTCGTGTTTACACATAGCGGTAGATAGGAGGACAGAACGTTTAAGGCACTTAAGTGCGTAACGATCATGCCATGCTAAGGAACGGAAATGGCAATTTTGTTTCTATATTGTTTTATATAAGTTTAATAAAGTCTATTATATTTGCATACATTTTATAAAGAAATTCTGCTATGATGTTTGAAAAACACCTCCTCGTCGATACAGAACAAACAGAACAAAAACAACGCGTTGTTTGAACTGGTAATGTTATGTTTGTTGTAAAGAAAATAAAATAATAACTGTTTAAATTGCCGATCCTTAATCATCATACAGCAGCTATTTAAAAGGAAAGGAATGCGTCTTATGAAATCAACTGACCATATTTTTAAATTTTGCATTTGAAATCATCTCTAGTTATCATGTTGGTTGTTTGTCGTTGTTTACCCATGTACATGAAAGGGGTGTTCCGGGTGCTATATCTTCACACATTGAGCAATGAACTTGGGCAAAGGAGGCAGAAACTTGTTACGTGCTGCTTTAACCGGGTTGTCCTCACTGACATAATTCAGAACTGTGCATTCCGTGGTACCAGGACAACGAGATATATTTATATAACCAGAAAATAAACAGAAAGGATGTCATCATTGTCTACACATGTTGACGAGACGTACTGGTATGTCTGACTGTTTAATACCAAAAAAGCTTGATCTTCCTTGAAGCATATTTCGATGCGACCATTTATATTTCAGTTACGTAATGCTGTATTTTCATATGATTTTCATATTTTCATATAGGTCGATTGGTAAAGAGAAGTGTAATGCAGTATTATTTCATTACATGCTTTTTGTTTGTTCTAACTATCTAACATTATATAACAATATTTACACTGAAGGTATACACCATAACTATCGGAATCAGTTCTAGGAAAATCCATACACATGCACGCCACTGACGGTCCGTGAATCAAGCCGGTTAAATATTTGAAAGACACTGGTAAGTTAAACTTGGAAATAACTTCAAAAACACTACACACAAAACCCAATGCTTTTCTGTAACAGATAAACTATTTACAAGTTAAGTCGCAGAAAAATCACAAACTACGAGACTTCACAAGAATATACGAGACAGATTATATTTGAACAAATCTTGTACATGGACTCCAATAAAACAAAAACACAATCGTGTTTACTTTCTTCTGTTTTATCGTTATACTAAAAACCATAGATTTCTGAACAGTTTTCTCATTTATTCCTTTCGGCATTAAAAAAGCTAAACTGCTATGTTCATCCCATACATATATACTTTACTTTTAACTTGGTTATGTTTCAATTATTAGTAAATAATGAACGCCTTAGCATTGTACAATTATTTTATTATTAAATTAGTAAAACCTTAAGTAAATATATAATTAAATAATGATCAAAGAAAACTGTCAGTCACTTTTATCAATGCCACTTAACTATTACAAACGATCGTAAAGTAACCTAAGTTTGTTTAAACAGTCCCCTGCCAGTCTATATCTGACCGACGAGAGTTGCAAGCACTATGCTGCATACAGCATAAAAAACGATTGTCTTATATGACAAGTGACTTTGAACAATAGGTCCCTTAAGTAAGCACGCAGGATTCAAACCGTACATGTTAAGTGATGATAACTTTGAAACAATGAGAGCAGCAAATGTGAGTGTGAATAATGACCCACATTTATCCGGAGTATGATACCGTCTATAGATGCTTTATGGTACACATTGAACAAGAAAAAGGAATGTAAGGTTTGTTGTGCAATCAAGTGCGTTTCATTAAGCTGAGTAAAACGAAAAAAGAATAAAAAGAACTGAAAGAAAATACGAACAGATATATTATGTATCTATAAAACAGCGGTTTAATCTACTTGAAACGAATTCTAAAAGGAAAACTCAACTAAACCGGACGGTGCCATTTAGGACACAAAATGAAATAGGAAACAGGCGATAAAATGCATTTAGTTATCAAAAATTTAAAAAGATGAGTGATCAAAGCTTCTTACTGATAATGAACGCATACAATCAGACGCTCGGCCATAACATAAAAATATCATATACACATACATGACAAGAGTATATAATATGTTAAGTATGAACTGTCTACATTACTTTGCCCAAGTCCTTTATAAAAATAGGGAATAAGGTAGTATGAAGGGGAAAAAGAGAAAAAAGTGTATATGCACTGGACTTAATCAAACTATCAACTAGTCAAAGCAAATATATTTAGTCATAAACAAATACAGGTGTAAATAAAAACAACAAAGTTTTAAAGCCAGATTGCTCAACGTTTACCTCATGTCTTTATAAAGATATGACCAAGTATACTTATGTAACTGCTCAAAGAATGCAAAGAGCATCCATCTACATTTTCACTCGCAATTTATGACGATGTGTATATGAAAAGAATCTTAATGCATTATGTATGTTTGCAGATATGTTGTGTCCAAGAGAGAAAATATATCACGCATACAAAACATTACACATAATTTCATAAAGTCATACAGACGTCAAATAACACAACATATCATATGAAAGACAAGTTATAAAAAATCAATGGCTATTTACAGGGTTGAAAAAGCAGCACATTCTGTACACTGTTTTGTTTCCAAATAAACTGTTTTTAACTATTTTGTTTAATTAGTATACTTTGTGTCAATGAAATGGATTAAAGACACCGACGAGAAGCCATAATCTATTACCAGCAAGTAACTGCACCAGTCTGCTTAGACGTCTGTTCTCATTTTGGTTTGAGACACCACAACGTGTTACATTCAGCAATGTTTGTCAGACAATCCCTCTAGGTTTACCTCTCTTCCACGCTTGTATGTGGAATAGTGTTGCATTGGTTATATATATATTTGTTCTGTAGCATGCGAACATGAACAAGTACAGTGGAGACGGACGTCATTATGTGTCACGACGTCAACGTACTGGTGGCAGTATTGGACGTGGTATGGAAAGTTGTCAAGGGAATAGAAGCACTGACATCAACGTGATCAGCATGTGACTTGATTCCACATCCGGGTAACCCTTCACTGCCCTGCAACAGACAGCAAGTGATATGTTTTGTTGTAATATCTACTTTGAAAATTAAACGTAAGTAAACTCATTAAATGTGGATTAGCATTTAAAAACACACATGCAAGGATTGTTACTGAAAAAATAAGTTTATTTTTTCCTTTCTGTCAAATGAATAGACACATACATGGTAACACATGTACGGGTAGTTGTAAAATGTGTACTGTTTTAGACATGTTGCAATGATGTTTTATAAAAAAATCTGTTTTAGACATGTTGCAATGGTGTTTTATAAAAAAAATCTGTTTTAGAAATGTTGCAATGGTGTTTTATAAAAAATTCTGTTGTAGACATGTTGCAATGGTGTTTTATAAAAAAATCTGTTTTAGACATGTTGCAATGGTGTTTTATAAAAAAATCTGTTTTAGACATGTTGCAATTATGTTTTATAAAAAAATCTGTTTTAGACATGTTGCAATGGTGTTTTATAAAAAAAATCTGTTGTAGACATGTTGCAATGGTGTTTTATAAAAAAAATCTGTTGTAGACATGTTGCAATGGTGTTTTATAAAAAAATTCTGTTTTAGACATGTTGCAATGGTGTTTTATAAAAAAATCTGTTTTAGACATGTTGCAATGGTGTTTTATAAAAAATCTGTTTTAGACATGTTGCAATGGTGTTTTATAAAAAAATCTGTTGTAGACATGTTGCAATGGTGTTTTATAAAAAAAATATGTTGTAGACATGTTGCAATGGTGTTTTATAAAAAAATTCTGTTTTAGACATGTTGCAATGGTGTTTTATAAAAAATTCTGTTTTAGACATGTTACAATGATGTTTTATAAAAAAATCTGTTTTAGACATGTTGCAATGGTGTTTTATAAAAAATTCTGTTTTAGACATGTTACAATGATGTTTTATAAAAAATTCTGTTTTAGACATGTTGCAATGGTGTTTTATAAAAAATTCTGTTTTAGACATGTTGCAATGGTGTTTGTTTTACCCTTGTTTTTGGCATCACAGTGCAGGTCATCAATATATATATATATATATATATATATATATATATATATATATATATATATATATATATATATATATATATATATATATATATATATATATATATATATTAAGAGTCTTCAGAACATCAAGTTGAACATTATAATCCATTTCAGGTATAGAGATAATAATAATGTTTGCCAATATTACCACATGCTATCGGATCATTTGTACAAAAGTTCGATCAATTATTGGCGGAATAAAAATTGGCCTCAATGAATTGTCTTCATTATGTGTATAAACTACATGACTATCTAAGGAATATATTGGAATAAATAAGTCGTGCTAGTAGAAAACAGTGAATCAATTCTCGAGAAAATGAATTTTATTTACATGCATGCATATATTGCTAAAATTATCATATAGTTATGTAATCTGCTGCTGATTGTAACAATTTGTAATTACATGCAATCTGCTTCTAATTCAACAATATGTAATTAATAAACATTAATGACATAACAAATTAGCAACAATATTTCTAGTTTACAACTTGGTGCACAAGAATATATAAACCACATGCAATCCTTTCTTTGAAAACATATGGGAGAAAAATCAACAAGGCACAATTCATAACAATGTCCTTCGAATAAAAGCACCATTGTGCTACTTCAATTGTTATATTTGATCTTGCATACTAAACATTATGTATTGCGCAATGAAACCTAATCTGAAAATTAACGTAAAAATGTCCTGTGAAAACGGGCACATGTTCTATTTAGAATTAAGCTTAAAAATGAAGATGTCAGTTCGAATATCGTAGACGTCCTTCTAAATCTTGCTTTGACCTGTTCAATATGTTATGTTAGAGGTTATAGATTTAATGTAAAGGCAAACAGTAAAGGTCATGTTTGGCTGTTTGGACCCTTTAAACTATATTTAGCAATAAAACCATATTAATATAGGTTGCTATATAGGATAAATATAAAGATGATTTAACCCAGCGCTGATATTTTACCAAGTAAATATTAGACATTAATAGAAAGGCGTCCCAAGTCTAAAACGGAATGCAGGATGGTTTACGTTGTTTGTTATTTACATACAACTATCGTCCATGTAATTGTAATGGCGTTCGACACGGCGACATTTGTTCTAACATCTTGTAATAAGTAACATTAGAGAGCATGTTCCAGTCGTGCTGCTTGCTTCGCACAATAACATCGCTGTTCAGTTACATTAGATTGTACTCGGTTAGTACAGTCTATTTTTATTATTGCAAAAATTAAGAAACCACAACAATAAACAAAAAAGACCATACAAGAACAACATTTTGGAATGTCTTTAGTTCTGCAATTTTATTCTGTTCATGCAATTATCTTGGTTAAGAAAACGTTGTCCAGCATGTATTTCTTGTATCACATGATTCCTCTTGTTTTCCATTCAATACATCGATGACATATTTTGTTACAGCTTTTTTATTGATAACGTCATCGCCTTAGACTCGCTTACTATCCCTTTTCCTGAACATGTTTAATAAATGTTTGTATTAAATGACAACTCGTGTCAGATCCTCTATTTATTCAATTGGTATCTCTGCTTAGCCGCACCGTCTTATGCTTCGAGACATTGCGACTGCACAACGAAAAGGAAATAAAAGGTTAGCCGCATATGTCCTATTCAGTTCACAGTAGAAACTTTAAGTATGGTGATAGCAATCTGGTGGCAGACTTAGCAAAAATAGTCTCACAATGATGATTGCTTGTTATAGGAAACTCTCAGATATGAGTACTACATGTTTAACACGTGTTTAATTAGTCTGACTTTAATTGATAACCAAAATCTGAAGTCAATTACCAGCAGTCAGTTGTGGTCCTAGTATCAGGCATGCAAGTACCGACTCAACATCTCAGCACAAAGGTGAGCTTTACAGAACGCGGCAGAATGTGCCGATTTGTTCAGATTGACTACTGCCACACATAAACACATAAAATGTATATAAAGGGATATAACTCAGTGTTATCCACATTACCCCGGCGCCGGGTAGGCGTCTTCAATTTCAAGGCATCAGCCACGCTATTGAGAAAGATCTGACGCCTCTAAACGGGGATGAGTTGACCACATTATTGACTTCATTATAAATTATGACCCTTTGTTATGACTTTAATAAAAATGGTCGGCATTCGCAAAACGTGTTGTTGTTACTTGTTTTGACCAGTATAAACCAGTGAAAAGATGGAAGATTCTACGGTAGTTAATGTTATGAACACATAAATGATATTGAAACTGCAATATATTTTTAAATTATAATTATGGTTTAGACAATTCTATCAAAATAAGCATTCTAACTTGAATGAAGCCAGTGCTGGGAAGAACAGCGAAAAGACACCGTTAAACTTATATACTCTGTCACCACACGGCTGAGGTCAAAACTGATTGAAACATGAGTTAAATTAATTCGACTGGATGATCCCCGGCGGTAACCTATAGTAAAATAGTCGGAGCTTTAGTGTTACCAGTGCTTAAGGTTATAATGAATTTGATAAGGAATAATTTAAAAATTGCCATCTGTGTGCTCTCGGTAAAATTTGTTGTTATTTATTTCTTCTTGACATTTATCGCAGCAACTCATGGACGACGAAGAACTATACCATACTTCTATGGACGTCTAGCCAGATAAAACAAACAAAACAAAACAGTAGTTCATGCACACTGGAAGCGTTTGTAGAAGCATTCCAGTTGTCTTGGACAGTAATTGCGCATGCACTGACAGTATGTCAAGATGAGGTGGTGGACAGGAGTAGAATGTCAGAAATAGTACCTCGCTAGATGTTTGATCGTCGCTTAACGTACATTCCCTGCAAGATTTCCAACTAAGGAGGCAGTGTTTACTCTTGGACGTTTCCGAAGGTACTATTGTTAAATCAAACACTTTAGATTTTGTTGGACTAGGACTCGGCGGTGGTGATTGGTCGATGTCATATGTGCCTAGAAACAGTGAATGTGATTGGCCAATATAAATCACGTGGTACGTGAACGGGGAGCTAACATGAAATAAAATAACGCTGACAAAATAAACAGAAGCTTTAACTTATGGTTTGTAAAAGTCTTTGCATTGACAAAGCAAAACATTTGATGAAACAGCATATGAAGCTTACATCTGTATAACATCAAGATTTGTGTATTTGCAACACATACATTGGAACACACACTAACGGGATGTTAGAATGTACCCTAATATGCTTTTAAAGATAACGTCTAGACAACACATGGACGGTCTGCCACTGGTTCTTCTTCATCACATGATGACAAATTGACAACAAACTCCTGTCTGCAATACATGGACAATGCAGCTGCTACGGTATATTGAAAGCTTTCTACACTTGTAGCTTACACCAATGTGTCGTTACAACAGACAAACGGGGATACAGACATATCATAGCTAGTAAGCTTAACTATGCTGAGATATTGATGCACAAAACTATTAGCATGTTTATATTTCTTTTGTTTCCTTTGAATTTATGTAGTTTGCTGGTTTGTTTAAAATTAAAGATTTGCTTTCAGTAAAGTTGAAACTGCTCAAGAAGCTGGAGGTTTTGCACAATTAATATATTTTAAATGCATAAAGCAAGGATGAACTCCTTGTGGGTATCCAAGAAACAAGATAAGCCTTCTTTTTGTTCATTAAAACTAACTTCTTATTGGACTTCAGACAGCCTTGGCATTGCAACATCCATAAAGGTTTTACAAGAATTATTCTTAAATTAAAAGTACATACCTAAACCACAGTTTCGGAAAGGGACCTAAGTATCGTGGGTTTGGAGACTTTATGTAAAAACTAATCTACACGTGCTCTACGGACTTACCTGAATTACTTAAGTTGCTTCTGAAGCTGTTCGACACAACCTTAGTCTGTGACCACTTGATTTCCACGTTCGTGGCAGGATATCTAGCGAGCAGGGAGGAGATACCGACACCGGAAAAGTTCCACGCGCATGTCCATTGCGTGTGTTGGTGGAAGTGGAGTTCGAGTTTCTATGGTTATTTCTAGAGGGACTGTCAACGTCATTGTTGTTGTTGCCTGTTGAGGTGCCGTTGTGAAGCTTTTTCTTTTTGAGTAAATGTGCAAATCCACGGCGCCAACCCGACTTTTTAGTTTCAGGTTCTGGGGGCGGTTTGGAGAGGAAGCCCCGACATATAGAATTCTAGGAATGCAGAAAAAAAAATGAATGTTTGTAAACAGGAACACTTTAAAAACAACGACTAGATCATATGTAGAACTTACTTATATACTGACACGATGTATTAATTATGTAAAGCAAGAAAATACATTACTAATGCAACCACTTAACAGCGACTTTAGTTTTCATCCTTACGTAGAACCTTAGAGCATAAGATCATGGAAGAAACTAAACAATACAAACTGATAGGACATATTAACTGGTCTGTACATTATACAATATAGAGGGATCATAACTTACTCTTATGTTTGTATAAATTAAGCATCAGTGATCACGTAGTAATGATCTTACGAGACAATTCAAGATATTTTCTCAAAACAATATACCTTCAAGGTTGGCGAGGAAATATATTTATAGCTAAAATAACGTAAATAACTGATCATTAAATCGTTTAAACGCCCTTTAAATATCGCATGTGTAATATAATACACAAACTGTTATTAGTGTAATGACGCCATGTTTTGTGGCGAGCAATAATGTGGTAATGTTCAAACCAACTCTAAACGATAATCATTGTTTATTTATCACAGCAACCAAAGCTAGCTACTTAATATAGTTAAATAATCAACAGACAAAACCATCACCGCACGCAAATGACCAACTTAAATACAACAACGTAAGAGTAATGAGAGTGACACAACCAGTTTACCATGCTAAAAGTTTCATAGATATAGTCACTGTGTGCTCTGGTCATTTAAATGGACTGCGTGTACTCTGCATGTACCCTGTATAGCTTAAGAGAGGTCATGCAATGAGTATAGCTATTCTTATGATCTACGAGAGTACAGGAAGGGACGAGTCATTAGACGGATTGAACTACTCAGAAAAGAGACCATAACGGAGCAATGGATGACAAGTTTTGCGGGCCATCATTGGCTTCAATAACGCTGAATTATTCAACAAGAGTAAATACGTATACTGTGATATATACACAGTTAGCTTACATTTTTAGATACATGCTTAGCAAAGTTTGCAGTGATAGTACATCCACAAGCACGAGGTACCAGTATATTAAAGCTTGGTAGCAAAGTCATGGTTACAAGATACGGTGTTGAAACGAAGATAAAGAAAGGAATGTAAATACTTGTTCGTTAATAACACCAATTCAAACTACATATATAGCACAGTAAGATAATTATATGTATAAATATAATTAGGCCTACACATACACATGAAACCAATTAACCCTTATCATGCTACATGCTGTTCAAAGTTCATACTAAATTCTTAGTTATTTGCTTACATATCATAAATATTATTTACAAAGGTCAACTACATATAAAAGAGACAGAAAGAAAGAGCAACAAATAGTGTTGATCCTGATCCGAGAGCTCCCAGCAAGGAGCTTGCTGATCTGGATTTACACTTTTTGCCTAAGCGTTATAAATACATGATGAGCAGGCTAAGAGTTAATAAAATTTCTAGCTGAAAATTAGACGTACCACAATGGAAACACGTATTACTGTAATGTACAAGCTCGTATATGCATATTTCCGCAAAGAATTTTAAACAAAGCCAAAGCTATACAGGGATACACAAATGCTGAACTTGTATTCGTTTTCATCAACTTCAGCGATGTTTATAAAAATCAAACAGTACTAAATGTCAAGTTACACCTTATAGTATGTGGAAGAAATATATCAGTATCAAGGTCCATTCGAATGATCACAGTTCGAAACGACGGAGTTTCCAAAATTTACCTGCACTTTATATATGTATTAAACTGGCTGAGGATGTGGAAGCTATAGTTGTGAGAAAACGAAACAGTGTGCTTTACAAGTAGCCAAGCTGAATGGTAATACTGTACGTCTTAAGACATTCTCAAACTCATCTACACTTCGCATCGAATATGTTGCTGCATTCTGAATTGGTCATTTTGATTTTTCTTTGGGCAAAAAAGTATAAAATATTTGTTTTGCTCTGACACCATGAATTGAATATAAAGATATTAAAACAATCAGACGAAGGCCAAGATCAAAGCTAAATGGCTTGTTGATCTTTGGTCTCTGTTCATTGATCTAAAAATAAAATGAATGCAAAACAGGATTAGCGAAAAGGATCATACAACATTAATGACATGGAAGATCAAATACATGTAGGTTTCTCCTTCCACGTAATACGACTTCTTTTAAAAGAAGGGGATGGGCCACAAATAACATGAACCCTACTGCGCACGAAATATCTAAAAATACTTGAGTTTGAGAATGTCCTAACCAATTTGGTTAAACAGCTGAGTACAGAATAGATAATTGTGCATGATACGCTAATATGTTGTCAAAATACATCTTTAATAATTGAGTTTACGCATTGGTTGTATTATGTCTACGATGCTTTTCCCAATGTGTACACATCAGAAATAAAATAATTCGAATTGTCGATTCTTTTTACCTATCATTGCAATAAAACCTTTTTGAATAGACAATCTGAACAATTAATCTGTTTTGTTAAAGAACACCTATTTGTAAGAAAAGACTGGTGCAATAATTTTGTGTGTGAAAATCATGCAAGATGGCGATGTTTTGTCTTCACACCACACTGAACGTATGTAATTTGTATTAAGAAAAATATGCACATAACAATTATAAATGTAGTGATAACACTTATAGCACATTGGTACAGACATTACTTCTCATCAGTTAATAACTTTTTTTATGCGAAACAATTAAAATAGGTATTGCCTATCCTTCTTAACATTCTCTATATACTTTAAAGTGACGTATCCTTTAAGGGAGTGTATTAACTTACTTGGTGCTTTTTTGTACTGTTTTGATTCATAGCTAATTCCGAGATCAACTTGGACTTGTCCATCAGATGAGAGGTTAGTTTACTGGTGTCGTTATCATGCTGCCCATCCTCTGGAAACAACAACAAACTGTAACATCAATTAACTTTATATACCACAATGAGCACGTGCACACTGTAAAACAAATGAAGTTATACAACACAGTGAGCACGTGCACATTGTGACATCGATACATTTTCTATAAAACAGTGAGTGTGTGTAATTGTGTAATTAATTAGTTTGAATACCACAATAAGCGCGTGTACATCATTACGTCAATTAACTTTATATACCACAGTAATCACGTGCACACTTCGACGTCTATTAACTTTAAATACCACACAGAGCAATGTAAGAAAGTAAGATCAACAATTTTTCTATACCATAGCGAGCGAGTGCACATTGAAATATCAAGTAATTTTATAAACCACAGTAAGCACATGCACATTGTGACGTCTATTAACTGTATATACCACAGTAATCATAATGGGATGTCAAAAAAGTTTACAAACCACAAGACTGCGTGAAACTGAAGCATGCTATTCTTAATAGCACGCCTTTCTTGATCAAAGAATTTAGAGTCGCGGAAAATCTAAATTAAAATATCTACCTTTATCCATGGGGAAAATTTTCGCTTTACTGGTACTTGAGGTTTTCTCCCCGTCAGGCACTTGACCGTCACTGCCACACTCAGAGCTCGAACTGAACATCTGCTCGATACCTCGACTGTCGATCCTAACGGAACAGCAAACAATCATCATTGATAGTTATGGTGACGTTTCCCGTTAGGAACAAATTAAACGTATACATCCAGATATGCCCATACGAATAGAGGAAAATAGCAAAGAATTGGTGGCAGGCTTATGTTTTGTCTTACGTATGATGATGTGTGGATATTACGTCTTTTGTGACATCGTAGCGGTTTCATTAAATACTCACAGAAAGCTTAATTTCTATGCATTTGTAAATAAAAGTTGTCTGAGAGTGACAGAACTGGTCAGGACAAGTATAACACAGTACTGGAGTTATTGCTGGCTATGGTAAAACTACAATTACTCAACAAAACATATGTAATTATTAAAAAGTAAACAGACAGTGAACCTTAAGCCCACTTAATTGACAATGTATGCCGAAGAACACATATATCAAATTATTAATTAGTTCTTAATTGAGGCTCTGTCCAGATACCGATAATGGATGCCATGCTAGGTTTTTGCTGAGTTTTCATGTAAAATCTATATGGGCTGCTATTGTCGCAACTAATACCGCCTGTATATCATTTTAATTTACTTCTATCAAAGACACAGAACATAGAGCATGCTCTTCTATGTTAAAAAGCCAAGTTAGGGCTAACCATGGGAGACTTGTAAAATGTTGTAAATTCAAAACGCAATTTTAATATAATTTCACAGTTTTATTATAAAACAAAATAATATCTGAATGTTTAGTTTTTATTTGGTGCTGTTTAAGGGCAGCAAGTGAAAACAAAATTTTAAATCTAAAGAATAGCATATGCCACAGAACAACATGTCTCATGGTTATTGTTAACAGAACAACAAGTCTCAGGGTAACTGTCAACAGAACAGCATGTCTCGCGGTTACTGTTCATAGAACAGTAAGTTTGGGGGTTACTGTTCACAGAACATCATGTCTCGTGGTAACTGTACACAGAAAAGCATGTTCTCGCGGTTATTGTTCACAGAACAGCATGTCTTGCTGTTACTGTTAAAAGAACAGCATGTCTCGCGATTACAGTACACAGAACAGCATGTCACATGATTACTGTTTACAGAACAGCATGTTTCGCGGATATTGTTCACACAATAGCATGACTCGTGGTTACTTTTCACAGAACATGATGTCCCATGGTTACTGTTTACAGAATAGCATGTCCCATGATTATTGTTCACAGAACAACATGTCCAATGGTTAATGTTCACAGAACATCACGTCCCGTGGTTACTATTCACAGAACAGCATGTCTCATGGTTACTGTTCACAGAACAGAATGTCTCCTGGTTACCGTTCACAGAACAGCGTCTCTCATGTTATTCATATAACAGCATGTCTCATGGTAACTGTTCACAGAACAGCGTGTCTCATGGTTACCGTTCACAGAACAGCGTGTCTCATGGTTACTATTCACAGAACAGCATGTCTCCTGGTTACCGTTCACAGAACAGCATGTCTCATGGTTACTATTCACAGAACAGCATGTCTCATGGTTACTGTTCACAAAAAACAGCGTGTCTCATGGTTACTGTTCACAGAACATCACGTCCCGTGGTTACTATTCATATAACAGCATGTCTCATGGTAACTGTTCAAAAAACGTCATGTCTCCTGGTTACCGTTCACAGAACGTCATGTCTCATGATTACTGGTCACTTAACATCATTTCTCACGGTTATTGTTCATAGAATAGCATGTCTCATGTTAAATGTTCACAGAACAGTTCGTCTCGCGGTAACTGTACACAGAACAACATGTCTTATGGTTACTGTTCACAGAGAATCATGTCTTGAGGTTATTGTTCACCGAACAGCATGTCTCATGGTTAATGTTCACAGAACATCACGTCCCGTGGTTACTATTCACAGAACAGCATGTCTTATGGTTACTGTTCACCGAACAGCGTGTCTCATGGTTAATGTTCACAGAACATCACGTCCCGTGGTTACTATTCACAGAACAGCATATCTCATGGTTACTGTTCACAGAACAGCGTGTCTCATGGTTACTGTTCACAGAACATCACGTCCCGTGGTAACTATTCATATAACAGCATGTCTCATGGTAACTGTTCAAAAAACGTCATGTCTCCTGGTTACCGTTCACAGAACGTCATGTCTCATGATTACTGGTCACTTAACATCATTTCTCACGGTTATTGTTCATAGAATAGCATGTCTCATGTTAAATGTTCACAGAAAAGCTCGTCTCGCTGTAACTGTACACAGAACAGCATGTCTCGTGGTTACTGTTCACAGAACAGCATGTCTCCTGGTTACCGTTCACAGAACGTCATGTCTCATGATTACTGGTCACTTAACATCATTTCTCACGGTTATTGTTCATAGAATAGCATGTCTCATGTTAAATGTTCACAGAACAGCTCGTCTCGCGGTAAATGTACACAGAAAAACATGTCTTATGGTTACTGTTCACAGAGAATCATGTCTTGAGGTTATTGTTCACCGAACAGCATGTCTCATGGTTAATGTTCACAGAACATCACGTCCCGTGGTTACTATTCACAGAACAGCATGTCTTATGGTTACTGTTCACCGAACAGCGTGTCTCATGGTTACTGTTCACAGAACATCACGTCCCGTGGTTACTATTCATATAACAGCATGCCTCATGGTAACTGTTAAAAAAAACGTCATGTCTCCTGGTTACCGTTCACAGAGCGTCATGTCTCATGATTACTGGTCACTTAACATAATTTCTCGCGTTTATTGTTCATAGAACAGCATGTCTCATGTTAAATGTTCACAGAACAGTTCGTCTCGCGGTAACTGTTCACAGAACAGCATGTCTCGTGGTTACTGTTCACAGAACATCACGTCCCGTGGTTACTATTCCCAGAACAGCATGTCTCATGGTTACTGTTCACAGAACATCACGTCCCGTGGTTACTATTCACAGAACAGCATGTCTCATGTTAAATGTTCACAGAACAGCTCGTCTTGCGGTAACTGTACACGGAACAGCATGTCTCGCGGTAACTGTACACAGAACAGCATGTCTCATGGTTACTGTTCACAGAACGTCATGTCTCCTGGTTACCGTTCACAGAACGTCATGTCTCATGATTACTGGTCACTTAACATCATTTCTCGCGTTTATTGTTCATAGAATAGCATGTCTCATGTTAAATGTTCACAGAACAGCATGTCTCGCGGTAACTGTACACAGAACATCACGTCCCGTGGTTACTATTCATATAACAGCATGTCTCATGGTAACTGTTCAAAAAACGTCATGTCTCCTGGTTACCGTTCACAGAACGTCATGTCTCATGATTACTGGTCACTTAACATCATTTCTCGCGTTTATTGTTCATAGAATAGCATGTCTCATGTTAAATGTTCACAGAACAGCTCGTCTCGCGGTAACTGTACACAGAACAGCATGTCTCGTGGTTACTGTTCACAGAACATCACGTCCCGTGGTTACTATTCACAGAACAGCATGTCTCATGGTTATTGTTCACAGAACATCATGTCTCGTGGTTATTGTTAACAGAACAGAGTGTTTATTAATGGCTATTGTTAACAAACCGACATGGTTACATATGGTTACTGTTTATAGAATATCATATTTTATTGTTGTTATATAGAACAGCATATTTTATGGCTGTTGTTTATAGTACAGCATGTTGTATGGCTGTTGTTTATAGGACAGCATGTTTTATGGTTACTGTTTACAGAGCAGGATGCCTTATGGTTATTGTCTACAGAAAACGTGTTTCGAGGTTATTGTTCACAAAATAGAATATTTTATGGCTTTTGCACACGGAACAGCGTGTTTATTTATGGCCAATCTCACTAAAGTCAGATGTTACAAAATGTACGATCGGATGACGGCCTGCAAATACCGTCTATAAACAATAATGATTTTCCCCGATTGCTTTTTTATAACGTCCAATCAGAGAGTGTAATGCATAACGCATTAAGAGTCGCAAAAGGACCTCTATCGATAATGCAGTAGAAAAGTGTTTAACAAAATTAGGAATTCGTTAGTTAACTTTCGACCTGAAGATGTTACTGATGTTGAAACAAATGGGATACCGCATACAGCGCACCTGTCTTCAGGGACTTAAGTCTTGCGCGGAGTGTCCATGTTTACTTTTTTTGTAAATGGGCGCAGTCATTAAAATGATACGTCCGGAACGCTTCGGATCATCATTTACTTTTGCGATTTTGTAGGCGACAATCTGATTGGTTCGGAAGGTTTTATTGACTCGTCGTCAGATCCTGATAGCGGAGCTGTATGCTTACATATGGTTACTATTTAAAGATCAGCATATTTTATGGCTGTTGTTTCAAGGACAGCATGTTTCATGATTGTTGTTGGTTATTGAAAACTGCGCATCACGGTTGTTATTCAAAGAATATCATGTATATGGTCCTTGTTAACAGAACAGTGTGTTTCTTGCTGATATTTACTTTAACTACGAAAATGACACAAAAGATGACATTTCATGTCAGGAAAGAAAAACAACTTACAGTAAGTATGCAATACTGTTACCTAGAGTATCAATTTAATTTTTAAGTATTTTCACAAAGAAGACACTTTGCAGTGTTAATTTTTGCAATATTGCAAGTTAAATTTTAAGGTATTATTAGGTGATCATTTAAACTTGTAGGGTCATAATTAATACAACGTATTAAGTTAGATATATATTTTGATTGATATTGCCGATAACTCGGGTTCGATGACGAATTTACGTACATAACAAAAAGCAATTAAACAAGTTATGTATATAGAGAGACATATATGTCATTGGGGCATGACGACTAAACTATTACAAATACGTGTAATCAAACCATCCTATTAAACTAACCATTAGATTGATCATCCAGACATTCTCTTTGTGCTCAATAATTTTCGACGTGAAAACAGGCCCATGCATGACGATGTCGTAATAACCGATCCGATAAAAAAGAGAGAGAGAAAAATACAAACCACAACCCTTCTTTACTTAAAAACATTTTTTCTCTACTTAAATCGATACAAGTAAACGTATATTCAGCCCCACTCTTTGCACACCTGTAAAACACATTAAATTGTCCCTGTCAAATTAAACGAGTTTATCCGAAAGTAGTTCTTCCGCCGAACGATTAATGCATTATCGTAATGTATAACCATTTATACAGTAACAATCCTTACTAAATTTACAAACCTATTTTAGTTTAGTAACTTTAAATAACTTTAAACATAGATTTCCTACATAATCAACGAATATCTGTATTCCTAGATTTTGCAAGCAATGTTGTTTACGCGAAATAAATGTTATATTCGACCATTTTATATACCTATTTAATTGCACCCTGATTATCTAAAATGCACCATCTCAGGTATAAATATAAATTTTAAAATAAAGTGCGTATGGAATTACGATCAGTGCTGGGCTCAAACATTGCGTATCAAATGTATGAAGTCTGTTTTTATCTTACAGTTAATTAATGTTATAAATTAGAATGGATTAATGTATTATTGTCTATTAATGTACGGCACAAAATACGTGAAATTATTATTATTGCTAAAGCCCTAACACACTGTAAGAAAAGTTTTACGCATACGTGGAGCAAAAACTAAACATGATGCAGTCAGGGGTTGCTTTTTTCATCCTCTAACTCTTATATTTTGAGTAGAATACTTTTTCAGTTAAGAACAAATTTCAACAAAACAGCTATCGAAATAATGTAGTGAAATGGTATATAATAACAATTATAATAAATGATATTGTAAAGACAAAGTTATAAAACAGTATCTTACTTTGTGTGATCAGGTAGAAAGGTTATAATTCCTTCTCTGGCATACTGGATACCGTCTTTCACAAATTTTCTCCTGTTTTTTGAAGCACTTTTAAGCAAGCTTTTCTTTCTCCGAGAATGCAGTTTATATTGGAAACAGGGAACCGTCGGTGTGGTTGTAGACTTTGGTGACGGAGACGGAGTTCTCGATGACACCAAAGCGTCTATATCTGAGGTATAATTTTCAAAGTCATCACTATGAAAACTTTCAATTCTAGCGATAGGCGTTTGAAACATTTGGCGAATAGGAGTACTTGGCATAACAAATCGAACCGAAGGCGTGCTTCCGTGGCGGGATGGCAGGCCGGCCACCTTTCGCGGGCAAGCCGGGGAGTCGTACCCGTCACCACCGTTGTTCAACGATAGTCCGATCTCTCGAGGAGACAAGAGAATAGGGGCAGAGACGCTCCCACTCTCTTCGGAGGGGATGATTTCCCTTGTCTTCCGAACAATTCTAGGGGAGAAAACATTCTCTTGAGAGGAATTATGATCACTACTATCTAAATAGCAAATGTCATCTTGCATTAATATGTTATCATCGAATGACATTCTGTCATTTCGAGATAGACTCGAAAGAAGCGGTTTTTGAAGGCCGATGTCATTTGCAAGCTCCATTTTATTTTTGCTGCACGATTTTATATTACCATCAAGCGTGTCTATCTTGTTTGCATATAGATCTACCATTTTTGGCTTGACAGTTTCTTTTCTTAACCCTTCATTAAATCTTTCTGTAATGTGGTATCCGAGGTTCGACGATCCCCTGGCCGTAACGGAGCTTGCAGCCCCTAACAACTCTGTAGAACTGTACACATTTTCAGCGCATGCAGGATCTGGGACTCGAAGGTCAAATACTGCATTACAGACATGTTTGTCGCCATTTGATTTTTCAGATTCGATAGGTTTGGTGTCACCGTTAATAACGCCAGCTGGCAAATCACGAAAGGAATGGGGTTGCATAGATTCAATAATAATCTCTGGAGATGCGGACAGACTACCAGAGTCGTCAGCATCTGGAATCTGTAAGCTATTATCTTTTCTCATTTGCCTTGGCTGGCCATTGACCTTCGTTTTCAGAACATATTGCTTTGGCCGCACAATTGAGCGGATGTCTGCAGCAGCAATTTTAGACTCTACACTGGGTTCCTTAAGATGGTCATCCTCCACCAGTGAAGTACGCGATTCAGCCCTCGAGCTTGCATGAGACAGAACATCCTGTGAGCCACCACCCTCGTGTAAGTTTGTTGTTGAGCAAGGGTTTGAACTATCTGAATGCACATTTTCAACATTTTCTTTGTTCATAGAAACTTCTCTGTTACCGTGTTTTCTACCTCTGGACCCTAGACTCAATCGAGTCTTCCGTTGAAGTCCTTTTGACGAGTCTGACACAGAGTTCGAGTAACACTCCTTTAAACCGACCAGGTTTGCAGGTCGTTTCACTGTCACAATGGGACTTTGTTTTGGCGTGTCGATTTTTATTTCCGGATTGTTAAGCACAAATGGACTATGGGGACTATGAGGGTTTGATCCGTGCCCAGAATTCGGTGTTCCAGGCCTGTTACGACGTGACCGCCTCTGACTATTAGATCGACTGAGGGGATCCGCAGAATTGGTTCGCCTGTGCGAGCGTCGCCTTGATGAACTTCTTCGAAGTAAGGCAGACACTTGCGAAGAAGCCTGCACGGGCGACAACAGATTTGAGTGATCAGAAAATCCTGTTGCTGCCGCCTCCAACTCGACTTTTGACGCTTCCTGCAAGTAAAATGCCAACCATTTGTTCTGCTCTCTCACATACATATGCCAAGTAATGAGTAAGTATTCAATGATTATGTTTTGTGATATTCAAACGTTTCTAGCTGTCATCAATTTTTGAAATTATTATTTCCAATTAGGTCAATCGCTGCTTAAGTTTCAGTTATTGCTACAGCAAACAATGTAGCTTAACAAAAGAGCATATAAAGGGTGCAAAGATTTAGCTTTTGTGTACATTTTCCATGGTGTAAACGACACTATGCATTGTAACGTCACAGCGTAGTTATACGAATGTTCTCAGACACCCCGGGTTTAAAGTTATCGGCACTGTTAATACTTCTCTGTTTTTTAATAATAAACCCAACCACGAAGCCATAACGACATACCGCCACTGTTAACATCATTATAGTTCTTTGTTTTGACTTTCCGAAGGTCTGGTTGTTGTCTTCAGCAAAGTAAACAAATAAGAGCATGTAAAGTACTTAAAATAATATTTTCAATATATGTCTGTATAGTGTATATAAAGCATTCGTTTTGTGCCAAATCTTTACAGACGTAGGCCTTTAACTTTGTTAAAATTATATACAATATTTAAAAAAATATTAATCCCATCTCTCTTTAAGAAGGGCGTGGTTGAACATTATGCAAAGTTGGTTACATATTACATTATATAGCGATTTCTGCAATCGACGACACTTACTTCACCTAATATGTTCGTAATGACCAACAAATATAGTTACCGCTACCGCTCCCGCTGGACCACCCGCACCAGCTCCCGCTCCAGGCGGGAAAGGGCTCCGTGGAGGGCACGGTGACTTCTTCCGCCTTGATTTGTGTCGGTCCCCGCCGAGCCATGTCGGGGCACTACAAAGGGCCATAAGATCGAAGTTCGTGCTGTTGTGAGACTGGGGCACTTTGTTCTCTGGCTCGTGATCCGATGCCTCGTCTGGGCAGTTGATAAAAGGGGCCGCTATAAGTTACGAACATTTAACAATTAGTGCGTCATAGGTAGGGGCTCACAAGGGACACTATTTCGTATAGCTTTATCCCCAAGCATATAATGTACAAGTAAAACATACTGTAATAATGGACACATAAGACGCTATTTTGGTTTAGGGAAAGCATGAATAATCGGTACAACGAATGTTAATGTGCTGAAATGATGTTTTTCGAAGGAATGTGTCAAATTTAAATGACCAGACTTCATCATAAACATACACTTAACTACATAGGAAGATCAAAATTGTTTTAATTCAAAATATTTTAGTCAACATTTACTAGGGTAGTGTATATGAACATACATAGAAGTCATTGTGTGTCGTCTCATATTTGTGTGTCGAGTATATTTCATATGACAACATGACAGAACAAATATATAATAAATGGAAATACACAGCAAATGCCTCAGTTGGTAACTTCGTTAAGATCGCTGGTGTATCACACTGGTGTTCTGAAACGGTAGCACGGACACAGTCATGTGCAGAGGTGTCACACCACACGCACACACACACGTACAGAGAGGATCTAACAAGTGGAAATCGAGACGTAAGATGTGCTGTGCAGAACGTATACACAATGACATAACAAGGAGTAGTGTACACATCATCTAAACTTAACTTTAGCATCGGAAACATGACAATGTGTTTTGCAGAGGTATCTTTGAAGAGAATGTTGCATCTATGCATAACAAAAAGACGGATCTTTGTAAATGCACGTTTGCATCTAAACAAGACAGAGTGTGTCGGGAAGATCTCTTACAAAAACTGTTTGCTCTACTGTGCTAAACCGAGGTCAGAAAAGTATATCTTTATGAGATTAAGCTTGAAATTTGGAAAAAGAAAAGGTATCAAGTTAATTAAGACTGTGCATATTAAAGCTGTGTGTAGACAGATTAAATGTGTAATTAAAGTGAATTGTATCGACCAGTGGTAAAAGGATTTGTTATATAATCTCAAAATCAATCTATTGTTTACAACCAAAGTATTCCCTTCAATATGAAAAAACACACACACTAAAACCTCTTGCAAATAAAGAGATGCTTCATTCAGCTGCCTCTATTTCTTCAATGTTAATGCATTCATAATATGTATCAGCTCATGGTCATCTAACTAGGTCCTTAAGCTGTAAGTGTGACGAACAATATCACGTAGTAGTGAGCACTTGTTCTTTTGTGAGTTACCATACTTAGAGTGTGAACCATATTCCCTGTGCTGTTGAAGCCTTTCATATGCGATGGTTTAACAAATTTGATAAAAATGTCAAGATACTCCGCTATTGTTGCGAGATAGTAAGCTTTCGATACATTATTCTGAGGATTCTATAAGCAATCAAATCAAAACAAAATGTATTTCAAGAATAGTTTATATACTTTTTCGTGTGTACTATATAGTTTAATTATTAAGATGTAAACTTAAAATTTGTTATTGCAAAAAATACAGTTTCTTTTGGCAAAAACATCGGGAAAACAATACGAAATATATATTTGTAAAGAAAACTAAATCTACATGATGTACATAACTGGTATGAATAGAACGGGGGTTAAAACATCGCTTCGCAACGATATTGGACTAACGGAATGTCGTTCATGCACTGGGGCTCGTGCGAAGGCCGCAAGCTCTGCCAAACTTCTCACAATGGCTACCTCCCCTTACACTTCTAATAATCACTGCACTCACAAAATACCACATGATGATGGTAGATCACATGACAAGTACTGAAGTGTTTTATAACGTTCCCATAGTTAGATCATGTTAATCCGGCCATCCTGCCATTTGAAATGAAACTTTTTTTCGAAGATATAATATAAATATGTCTAATACTGTATGAAAACAATAACTGGACAGTCACATAGCTTCTAATAGGAAAAGAAATAAAGTGGATTTGCTAACCGACCCGTTATCACATATTAAATTATCACGTATTTGTAATTTATCAAGTTCATTTACTGATTACATTCTACTAACAATATTAATGTGTATGCATTATCATTTAATAGTATACCATAGCTCCTATGTGTATCCAAAAATATAAACAAAAGCTGTTACTTTAAAAGTGTCAAGTCAGTTTTATGAGGAGTAGTAAATTGAAACAAACGTGTTGAAGATTCGTAAATTATAATGTAAAACATCAGTCACATTATCCATTTGACAAATAGCAAGTATTATGACAATAAATTAATGAGTGCAGGAAAAGTGAAAAAAAAATGTTCAGAAACTCTTCATAACAAACTGATTTTTAGTGTAAAAATCAGGTAATGAAGAAATTCGCACTTGGCTTATGTTTGAACGTGGTCGTGAGGGCAGCCATTACTTTAGAGGTGTGAGGAAAGGCGTCCAGCGTGCTGAGCTTTAGCCGTTACCTCTTACGAAGTCTTCCCACAAACATAGCGGGATCTTGAACAATTCTGGACTAGCCGCTACATCGGCCATTGTCGTAGCTTCATTTGCTACATGATTGCTTTGTTCATTATTACGGCTTGCTGCAAGTTAAAATTACAGTACACGTGTGGTTATAAGGATCCAGATGCGGTAACTAGTTTTATTATGTGGCCAGCTGCTTACTGATCGAACAGGTGTTGGTCCTTCGTTGTACTTTAGTACTTTTTGTTGCGAAAAAGCATTTCCTCTTAAACATGTAATAACTAATTAACCAGTCAATATTTGAGTGTCTTTTACATATAATCCTTTGATTTTCTTGAATCTATGTCTCAATGACATCGCTAAGGTATTTCCAATAAGGTCATGCCTGTAGTTTTATAGAAAGAAGAAAGAAAGACAAAGACAAAAGTACAGAAGTTACAAAGAGTACAAAGCAAGATTGCATTCAGGAAGTAACAAAGCTTGAGCTTTACATCTATTGATGCATTGTAACATATACACGATGCTAACAGTCCTAGAAAGCAGTATCTGCAGAGAAAAAGCTTTGACCTAAGATTAGAAATTACTTCTATTGGAGAGAAGAAAAGCAGTGTGCATACGGAGAAATATCAGCGGACACGTGCGTAGCCCAATTACTACAAGTTGCACCGGATGTTAGATTATTGACAGATTTTTTGTATAAAGCAAGGCAATATCTTTCAAAATATAGTTGCAGGTAAATTGGCAGCGAAAAAATGTTGGACAATTGAATATCTATTAATTATCTATGAAAAGAGAATATAATTTTTGAAGAGTGTCGGTAAAATTAAGGGGCCATTATTTAGATGAATGCAGTTCTAAACTATTTCTCGAACGTATTTTATGAAAGTTGTAGCATTGAGGACTGATCACTTATAGGAACCGTTTCCAAAAAATATGCCTACTTGTATATCACGGGCAAGCATTGCTATTTTTAAGCAAACAGGATCGTAACTATTTACAGATCTTACTGAAGCGTTACTATTTTTAGATCTGAAGAGAAACTTACTATTTTTAGATCTATGCTGATCCCTCTTAGTTGACGAGGATCGATGATGGTGCTTCCTGCCTCGTCTCTCCTTTTTCACTTCTTGTTTAAGGGTGAAGTCAATATCAAATAAGCCTAAGTAAAAACAATGCAAAATGTCAGAGTCGACGGAATGCATCCAAGAGACATGTAAAACTAAAAAGTGTGGCGACAATATATAAGGATCATGGCAAGTCAAGATAACATTTCAATTCAAAGTGAATATCTATTGTTTCATGGCACCACAATGCGTATTTAGAGTTTTGAGAAAGCGTAGCTTGAGATCTTCAAGAAAAGATTAAATCTGAATCTATTCCTCATCAATCCACAAGTCGATTGATGCATTTATGCAATTGTTTAATCATAACTGATTGTCTGAAATAATCTATAATCAAATGGCATGTTCAAGCTTCATCTTTACTGCCATTTACTCGTAAGCAATGCAATGTTTAATTTTGACAAAAGCCTAAGTGGGCAAAGACATGGCGAAGGGTTGGTATTTTTCCTCTCTTTTATTCAGCTCTTCTGCAAAATGACATCTAAAGCTACGTTGACTTACAAACTCGATGACATTTTCTGATCTGGTGATTTTCATGTAAAAACTGCAAACCGACTAACCTACATGTGTGCGCTTATACATGACTTAACAGTTACTTCATGCATGTTTACATTTCAAGTTATATTTTGACAAGTTTAAAAAGTACACATAAAAACTACGATAAATACTGTTACTCTGAAAAAAGGGCGAAAACACACACAAAGTGAAAAAAGATAATGAGATGAGATAAAGTTAATATTGGAGAGGAAGTCACATGCTTTTTTTCATGTTCTGTTGGTCCGAGCTTTATATTTGGACATTTTTTTTCAAAAATCATCTGATGAGTATATTTTATTTTTGCGATACCTTCAGTGCGAACTTGATTTTTTTTCTTCATTTCTTCACAATTTATCATAATGTATACGTCAATAAAGTAGGGCCTGTTAAAAAAACACATAACAGCTACACAATCATGCTCATTATAGCGACGCCCAGCATGTTTTGGTAAGAAAGATCACAGACAAATGTGTAAGTAAAACAAAGGTACAGCAGAGGACCAGCTAAAAACCCTTCTAACCTTAAGTCCATCGCCCCGACCGGTATTCGAAGCACACGCGGTGGGAGTCCAAGGAGGCAAAGGAGTGGTAAGTCCGCGACTCCACCCCACCACGACGGGCTCCCCATTATTATGACATTATTAAAATGCTTTGGTCATTTATACACATATACTTTTTGTCGCTGCATTTTTAGGTTCCAACACACCTCAAACAATTTGGTAATAGCTGCAGTCGTTAACCCGTTACCTCATTGGGACGTTTTGATATGTTTATAATATCATGTAGCAAGTTAAGGGTGAATTGGCCAAAATAGAAGCTGTATGAACCATGCTTGGATGGGTACCTTTTTCCATGCGTTTCGTGTCCAGCATCATATTAAACATGGCGGAGTAATCGTCACACTTGCTCTCGTGCACGGTCTTTTCAACCTGCTCTTTCGGCGTCTCCAACAGCGTAGCGAGCTCTTCTATTACCTGGAGAAATAAAACACCATCAGTTATAGGACTGATAGTATGTGACAGGTATGTTCACTGCTTCCCCGAGGGATATATAGCAGGATGTAACAGAGATTGAGCAAAAGACATGAATCAACTTCTTGTAAATAGCAAACAATACATATAGATAAACATACAAGATAAAATGCATGAAAATAGGCAGACAATTATCTGCCATATCCTGCACTGTCCTTGCAGTAAATTATTTTATAGAAGCACATGCATTTTCGTTAATGGCCTTGCAGTGTTTTTTTCAATCAGGTTTGAGTTTTCCAACTGTATTTTGAGATTTATCTTTAACTACCTTCGTTATAGTTGTATAGTGTGTATTTGCATTTGAACTGACAAGGATCATACATTTTATCATATAATAGTATAATCGAACTTAGAAAAAATATAACTTCAAACAAATGTTGTACTACCTATAGTAGTTTACTTTAAAGCCATTATTCTGCTTTAATTTGTCATTGTTTACATTTTTGTTTTGTGATTCAGTGTGCTTTCTAATTATTTCGAAATGTAGATCTGGCAGGATGTGAGGGTGAAGTGGCTGAACCGAAGTAGGTATTTATATATGCAGCGCCATTGAATAAGCTACGTGTTAGAACGTAGTAGAAACCATTGATCTGTTGCAACCTACAGACATATAGATGAAAAAACTCGTTTTATTCTTTACATATGTCTCACATTGCTCACTTTTACATTGCAATGTAACGACTTCAGCTAACCTAAAACAGAGAAAGTTAATTCATGAGAGAGCAGTTTAAAGGTGGTATCCGACAGTTTAGACCAACTATTTTTATGACCAAACAAGTCATTGTTACTTAGAAAAGGTCATGCAAAATGCTGTTCATTAATGCCCTAGATCCTAGGGAAATGTGAAGCATTATATTACAATAGTCTTTGTAAACATGACAGTATAAACAGATTTTAAACTAAGAAAACCACGTGACAACTTACTTTATAGATCGAGTTGCATCGTCATCTGGGTTGTGCTAACGTCGGTTTCTATTTTTAGCTGTGGTTACTTTCGTGCTTATTTAAAGATTTGAAAATAATGAACACTTAACGAGTTTTTTTCCCCGCAATAGCTACTGTCTCACATATAGGTAGTGTTCACAATCGTCTTTACTCTGACTAAAGTATACGTTCGTACATACATTTGGTGTAAGATACCACCTTTAAAAAGTCTTTATGTTCCCTGTGTGGGTGAATTTGAAAACTGCTCTTCAAGTCACCGGGAAAAAAGGGGAGTGGGTTTGAATATGTTATAGCTGTGGGGTTATTATTAAAGTGCCCGCCGATCTACAATCTACATCGATGTAACTATGTTGTGCTCATACATGCATCAAACCACTGAGCTTTGCAAATGGATACATGTAAGTTATTGTAACATATCATTACTTGCATTGTATATTTTCTAAAATAAAATCAGCCGTTTTTTCCACTCAACGACGTTTTCTATCAAAGCAACAAATCGTTTAAAAAGACAGCACCATTTTCTCATTTAAATTGTGAAAATCGTTCAATTTATTAAGTTTTTTTTATGAGAACAAATAAATTGTACATTAATATAAACGACGAAAAAATCTAAGAAAGAAATCGTCATGCATCATACTGGAATGCATCATGCAAGGATGCATGCAGAATAATTTATAAGGACCAGTCACAAGATTTCTGAATGTATGGACGTGTTTATATGTATATATTTTATTTACACATTTAAAACAGCATGCGAACACCGTAACAGCTTCAAATGGGGCGCCCGTGGTCGAGGGTAGAGTCGGGACTCACCGCGTGGGTTCGAGTCCCGGTCAGGTCGAAGGACATTATGTAAGAATGTCTTTGTGTTGAATTGAGATGCGCCGGTGGTTCATTTGTCTCGAGTTTTCATGAAAATAGATCGACGTCGTATACTGACAACTTTGCCGCTGCGATGTTTTCTTAATAGAAAAACAAATATTATTGAACTTTCGGCCTACTATACACGAATTGCTCAGACATATGTAAACAATGTATATCAAGATCCAGATGAACTAGCTCGCGCTGGATGCTGTCTGCTCAGGATTGGTACGATTTGCTGATGAGATTTAATCAAAGACAAGCTATTGATATGTAGAGCATTTTGTGGTTAACAGTAAATTTTTGAAGTATAATATATATTCGAACATTGAGTTGTAGGTATGTATATTGCATAGTGTTATTAAAACATTGCACAACCGTTGTGTAATTTGCCATGGAGAATTCTATATATAGACGGTAATGTTACTTAATTTCAGTCACCTCTATGTTGTGACACTTCACATCTAACCGATTAGAGGGATTTGTGATTCCGCATTATAAAAAAGTTCCCTGCATAAAATGTATATTTATATTCTAGAAACAAACTTTAAATAAATAGCATGGTAGGTCTCTTATGAACACAGACATCATCGTCGTTGTGTAACACATTTCAGCGATGTTTGAAAGTAGTTCATGCCCATAATTTGACCGTTTGTAAACAAACTGGCCATACAATTTCGTGTTCACACATTAACCATGAAGACGAATAATTTGATAAGAAAACCGTGTAGAAGATGTCAGGTAAGGTTCTGTACTATTTGCTGTTGAGTCTATAGCTACAGATAAATAGATACATCGTGTATCATATGCAATACCTAAGGCTGTGAATTCTGTATAAATAAATAGGTCTCGATAAGTGTTGACACTTGTAGACCAGACTGACAGGCCAGTAGGGTTAATTCAGCTTCGCACAATAGATAGTTTCCATGTGATGTCACAGGCACTGATAAGACCGTTTAAGGCAGCCATGTTTGAAGGCAGAAGCTAATGCAGGCCGAAATCTGGAAATATGTGCTGTATTAAACTCACCATTGTGTTTTTATTTATAAGTCTATTTTACTGAATTTTATATCAAACTTAACAGCTTTTATAAAGTTTTTTAAATATCTAAACTATATTTTAAAAATCTAAATGGTTAAAAACTACAGCCAAAAAGTTACACTGTTTATTTTGTTTAAGGATGAGCCAATGATTTTATTTATTTCTGTGTATTAATTCTTTGTGCATTTATCAATTTTAAAAATATTGCATTCTAAAAATATGAATTTCAAGAGCTATCCAATGGTGCATAGCTTATAATTTTTGGACCACAAATGAAGAAATTACAAGAAAATGAAATTTACCCTTCTATACAATTCATCTGAAAATCCCTTGAAGTTGCCATCAAAGATTGCAGCCAAGATAAGGGATCTTCACTGATGTGGAAACTATCTATACTGCTAAACTATTTTTTCTAAACACTCTTCAATTTGTAATTAGGTTTTTATTTTTAATTTTTAATTGTGTTAGCGAGCAATGATATTAGGTGAAATTACCAAAGTCCGTCAAGGAAGGAAGTATAAAGAATTATGACTTTACTCTGGTGAAAAGTTTACAATATGCATTTAGAGACAAGGAACATTCTTAGAGAGAAACTGATATAAAGAGGATTTCAGTATTAAGGAAGTGATAGATATGAAAGGCGCATAATTAGAAAAAAAAAGCTGTAAGAAATACTTATATATATTTACAAATTATACATTTACAAATGTTCAGCATAGAATGCAATTCGGAAACGGACGAATTGCTATGAATAAAGATTGATAGACTGAAGAGGTTAAAATAATGAAAAGTAAAACTGAAAAGAAATTAGCACATGATTTTTTTGCTAAAGAATTAAAACAAACTGGAATTCATCGAAGATTTAAACTTAAACAGAATTTCAATAAAATTATATAATAATACACACCCTTTAACAACAGCAAGAGTGTGAATGAATAGTCAAGAATTGAATGATAAAAGTGCGAGGACGAAAAAGAAAGGGGCCGAATTAGACCCTAATCAACAGTGATTAATGACATGACAGAATGAGCTCCCATGCTAGAGAGAAAAGACACATTGACTCGCATATGTCTTGGATAGGATGATGTTGTTCAATATTATCTCGAACAAAAACAGTAATCTTCACCAAAACTACCCATAGTTCTTGGAGAAAACACATTTTGCTGTGTTTATTTGACTGTTATCTTCCACATTGAAAGTAAATGTTCAAACTGGAAGCTATTGGTTCAACGGAAAATTATAATTATCATAAATGTTTACAAAACTCATCCATTGACAAAATGCTCGTCTTTCAGAAAAACTCCCAGAGGAAGGGAGTTAATTTTGTAATATCGAGAAAAGAAATCGACGACAAGTTACGCCCCTTTACCTCGTCAGTTGTTCTGTTGAGTAAGAGGATTGCCTGCGATAAGGACAGAGATGTTCGAATGATGATAATGTAGTTAACAATGTATGGACAATAATATCAAAATTTAAATAGATGTATACAATTTGTCGAAATAGTGAATATAGTGATCAGTATTCGTATGTAGTCTGCTTATAGGCCTATGTTAGATGTCCAACTGTTGGCATTGCTACTTCCGACTACTATCTTATGAATAAGCATCCGTCAGTTTACAATACATGTAGTTTGTCTAAAGTGTTAAATTATATCGACTAATCATCATTTTGATACGAAAAAGATAACAAACAGTTTTAGAACTAGGCTCTCGTTTGTATGATGAGGGACACATACATGAATATTAAAATGTGACTTAGCACGGTTGTGGTGCTGAAATTACTTGACTGCATGCCGCACATGATATGACTGAAGCATGACATTATTGCTCCAACCAATTCTGGAAAGTGTCTTTCTTTCTTCTGGAAAGAAATCTAACAAGTAAAATAAGATGACGTATGACAGTACATCTATGAATCTGTAGCACTCGGGAGATCGGTCTGCCTTCTGCTCGGCCAAGGTCTACTCTGTTGATAAATAAAATTCAAGGCTCTCTGGCGTCTTTGCTTTTTCGTTTTCAATCTCGATTGTTTCAGCATATAAGCCAGCATGGAATAATTACTGTTAGTTTGTCATTGTAAATGATACGTGTTTGAGATATGAGTATAATGTGTTGTACGTGAATTTATTGTATAAAAATAATGCTTATGTTATCAGCATGGCAAGGGTACAAACAATGATAGAAAACAAAAAGCAACTTCGCGATCGTATTTTAGCATCCTTGCATAAATGCACCCGTTTACGATGATGAATAGTTCTAATTGAGTTACTGTGCAAACTGTGACATAGCTTTGCCAGCATTAAAACAGTGAATAGTCTACTAAACCCCAGGCATTGCGTGCGCTTTGCTTCAAACGGCATTCCAGAAGTGCGGGAAAGAAGCTGACATAGACATATCTATAGCTTACTTGAAAACGCATTTTGTTGCGGGCATGGAGAAATTCCTTAACGGGTGGCAACAGAATAAGAAATATCTCAGCACAATAATATCACGTTATGTATCACCAGCTGAGAGCAAATGTACAGTTGAAATATTTGAGGACATCCGCCACAAAAAAAGATTGTACTTGTGATAATAAATAATGGTTTGCAGCATGGGCCCGGGGACCTCTTGGCTTTTATTGTATGACCTGTTAAAACTGATCAAATTATAATGTACAAATCAAATGCAGAATAGAGAACATATTTTCATATGTACCTTTTAGTTTCAACAAACAGCTTGGCATACGTTTACAAACACAATTCATACAAAAGTTGTGTCTTTGATAAGGCGTTGGCAACGTCGAATTAGTACGTTCAACATTAGACAGTATGGCACAGCTTACCTCGAAGAACTTCCTTATAATAAACTATAACATAATAATTTGGATAGCCTCTTTTTTTAGTATTTTAGTGTTAAAATTAAATCATTACCAGCGATCATCCACAAATACAAATTTTAGCAAAATAACAATTGCAAAATGTCTTTTCATATGCTTTAAACATAAATTGTATCACACATACATACTCTTAAAACTTAACTAGATACAAAGTCCAGCACACATGGTGAAAGGTTGTATTTACTTTTCATGTTCTAACATCCTTATAACAGACTGCTAATTATTTAAACTAGACGTTAAAGAATATATTGCTTGTACCTTAAAATTTAAACATCCGTAGACGAAGATTTTACAAAATGATCTTTGTCTACAAGAATTACACATTCCGTAAGACTTTATATTACTGCACCATACGCTGGAAGGCAGATCATCATAAATGTTTTACCTATTTATCCTTAAGACTATATTTTACTGCACCATACGCTGGAAGGCAGATCATCATCAATGTGTTACCTATTTATCCTTAAGACTTTATATTACTGCACCATACGCTGGAAGGCAGATCATCATCAATGTGTTACCTATTTATCCTTAAGACTTTATATTACTGCACCATACGCTGGAAGGCAGATCATCATCAATGTGTTACCTATTTATCCTTAAGACTTTATATTACTGTACCATACGCTGGAAGGCAGATCATCATCAATGTGTTAACTATTTATCCTTAAGACTTTATATTACTGTACCATACGCTGGAAGGCAGATCATCATCAATGTGTTACCTATTTATCCTTAAGACTATATATTACTGTACCATACGCTGGAAGGCAGATCATCATCAATGTGTTACCTATTTATCCTTAAGACTATATATTACTGCACCATACGCTGGAAGGCAGATCATCATCAATGTGTTACCTATTATCCTTAAGACTATATTATTACTGTACCATACGCTGGAAGGCAGATCATCATCATGTGTTACGCTATTTATCAATTAAAGACTTTATATTACTGTCACCAGACGCCTGGAAAGGCAGATCATCATCATGTGTTACCTAATTTATCCTTAGAGACTATTATTACTGAACTGTAACCATACGCTGGCATGCAGATCCCTCATCAATGTGTTACCTATTTATCCTTAAGACTTATATTACTGCACCATACGCTGGAAGGCAGATCATATCAATGTGTTACCTATTATCTTAAGACTATTATTACTGTACATACGCTGGAAGGAGATCATCATCAATGTGTACCTATTAATCTAAGACTTATATTACTGCCATGGAAGGCAGATCATCATCAATGTGTTACCTATTATCTAAACATTAACTGTACCATATAAGCTTGTGTTCCTATATCTTAGACATTATTACTGCACCATACGCTGGAAGGCAGATCATCATCAATGTGTTACCTATTTATCCTTAAGACTTTATATTACTGCACCATACGCTGGAAGGCAGATCATCATCAATGTGTTACCTATTTATCCTTAAGACTTTATATTACTGCACCATACGCTGGAAGGCAGATCATCATCAATGTGTTACCTATTTATCCTTAAGACTTTATATTACTGCACCATACGCTGGAAGGCAGATCATCATCAATGTGTTACCTATTTATCCTTAAGACTTTATATTACTGTACCATACGCTGGAAGGCAGATCATCATCAATGTGTTACCTATTTATCCTTAAGACTTTATATTACTGTACCATACGCTGGAAGGCAGATCATCATCAATGTGTTACCTATTTATCCTTAAGACTATATATTACTGTACCATACGCTGGAAGGCAGATCATCATCAATGTGTTACCTATTTATCCTTAAGACTATATATTACTGCACCATACGCTGGAAGGCAGATCATCATCAATGTGTTACCTATTTATCCTTAAGACTATATATTACTGCACCATACGCTGGAAGGCAGATCATCATCAATGTGTTACCTATTTATCCTTAAGACTATATATTACTGCACCATACGCTGGAAGGCAGATCATCATCAATGTGTTACCTATTTATCCTTAAGACTATATATTACTGTACCATACGCTGGAAGGCAGATCATCATCAATGTGTTACCTATTTATCCTTAAGACTTTATATTACTGCACCATACGCTGGAAGGCAGATCATCATCAATGTGTTACCTATTTATCCTTAAGACTTTATATTACTGCACCATACGCTGGAAGGCAGATCATCATCAATGTGTTACCTATTTATCCTTAAGACTTTATATTACTGTACCATACGCTGGAAGGCAGATCATCATCAATGTGTTACCTATTTATCCTTAAGACTTTATATTACTGTACCATACGCTGGAAGGCAGATCATCATCAATGTGTTACCTATTTATCATTAAGACTTTATATTACTGTACCATACGCTGGAAGGCAGATCATCATCAATGTGTTACCTATTTATCCTTAAGACTATATATTACTGTACCATACGCTGGAAGGCAGATCATCATCAATGTGTTACCTATTTATCATTAAGACTTTATATTACTGTACCATACGCTGGAAGGCAGATCATCATCAATGTGTTACCTATTTATCCTTAAGACTTTATATTACTGTACCATACGCTGGAAGGCAGATCATCATCAATGTGTTACCTATTTATCCTTAAGACTATATATTACTGCACCATACGCTGGAAGGCAGATCATCATCAATGTGTTACCTATTTATCCTTAAGACTATATTACTGCACCATACGCTGGAAGGCAGATCATCATCAATGTGTTACCTATTTATCCTTAAGACTTTATATTACTGCACCATACGCTGGAAGGCAGATCATCATCAATGTGTTACCTTTTTAAACATATATAACCTAACAGATGAGAAACTCTCCTACGCAATTTGTATACTTACTCTTGTAGTTACAAACTGAAAATCATGTGAATTTTGCTAAAATAGTCGTAATGAAAGAAAATGCGTAAAAATGGAAAAATATACATGTATTACAGGGCACAAGGCAAAACAATCTGTATGTTTGTTTAATTACTACATGCACATTCTTGTCTAATAAGTATTTCTGCATAATCATGAATCTTTTAGGCAAATTTATATATAAAGAAACTACACACGCATTAAGCAATGCTACAAAAAGTCCCTTTTTAATGACAGTAGGCAAATATTTAATAAAATGTAATGACTGGTTTAGTCGCATGTCTAAGCACCGTAATTACAATTCTTGTAACAATTTCCAGATCAAAAAGTAAACGGTAAACTTTAATAAGCAGCGTGTCTTTACATGGAAAGTGATCCAACATTGGTGATAAGTTTGAGGCACATTTCAAGCGAGATACTTTCAACAGTATACAAAAGATATATGCATACACAAAAAATGGGTGCCATGTCATATAATCTGCGATAAAGTGCATCTATTGAACTTTAAAATTATTACTACTATTACTACCACTACCACTCCTACTACTGATGCTACTACTACTACTACTACTACTACTACTACTACTACTACTACTACTACTACTACTACTTACTACTACTACTACTACTACTACTACTACTACTACTACTACTACTACTACTACTAACTACTACTATTAAAAATATTATTATTAATAATAATAATAATAATAATAATAATAATAATGATAATAATACCCATAGTTAATAACCTCGAACATCAAGCTTTCACAAGACTAGACCCGAATTTATTGTCAATATATAGTAACCATTCCACGCGGACATCGGCCAGTAAGTGCATGGCACATATAAGTAAATACATAGACATACTTAATTGTACTTGTAAATAAAATTCATCATAAACGACCATGGTCACACAGACCTGACTCTTTTAAGCTCGGACCGGTGTTGGAGCCCTCTAACAGAACCGAGATTTACTCACTTGTGCCTTGGTGGTCCTGTCCTTAGGCATGGATTGGTATGGGCAAAAGGGCACCTTGTTGGCAGAAGTGACCCAGGGATGGGTCTCGCACTCAGCGAGGGGAAGACGTAGTGACACAGCAGGGTTCTACAAGCTTCTTCAGCAGTTCAGTCAGTTCTGAAAAAAACAATGATATGCATCAGATCTTATAATAAATGACACGTCACAGCAAACTTATTTCTTCCATAGATCAGTGTTTTAGTGAGCTTCAATCGCAAGTTCAGCCCATCAGCGCATGAGTTCAAACAACAAACGGATTTGTATCCCTTATATGTGGCTGATTTAACTATATTTGAACAGTCTGTTTAATTAGAACTTATTATCTACATACTGGCAGAATGCATCGCCTATTTACATTTTTAGCCGATTAAACCCCCACTGATACTTCCATTTCATGAATTAGTTACTCGTACGTGTAATGAAAATAAATGACTGTGGACATTCAGCCCTTGTGTATATTTGTCCTGACGCTAGTACCTTGTGAAACGTTGTGAAGACTAAGCTCCTTCATCTGGGGGTCTGCCAGCCCTTTCTCGATCTGTACCAGCAGCTTCTGGCGCCGGTACTGGTCCGTGTAGTGAGTGGAGAACGGCAGCTTACCGATCACCATCCCGTATAGTATTATACCGCTACAATGAAGTAGTCCAGTTTAGATTATTTTTATTCCAGTAAAATCAAAGGTTTAACAGCAGTGTTTTGCTGTTTGTTTCTAAGTTGAACATAATATAAATATCATTGTAAGGTCAAAAGACTAAGTGGTTCGAATATAAACTCTTGACACTCATAGAATGAATCTGACCAGCTTGCTTACTTGCATCTCAGGTTCTACCCAGAAAATTGAATAATGCTCTTCTAAAATAACACCGTTAAAAAGGAAAATTTGTTTCATAATGTAAATTGTAGGGATCTATATAATATTCAAACTATTGATTATCATATGAACGTATTGAATATATCTCCTATAGTATAAGGAGTTTCCAGATTGGGTTCAAGACGTTCCAATAATGTGCTTTGGTATCCTGTGATCATAACATCATCGTCCATAAATGCATAATTATACAAGTGTATGCTTAAAGTATACAAATATCTCCGATTGGTTGATCGTTCTATGATGAACTAACTATTTAAAGCAACATAAATATAACTACATGTATATGAAGCCAAAGATATTAGATAGTAGACGACACACGGTCATTCAGTGCTTTGATACATACAGACTCCAGATGTCGACTTCCGGTCCGTACTTGTCGTTGGTGGCGATGAGTTCCGGAGCAGCGTATTCCAGTGATCCGCAGTGGGTCTTCATTAACTCGTCCCGGTTGTACGTGTTACTTAAACCGAAATCTGAAATAAACATATTACATGTCAACATATAATATAAATATGTATGTCACCATCAGCACTCTAGGCGCTTAGATAAACTTCCATTTCGATGGGTCAAGGAAGACTATTTTAGCTAGGTATTTCGTACTTTACGGGAGAAACGACAAACTTTGTTTCTAGTGTTAACTGAAAAACAACAACCTTTTTTGACCATTTACTATGATATAGCAATGTTTTCTGCGCAGAACTGACTACTTTATCCACACACAACTCGAACATTGGTTAACTTATGTCATCAGTATAAGCTACTGAACAGAACTGAGTACTTTATCCACGCACAACTCGTACATTGGATAACTTATGTCATCAGTATAAGCCACTGAACAGAACTGACAACTTTATCCACGCACAACTCGAACATTGGTTAACTTATGTCATCAGTATAAGCCACTGAACAGAACTGAGTACTTTATCCATGCACAACTCGTACATTGGTTAACTTATGTCATCAGTATAAGCTACTGAACAGAACTGACTACTTTATCCACGCACAACTCGAACATTGGTTAACTTATGTCATCAGTATAAGCCACTGAACAGAACTGAGTACTTTATCCATGCACAACGCGTACATTGGATAACTTATGTCATCTTTATAAGCCACTTACGAACAGAACTGAGAACATTATCCATGCACAACTCGTACATTGATTAACTTATGTCATCAGTATAAGCCACTTACGAACAGAACTGAGTACTTTATCCATGCACAACTCGTACATTGAATAACTTATGTCATCAGTATAAGCCACTGAACAGAACTGAGTACTTTATCCATGCACAACTCGTACATTGGCTAACTTATGTCATCAGTATAAGCCACTGAACAGAACTGAGTACTTTATCCATGCACAACTCGTACATTGGATAACTTATGTCATCAGTATGAGCCACTGAACAGAACTGAGTACTTTATCCATGCACAACTTGTACATTGGATAACTTATGTCATCAGTATAAGCCACTTACGAACAGAACTGAGTACTTTATCCATGCACAACTCGTACATTGGATAACTTATGTCATCAGTATAAGCCACTGAACAGAACTGAGTACTTTATCCATGCACAACTGGTACATTGGATAACTTATGTCATCAGTATAAGCCACTTACGAACAGAACTAAGTACTTTATCCATGCACAACTCATACATTGGATAACTTATGTCATCCGTATAAGCCACTGAACAGAACTGAGTACTTTATCTATGCACAACTCGTACATTGGATAACTTATGTCATCAGTATAAGCCACTGAACAGAACTGAGTACTTTATCCATGCACAACTCGTACATTGGATAACTTATGTCATCTTTATAAGCCATGCACAAACAGAACTGACAACTTTATCCATGCACAACTCGTATATTAGATAACTTATGTCATCAGTATAAGCCACTTACGAACAGAACTGAGTACTTAATCCATGCACAACTCGTACATTGGATAACTTATGTCATCAGTATAAGCCACTGAACAGAACTGAGTATTTTATCCATACACAACTCGTACATTGGATAACTTATGCCATCAGTATAAGCCACTGAACAGAACTGAGTACGTACATTGGATAACTTATGTCATCAGTTTAAGCCACTGAACAGAACTGAGTACTTTATCCATGCACAACTCATACATTAGATAACTTATGTCATCAGTATAAGCCACTGAACAGAACTGAGTACATGCACAACTCGTACATTGGATAACTTATGTCATCAGTATAAGCCACTGAACAGAACTGAGTACTTTATCCATGCACAACTCATACATTAGATAACTTATGCCATCAGTATAAGCCACTGAACAGAACTGAGTACATGCACAACTCGTACATTGGATAACTTATGTCATCAGTATAAGCCACTGAACAGAACTGAGTACTTTATCCATGCATAACTCGTACATTAGATAACTTATGTCATCAGTATAAGCCACTGAACATAACTGAGTTCTTCATCCATGCACAACTCGTACGTTGGATAACTTATGTCATCTTTATAAGCCACTTACGAAAAGAACTGAGTACATTATCCATGCACAACTCGTACATTGGATAACTTGTCATCATTATAAGACACGCACGCATAGAACGGACTACTTGAACAATGCTCAACCCTCTGTACAAAGGATAACGGATTACAACCCTCGCACGCTCAAAAATTACAGCTTTGGCTATGCACAACTCCCTGTACATTGTATGCTATCACGCTTTTGGGATGTTCAGATTTCAAGCGATATGCGACATGCCTTAACCCATATCATCGTTGATTTCGAGGGATTTATCGTAGCTGATGTCTGCTGATGTAAGTTACCAAATACTGTGTGTGTTCATTTTATTTCAGTAGAGAAATACACTTTTAATATTAGATGAGGTTTCCTTTTAAACCTGGGCTTATTTAAATATTGCCATTTCTAAATCCCGACCCAAGTTGCTGTCGACATTTGCTGTGCGTTTCCAACGATTAATAAAAAGACGTAACAAATGCCAAGCAATGTTAAATGATTACATTCTTTTATAATATTTTAAACATGGAAACGGAATGAAAATGAGATGTTTTAAAAAAGAAAAAAAAACACACAAATAACCTCAAATGTCGATTCCCCACCTACCCTCAGTTAAGTTTGTATTGAACTTTTAGCTATAGGACTTGTAGTAAAAATAAAATTTAAAAGCGAAGTTCCAAAGTTGGAAAGCTTTGGAATATGTGAAAAACAAACAAAATAAGCACAAACACTACAAAGTTTACCACAAAACTAATAATGGGTCAGTGTGAAAGTGGTATCCATCTTCGCACTTTCTTTGCTTTTTTACTGATTGGACAATCATATTTTTCCATTTGTCGGAGAGTTTCCATTTGTCGGAGCTGCCTGATGTGTACAAGTAGCCTATCCGTGTGTCAATAAATCGCAATCGCGTTCGCGTCAATTTGACGTTATCGAACTGATTTCAGCTAAACCCTTACTTTACTCTGTTTAATTCATGGTCAGCAAAGCAGAACCCCTACAACAATGCTACAAACAACAGTTAAGTTTGCAGTTTGAATGAGTCGTGGACTTTCTGGAGCGTGGTTATACAAGGGAAATAATGCAGTTTTAAATTTTTTTATTACAGTTACCTCCCGTAGACTGGGTAAAAGCTGATTATGATGCAAGTATTTTAATTTTGAAAATCTGGAAATGTGTGAACGAAACTGTTACTTACCGATGACCTTGACATTCTTGTGCTTTTCATCTAACAGAATGTTCTCCATCTTCAAATCCCTGAAAATAGACAAAAAAAACGCAAGCACTCAGTTTTTTATTCTGTCCTCCTTAACCAATGTCATGTTGCTACAGCAATATATAAGCAATATTGCCTTACAGCTACATGCAAAGGTGAACAAGCAGTGAGTCATAATAAGCCCAATTATATCGGATCTTGATCAGCCAGCTAAGTAGGGATTGAATGCATGTATCTGAATGACCTTTATCAATTATAGAAGAAACCACGTTCCTCAAAGTTAAGCCATACTATCTGACGAGAAACAATACAATCTGTACAAATCAACACCTAGAAGACTGACCGAAATAGTGGCAATTGAGCCCTCCTTTGGCCTAACTTTGTTCCATGTAAACTGAATAGCGCCTGTTGAAACCCGTCATAACTCATCACGTAGATTGTTTTATATGTTGTTTGTAAACATAGTGCCAGTCGAATTGTATGATACAGCTATAAAATCGCACGCACCAAGAATAATTGACTCAATTCTTTGGAATTTTAAACCGCTGTACAATAAGTCATGGTGCGAATCCTAAAAGTACTTTTAAATTTTGCTTCTGTTACAAATTTTCTTACTTTCGCTGACCTAAGCCCCAACATTGGCCGACAAAAAGTTTTCTTGCCATATTTTAACATTTCTGGTGTCAGAAAAAATCGTAAAAAGAAGCTGGGAATACGGACTTTAAAAGTCAAGATTTTCAGATTCAGTGTTAAACAGTCACAAAAGCATCAGCAACGCTAACATAAACAACACCATGAGAAAGTGCCTGCATCCCGGTACTATAGATATATCTCGTCTGCGCCAAGAGTATTCAACTACATGTTTACAAGGTCATGACTGGTCATTGGTGTAGGGGTGATAGTCGGTCAATCTCTTCTTCTTTCTGCCTTTATAATTGGAATATAAATACGCGCTCATATTTCTAGTTGAATTCTTTTCATATCTGCTGCAAATACCTCAACTTGAATGAAAAGTGAATACAAGTCTGTTGGTCAACAAATTGGAGGCGCAAGAATTCCGGTCGTGTATGGCTAATTGGTCGGATATGTTAACAGATATATTCTCTGATAGGTTCTTGGCAAGCTTTCCCGGGTCATACAAGGTGAGGTGAGTGCAATGAGGGATTAGCAGATGGCATGTTTTGTTTTCGTTTTGTTGGCCAGTACCAATTTGTTTATTTAACTTTGGTCATGCATCGTTCGGGCGCCACATGAGTTAAGATCAATTCCAGCCTTTTACTTATGTGCAGTGTTTTAAGTCCATTCAATTAAGGAGAGTAATTAGAATGGAGGACACAGAGTTTACAAAAGCTGTTCGTTGTGCCCTCATTCGGCGTTTCCCTCCTGCAATGCGTGGGATGAATTGTGTACAGGGATGTTTTTGGATTAATAAATTAAATAAACCAAGCATGAGTAAACCCTGAATTGTCGATCATTTTCAACATTGTAAAGGACAGATATGTTGGCAACCCTTAGAAAATGTGTAAACCAGTCTCCCTTTATGTGCCCTTGATATGCCTCAGCCGGAATATGTACACTTCAGGCTGTCTGTTTGACCGTTTACATGTCTGTCTGTTTGTCTGCTTACCTAAATGTTTACACATTTGTTTCTGTGTGTCATTTTTATACTAAACCGTGCTCTGTTTGTACCGTTACCCCATGTTAACCTGCCAGATTGATAAACCTATCTCTCTTGTGCACGTGGTTTAATAATTAAGACTTCGGGGTTTTCAGTCTTGAAAACAAATCTACAATGGCAATAAAAGTTATAGACCTGTGAATGTTGTGGCCACAAACCTTCACACGATTATTCGGCGTGGGGTGGGGGTCCTGGATCCCTCCCGCGTGGACATCTTATAAATATTCTGCCACAGACAGTACAAGCTTACCCAAGACCTCCCACAACGGTGTACTTTTCACCTTCCACTTTCCACAAAATACACTTACAAACGCAGTTAAATGCATCGACATAAACTACTCATTTGTGGTTAAGAAACTGAAAATTACCAGTATAATTTGCCGGTGTCAAAATACTTACATATTGTACATAATATAACCGTAGCGTATTTAACATATTTCGTATAAAAATAATTTTACTCATAGCAGACAATGAAAGAAAAGTTAATTTGATGTCGTACTAAATAACTTTACTTCTTCCCCAAGGATGAGAAGTCATTCTATAAAGCTTAAGGTGTCATGTGTAACTCTAATTGTATGGATCATCTTTTCATGAAGTAAATTTTAGTGATGTGGGAAGCTGCGTGCAAACCGAATGTCCTTTTTTCAAGAAAGTACCAATTTTAGCCAGATAGGTCATTATGTAGATTGATAAAATTGGACCTAGTAGAGCCATCTGTTCTTTGAGCTTGAATTAAAAGAAATGCGATGCTTGGGTCGACTAACACGAAATTAAACACTCAGTCTCCTCAGCCGCTGAATGATGGGGCTATCTAACTTCAATGGGTTGGGGCCGGGACCCAGAACAAAACCCCGGAAACTCCGAGCCCCGGCTGACTCCCTGGGCCCGTATCAGCGACCCCCGGCTGCCTAATTAGAGCTGTGTCAGCAGTTTTACATCTGTCCCTCACTACCTCAATAAGTGCCAAGCGATATCCTTCACCCCATCTCTCTTAAATTAGGTTAACAGGTTTTAAACTGATGTACAGTTACGCCTTTTTTGCTCCAGTCGGTCGTTGATTGAATACATTTCAGCAAAGTACTAAACATTTTGTCTGGCAAATATAAGGTGCAAAGAAACCGGAAAGGGGTATTGACTTCGGTGATCCTTACACGTGATTGAAGAAGGGCTTAAATGGGGGTCTGGTCGCCAATACCTGGATACTTGTGGCTATTAGTCTTGATGGGAATCTGTGTAAAATTCATTGGGGGATTAGGCCATGCCAGTCCGATGTTCTCGGGTGTTTTGTGTGACCATAGAAACCTGATCTACTGGTTAAATATTTATAAGCGGTCATTTCGGGGTCCATTGTAGACGCCCGTGTTCGGGTTGACAGTAGCCCGAAACTGCCCCCACACCAGGGGCATGCACTCTAGTACATAGGTTTTATGTTACTTTCATCGCTGCTGCGCAATAAATGTGACACATAAATTTGTGAGGGCACATACAATTCCATTTGTATAAGTCGAGTCCACTTAAGAGCTTTTCAGCGTTACCGCTGGTTTAATTTAAGTCCGTGCGTTTGGTAGTTTTTCGATGACTAGAATTTTGCTTCGGTTACCTCATACGTATGGTATTAGGGTATTCTAATACTGCTACGTCATGCCTTAATTCTCTAATTAACTTCTTGTTTCTTCTTTTTCTTCTTCCGATGTTGCTGTTCTTACCTTTACTACTCCTCATCTAGCCCTTCTCCTCCTCCTACTACTAATACTGCGGCTGCTGCTGCTTCAGCTACCTCTACTACCACTACAAGTGCTACAAGTGATGGTATTGTTCTTGCTTTTGTGATGCTGTTGCTATAACTAGACATGTGACAACCATTTTTACCTATATAACTGCTGCTTTTCAAATATTTGTTGACGAATTTATACCGAAATAAATACATTTTGATAAATTATTTTGGGGAATACGACGCTCACTCAAGAAGATCACAATGTTAATATTTTAGTTAAACATCTAGGCTATAGAAATGACGGCGAAATTGGTTTGAATGTCCGGTCAAATCGGAGATCAGGGTACTTAGATGTCCAATAAATTACAAGCCCGGTGTGCAGTCACCATTATATTATCTATATCAATAAATACAGTATTTGGTTGAAATTCGACCTTATTCCCACTGCGAGTGGTAGTTCTTAAAGGGCGCGGACACAGTAAAACCTGGTGTACCTGTGTTAACCCCGTTCACAGGTCGAAGGCTATCAAGCGATATATGTATTGCCTCCCTTTGACCATTGAATATAAATGCTAGTTATCTCTGTCTATCTCGCCTTAACGTTGTAGTCTCGCCTTATAGTAAGACGAAGTTTGTTGAGAAAATATCGCTGCCTTAGCAATATTGATTTTGAAGTTATAGGGTCGCTGATACATAATTACTTCAGCATTCTTCAGCGCAGTCGATTAAATAACATTTACCCATTTCTGTTCAATGCCTAGACAGTTCAATAGTTTAACGCTATCGTTGATTTGCATTGAGATGTGATAATTGTAGGCAACTATATTGCCACGTTACATCCTACAAAAGATTCCGTTTTATGACTAAATGTGTCTACAAAGTAGTTTGTGCTTTACTGATATATTAAGCAGGATAATTGTTGTGTGCTATATAGATGGAACGGATGCGCTGATGCAAAGGAAATTAAGGGAAAGTAAGACATACTGAAATAGAGGAAGGGACAGAAAGACCACCAAAAAGACAACGGAGGTCATTTAGATAGAAACGGACGCAAAAGATGTAAAGAGAGATAATGGTGGATAGAGATGGAGATAAATAAACAGCATTACTGTACTTGTTACCTGATGGAGTATATCATGGATAAAAAATCGAGTCATCGTGTATCTCCAGTCTGTAGATATGGATCTACGTCACTTACTTCGCAACAGTGCTTGAAAAGATAGAGCTGGGTTTGGCAGTATAATTAATGATATTGACATAGACTATCATACGGGCCTAACAGCCAGCTTTATTCCTAAACAGTGAAGCCATACCTTTCGCTATTTCCCATTTCCCAGGTGCCAATCTATTCAAGATGTCCCATATAAATTGATATGCAGCAGAGATTAAATAGCTTGTTTACGACAATGTTGGAATTTAATTTTCAACAATATATTTAAACGGTATAAAGTCTACTTTTTGTTTTTTAATCTACTTGGGTCACGTTATTTGTATCGAGCATCTAGTTTATTAGAACCATCAAAATATATCTTAATATTACACTTGATTTGAGTTGGTGTTAGTAGTTGGAAGAGTCCGTAAGGTTGTGATCCTTTGCTCGCAGTTTTTCGTCCTTTCCTGTCAATCTACAACCTTTTTGTATTTTCATTTTCAAGAATAACGGTTACATATTTTAAAGTACTTTAAACCCTCGGAACACGATGACAATATCCATTATCCAATTAAAACTAGAGTCGAGTAACTATGGTTTGGTACTAGTATACTGACATTGACACAATTGCCGCATAGAAACCATCACGGCGAGTGTTCGGGAAGCTCCTGTTCCATTTTTATTTAGCTCTGTACTCATGTCGCCATACATTCTACATAGGAATTATGCTCTGAACAAAAAATACAACTTAATAATTCAACAGGATGATGAGGCATAACTGTTTGTCCCACATCCGCTGTAAGTAGCTTGATGAGTCAAAGTTTAACTATGTTGTCCCCGCAATGAAACAGCTGAGTAGCGCGAAGAAGGGCAACCCGCATACAATAGGATAGAGGTGAGCTCAACCCGTCTTAAATAGATTTGCACAAAAAATCTGACATGCTGACGAAGACTTTAGTAAACTTGATATGTCCCGTATACTGAATGACTAATGGCAAGTCATCGCCAGTCACTGTGGGAGAAAATATTCATTAAGCCAAGTCCTTAAGTACACAGAACTACAAACGTGGCAATGATAGGCAAGCTGGTTTTGTCTTATGATCTCCGTTGTTTATATCTTGATCGGTAACAACCGATCGCTATCGACAAGACAAAGGCGTCAACTTTTTGTCGGGGATTTTCTGAAACCTAAGAGTTATCCAGTTAAAAGACCAACTGGTCGTTAACATATTGTGGCCGTGCTTAATTTGCGAATCATACGGGTAAGTTAAAATGACACTATATGGGAGCAAAATCCTTTCAAAGACCTGATATAAATATGTTTTGTCTGTGTTTTATCAGGGGTCTGGATTTAGGGTTCATAGCAACAGTTCTGCTATCTGACTCCAGGCTGTCGAATGGCCATCCATCTACACAAACAAACATGACCATTGTTATGTATATACAGCCTCAACAAATGTAGGTATGCACGCACTGTCGTTAAACGTAAGCTTCAGGTATACATCACAGGCTCTTTTATCTGGGGGAAAGCTAGTAAAATTTGTGCATGTTATAACACAACCAGACAAGTACGGTGAAAGGAAAGGAAGCAGTTTGAGTTCGGTCATTTGTATGGAGACGGGATACAAAGTCGACTCTTGCCCCAGGGCACTGTGAAAGTGGGGGCAATCAGTTCTAGGTAACCCTAAAACCTCGACTGGGTCAGTTTGAAACAAGCCAAAATGAAAACAAACATATAAACAAGACGATTGTTAAATGGTAGTGAGGGTAGTAAGCTCTTAAAGACACGTTAAGTTCTGCAGGAATATGCACTGTTTACGTGCATTGTTTTGTTCCTTAAAACTATGATAGCAATCTCAGATACCAATCTATGGAAAGACCTTATTCGCAATGGGTGTATTGTTAAATGTTGATCTGCGTTGTACTTCTCAATTTTAATTCCACACAGGCCGCATGTAAAGGTATAATGCCAACTCTGACCCTGCTGATCATGTATTCATAACGCCTATAAAATTCGACAGATTCAATTCAGTCAGCTTCCACTGGAGACTGTCTGATCAGGATCTGCACTGTTTGCTGCTTTGTATCCAACAGTATAAATAGTCATGTAACGTTTATATAGCTGTTCACTTAAATTAAGTGTTTAATAGAGTTGATTAACAAACGCTGCAGGCGAAGAGTAAAGTAAGCGCGACCATGTTCGACAGCTTGTTAAAATGTTAGATCCACAGCCGTTGAGACATGACCGTGCGTGTTGGGCTGCGCATGCATGCCATGTGCATGTTTATCTGTGTCCAAACATAACGCAGCTGCGACAACAAATAAAAAATCGTTCATTTTTCTCTCCCCTGGTATGACATGTGAAATGAATATTTTACCCTAAGAATTCTACATGCCACACAACATGTATCTCATCCAGGCTAAAAGCGCAATTTCTCATCGAAAATAAAACTCGACGTTTTGTGCCTATTTATCTCTGAACATATGTTAAACCATTTGCCTCGAATGATATCTGCTAGAGAAAGGTCCTGAATCAGTAGGTGGTCAGTAGCAAGAGGTTCTGGTCCGGGACTAATGACCGTTAATTAGCAAGCTAATTACTCCAAGTGGCAGGTACTTGGCACGTTTATGAGGCGGACGGCATAGAGGCAAGATAAACGTTCAATTCTAACACCATTCTAAACAGCCAGACAGCACTGGTCAGCTGTCCGAAAACTTAGAAGTGTATGTGACCCATTGTGAACTATTTAATGCATCATTCGGGTTGTGCTAAGGTTAAAGCTGTTGTATGTAATTAGTAGACGAGTACTGAAATACAATAAATGTATTTTGATTAGAGGTGAAAGTTTTGCGGTGTTTCTGCATGTGCTCTGGTTTTAAGGTGACTTATACTAAGCATTTTTTACAGGATTTTTCATTATATGCTTTGCGGAAAAGAATGGCTTTCTATATGCCGGTTCGTATTGACGTTTTCCATATGTTGCATTCGGAAATCATAATCTGCATGTCTTCTTGGTGGTTTGAAATGTGGTTAAATAAAATTTACGTAATATGTTGATTTGTTGAATTCTCTATTGGTGTTTAACTTTTTACCGTTGCAGACTTTTGGCGTCTCTTTATACTTTTGCAACAGAATGATAGTACTTCTGTAACGTGGTCAGTAATAAACATCCACGACGATAGCAGCGTTTGTACGTTTTCCACATCACTCAAATCGTTTTTGTGGTTAGCCATGGGCAGGTGATGACGTGTATTAATAAGCAAATTAAGATGAAGTGGGTCTAATTTTAGACGACTAAAATGTTCCCTGTTTTCTTTGAAGATATGGCATGCTTATGTGTGTATGGTAGTTAGTAAGGATTATAATTTCAGCTTAACTTCTTTGCGCAAATTTTCAAGTGGTTCCGCACGTTGCAGTATGTGGTCACTTTGGTATAAAGTGGTGTACGCTTGATGTTAAGTAGTTAAATTGTGAATTTATTTTCGATTTCTAAAAATCAAATTGTATTGTTCATATCCTCGGTATATGCATAAAACAGTAATATAAGTTGATGGTAGATTACTCAAATATGGCTGGCTGCACCAATAACAAATATATGCCAGTGGGTCACATACGTGACTTATTGAGGTCGGACACCTTTGACTATCGCACTTCCTGCTGCCTTGTGCAGACCTCTTGCAAGACGTCTACATTTGAAGCCAGAAAGCTATTTTGGCACGAAAACCGGTTACTTTCGCAATGCATCTCGAGTACCAGTGCAGACCGTGTCGATCTGATATATCGACATCGGTGCTGTAATTTTCACACATGCGTGATAAATTGCAGTGATCGTGTTTCATATCGGTAACAAAACATCCGCAGTAGTGGTGGGTAAAACAGTTACAACGATGTGCAAGATAGGCATGTTTGTTGTGATACTCTTTCTAGAATCCTTTGTTTTGAAAACCTCTTGAACCATTTCTAGCACAGAATAAACAGAACCCTCTAACGAAAAGATTTTGATAAATGCATTTATTGGTTTTAAATGAGATTTTGAAGGCATGTAATATATATCCAGCCATAATTATGAATTTTCATAAGAACATCTTGGTCAAACTTGAAAACGCAAAAAGGAAAGTGACCCCTCAAGGACGTATACTTGTTCATTTATTGCAAATGTCAAAGAAGGAAACAACAACACCATCATGAACAACTCGTGGCTGTATTAGGGCATATTAATTGTTGAAATATTTTGAAAATAATTTGTTTTCACATGATAGATATTCTAAGATGTTAAATGACTTATTCGAAACAAACTTCAAATAAACCGACTACATGTATTTAAATATGCTTATGACAAAGACAAGAAAAAGTTGACAAGATGTGGCACTTTGTTCCCATATCTGCGTGATTCATTCGATATTTATTTTAATTACGTTTCAGTTTACATACACTCAGTTGAGGATACATTATTCACGTATCCAACGTGTACGGACGCTAAGTCAAGTTAAATGTCATTTGAATTGAACAACTCGGCCCTTTAAAAGTAACACTTGAGGTGATTATGATAATGACCGCTGTTCTGGGTAGTTTGGCCCTTTGGCCGAAGGTTACGATGACCGCACAAGTGGCTTTAGCGAGGTTATGACCAGCTTATCAGGCGGGCCTAACACCCTGTTTGTTGACACTCAGTCCGGCCCAGATGTGCCGAGGGACACTTCAAAAGATGCCTGTATTGGTTGAACCCTTGATAAACTACCAGTCTTCGAAAGTCAAAACGCAGAGTTTGAAATCTAGGGACGTAACGAATTCTTCATCGCCGAAGCCAAGTGCCAATGTTGTCCTATTATAGCCAATCCTTGTATACACTACAGCCCATTAGACCTAACAATTCTCTATCAACCTGTAGTAGTTAGCGGGGTCAGTCGAGTTAGAATGTATATACATTCCAGCAAACATGCTCATGATGAAAATCCGTGTCACATTTTAATTGCATTAACCCAAATACAGGTAAGCAGATCGTCAAAACAGCAAGATTTAGCCATGACATGAGCCGTATACCAACTGCATTCTACAAATTCACTAAGATACAAGGGTTAAATGCTTTTGAATACAGCTAAGAAGAGATTGTATATTTAAAATTTAAATTACCCGGTTAGGCGTTTAACAGAACAAATACAGCGATACTATCAGATGTTAAAATTAAAGAAACGGAAAAGGACACTGCTTAGATTGAGACACGCTGGTTTTATTCGGATAACAAAACGTTCAACAAACTGAACAAAGCCAAAGTAGAATTTTGCAATCGATTCTTGGTCGTACGAAATCGCATTGAACACAATTTTGCGATAAAGCGAAATGTTCATTCCATGCGAATCAAATTTATAACTACGGCTAAGGTTTACTTATTTAGATAAAAAAATTATTGTGACAGTATAAACTTTGTAATAGTGCTCTCTTTAGCAAATGTTAGCAGGTTGTAAAGAGCTCACATCGGTTTTGTTTTAGTTTCTTGTAGTAAGCGCATTCATAAATTAGTATGTCTGACATAATATGCGTATTTTCATTTTTAATACCTTATCCAATTTTAGACATGTCGCTGAGAATAAGTAATGCCATGTACTAACACTCGATGTGACTTTCGCTGTCATTTACCAGCTTACTTAACCCAGTGGTTCGTGAGCGCTAAGTAAATACAATGCGTCTTTAGTTGGCACATGTTCCATCGACACGGCAAACTATATAGAGGAATGGCAAACAAAAATAAACAAGTAATGATGCTGACCTTTGGTCTAATTGTCAATGGTATCTACATTAAGATTCCGCGGTTGGTGTGCACTGCTCCGCTCGTTTCAGCACCAACACTGATCAGACTCGCTGCCTACCACGAATTAATCACGCTTGTGTAAATAGTGTAGATCTGGATCTATCAGCTCCCGCTTGGAGCGGTCTGCTCGGGATCTACACTATATCATGCTTAGTCTCTAGCAAACTAAATTGTTTTGAGTATAAATAACTATAGCATGATAAGGGGTAAAACAAAGCCTGATTGTGAATGTAATGGAGATACTTGAAATGTTTGTGGCTAGAATTCCTCCAATTGTCCACTTTTACGACGGCCATGCAGGCCATGACGATTATGTTAATGTTTCAGAAATACAGATAGGTTATGTAACCATACACGTAACACGATCCAGTGTTGTAACTCCTGTAAGTGTGTGTTACTTAATGGAAACATTTACTTTTACATAAACTTTGCTATAGGCAAGTACACACATGCATGGTGACATCAAACGTATTTGGTAACATTGGCCCTATCCGGCCGGATGCACAATAATGTATAATAATCAGTCTCTGAAACCTGCACACATCCCACAATAATAAATTAGAATTATTTTCTTAATGTCCAAACAAGATTTTGAAAAATAAATAGTTTATGAAAGTGACGTGAACAGTCTCTTGTTACATAAATTTAAATGCAGATACGTTATCAAAAGAAATCGTGGTTTCATAAATATACAATGTGAAAAAAAATTACATTAACAGATATTAATTAAAAGGACAATTAGAAATGTTATAAGTATGTTTTATTGTAAGAACAAAATCAGTAAGAACAAAATCAATATACTATGATACACAAACGCAGCAGTGTTTTATATTGCTTTATAATTCAACCAAACGGACACATGTATTAACTTGATTCATGATTCAAATTAGATTTTTATAGGTACTTTGATATGTAATATGCAATCCATAACAGTTGTTAAATATATTAATTAACAATTACCCATTTTATTTGTTGGATTAAACTTACAACCTATATTTTATTTATCTTTCCTATACAAACTGTTGCTGCACTTTATTAGAAGAAGAGTAATCAACCATCATCAACTGTACATATATTCAACAGATTATAAACTCGAATTTCTCTAATTCCATTTTAGATTCATTTCGAATAACAAATTGCAACTTTATAGAATTCGTGATTGTAGAGAGTAAATAGAAATCTTGACACACTCGTCATAAATCCTCCTTGAGGATCGGGACAAATCAAGTTTACAGTTTTCGGTTTTCCAGTTAACCCTGCAAATGATCCTCCAGCTTGACGACAGCCAAGTGTGCAGTCCCATATCGCCGTCACCTGCCCGTTTATCCATAGCTTCATATTCTGTCGAGTAAGGCAGAACGGACTTAAAGCAAGATTTAACAATCTCCAGACACTTGTATACATTTTAATAAAAACCCCGACAAAATGTCCCCATTAAAATTTATCATCTCTCCACTATGTACAAATATTTTAACGGAGTCGCAAATCAGCGCTCTAATCCGATGTTTAGACATTCGGCGTTGAGGTTGCAAAGAACGTAGGGTTTAACCTTGCGGTTTGAATTAAAACTATCAGACATTGTGGCAAAAGATGACAATTTTCTCCAATAGATTTCGGTGACTATCTACGGAAACGATAACCTCAGATGGTTAAATAGAAAGCGGATTAGATGAACATTTAAGAAGGACAACTTGTCATAGAAGAAATACCTATAGGATGATTAATAGTGCTATATTAGCATATACAGTCAACAATACAGAGGGATACACATGGGGCGGAAACGTTCGGATCAGCAGAAATGAGCCGAACTAAAAGAAGGTGGACCTTGACTTGTTACTTCTTTTTGATGTTTTTTTTCTCTTTTATTAGAGAGGATAAACGTATACAAGCAATAAATAGCCAAAAGCCGCAGATAAATTTTTAAATGTTTGAGCAGAAATGCGTTTCTTTGACAGCTATTCGTACTTTAATACCGGAAATGAATTAAAATATTCACATCGAAAGGCAATTAAGTTGACATATTCTTCAAGGCTTATTGGTATTTATCTTTTATTGAATAAGATATACGTTTTAATGTAAGAATGCCTCAGACGGCTTTCAAGGAAGATAATGTATTTTTAAATTTTGATATCGATTAAAAAAATTCTAGTCATCATGCATAATGAATACGAATACAATAACGAAATGAAAAGCTGTCCGAATGTGTTGCGTTGTTGGCAGATTTAATCTTTGATTTACAAGCTAGCATTTACTCATATAGTCCACTTGCACACGGAGAAACTAAATGTTTTCAGATAACAATGCAATATGTTCATAAAATGCACAGCAAGGCTGTCTTAAGTAAGCACACATCGGGAGTCATCATTCATTCATTAAAGGCAATCATATCTTAGGTCTCTGATCCCATATATCAATCATGGACAAGTCTTGCCGGCGTTTCGACCCCCACCCGTTATTTGGATTTGCACATTTCGAGCGCGTTTTAACCCTGCAGACACTGCCCGGGCAACATCAAACTGGCAAGCGGTATTAAAACAGATCCCCGACGACGGTACAAAATCCAAAGAATTATACTTTTACCCAACTAATAACACGGAATATACTTACGTGGCCTTTTAGCCCTTGAAGTGTGGTCAAATAACTACATTGCGACGTTTTCTCTTTATCGGGGCCATATTGACGCAACTTACTTTACCATTTATCTTCGAGGCTTGACATCGTTGTTATCTAATAGGCTTTTTTCAATTGAATCGAATGTCATCCAAGGACCTGCAAATACCGGCAGGGCCTGCTGAGAAAGCATATGTCAGACGCGTCAGCGTAGGGCCCACCCCGACTGAGATTAGGGGAGGGGATAGTATATTAAACCCTCGACACCCTCGACACCAATAACACTGCATTCTTTCACGCATTTAAACTTTGGTTTATATTTGATATAGACTGTTCGTATCAAAGGTGTAGGTATTATTTTCAATAACGAAGTAAATCAGATTTTATTATATAAATAATGTATGCATGTTTCCATACAAAATGCTTTGCAGAAAAATACGCCCCCGATGTTGTCAACGTGTTTACATTACAATAAGAGCAATGTCTTTAATTACATCGATTATTGATTTTGTTTTATTTTTAATGGATGAGTCTGTCTGTTTGCTTCTGTGCTTCCTTGTTGCAGCATATCTTCGCATGCATTTTTCTTACAAAAGCAATTTTTCCAGTTGCTCTGTTTCACATATGTAACTGTCTGTCCGTCTGTGTGTCTGTCTGTTTGTCCTTCTCCTTTATCCACGTCTGCCTCCCGCCTGCCAGATCACAACTAACATCCGGGCATCAGTGACCTGGCCAAAATCGTTCAACGTCTTTAATTTCGATGTCAATGTCATTTTGTTCTAGCATTTATGACATTCCCCTCTTTATGCATGTTAACAATTGCCTGTTTTTTATTCTCTTTTTCTTGCCTTTGTCATACTTCAACTCGTTCAAAAGGTCAAAACATACAAGTTTTAACGCGTACGGTCCATACAAAACGTCTACAATTTAAGTATTCACATTTGGTGTCATTTCGAAATTTGAATAAAAAATAGTGGAGGCAACAATAAAACCATTATTACCAGCATCATCTATCAAATGTGGCAACGAAATATATCAAGATTTATACAGGTTTTACTTATTTGACATCAGCCGACAGACTATCCTTGTCACAGATATAGGGCGTTGTTCAATACGATCGTGTTAAAATTATGTCATCGCAAAAATGATCATCAGAATAGAATACTCCACATTCAAGCCCTAGAATTATAGCATTTAAACCGACCAACGATATCATATTATTTGTAATACTAATCAATTATTAGCAGCAACATTCGGCTCGCTTTCTTATTGTTTATATGTTGAATTTGCCAAAAGTGCATTAGAATCTATGTTTAAAACTGTTCTATTCGAAGGTTTTACTTTTTCAAACCCATACGATGTCCAAGAGACAGAAATTCTGACCACAAGTAAGTTCGCCAGTGTTGCACATATACAAATTTACAGTTTTAAACATAGCACCGTAACTACCACTTGGAGTAGAAGAATTACATGTAACACTATCGTGAAAACTACGATAAACCTTATAAGAGCGAATCTGATTAAGTTTTAGATAAAATCTTAGCCATCTTCTTAGATTGAGCTGCAAACAGCCACTATCCTGATCAGACCCGAGCACATTAAGAGATACAATTACAATTATCCAAGAATCAGACGTAGTTTAGTAGGGACTGACCATGGTAAGGTAACAACCACATCCCATCATGTTGTAACTTTGATGGTAATGGTGAAATTACTTAACATTTTAACATGTTGTTTCAACACTTGCATTTTCAATCTTTCACTATATAAGACAGTCTTAGGTGACACATTGAAGTTCCAAGCATTAACTCGTAGCTTGATAAGCACAAATTGGTCACCTTTAAGGAAATTGTTTGTATCCAGTGCAGGAAGTTCCAACTGAGTGTTTTCCCACCAGGTTCTGCACTATTTGTTGTTCAGCCTCTATAAATATGTAGAGTTATCTGTGTATATTTCCGTTTACAAATAATTAATCATTTGTATTGTCAATGTATAATGACCATGCTTACCAGCAAGCGTAAACAAAACGAATAACAAATTTCCTCTTTTTTTCGTTAGATATATATGAAGACATCAATGTAGTTCTCAGGTATTCCACCAATTTACCAATCATAACAGTCTATTAAATTCATTTAATTAACCAACGGCGTTTAATAAATCGTTTTTACACCCTTAAACTTACAGAGGTCGCAAAAACGTGTAATGTTGTGTCCAATTTTGCTTGGGTTTCTCACCAAATTGTTTGCACTGTCTTGCAGGTGAGGGCTCTCGAGGACATTACGATATTGACACATGCCGGTGCCTTCATTTGTCAATTACGCTGTGTCCCTTTTATCCTGCATCTTATGGCAGCTTATCGCCCCTGTGTTGAGGGGTCATTGAGACGATTACAATCATTCATACACCGTCGTTTATAGCCGGCTAGTTAAGCGTTTTTATGAAACAATAAGTTGTGGCCATTGATCTTTACTACCACCTTATCTCGCGCACCTGTTTGTGGGGTGTTATCTTGAAGGAACGGAGGCTCGCTTACTCATTGCTTAGATTTGGCTCGGTTATATCTCAAATAAAGAGTAACACAATTTGATATCTATACCTACCTGTTGTATATTGTTATTGTTTTGTCCATGCTTATCGGTTTTATTGAAAATGTGATATCAATCAAATGATAATTATTTATCTTTGATCATTGCACGTCTTAAAGGTATGTTAAATGGAAGTTGATAAAATGAGATGATACCAAAACAGTGTCCAAAAACAAAACAATTACTGATACATTTTTATTCAAACAATTGTTTCTATTATTTATTTCGTTTTTTTTAAAAAAATCTTTTTTATCCTTATGTTTTCATTGATTTTATCAACCAGAAAATATACGTGTTCTGCTCGTATTGCTTTCACAACTGTTAATATTTTATAGGATTATAAATTAAAATCATAACAAACTTTGACCTTTGGTCATATTAATACTCTCATGAGTTGAGAGTTTGATGGCATAGTCTACGTGATTTGTGGGGTTGATGAGTCAGACTGTCTTGTATTCAGTTCCAGATATCATTAATCTCAGACGATCGGTGTATTTTTAGAAGACATTTAAGTCCGTGGATAAGTTATAAACATGTCTTATTACAGGTGCTAGATCCAGGCAGTCAATGATATGGTTGATATTTTATTATAACTCATGTTATAAACTCAACCACTCAGTCCATCACAGAACCATTAGACCGGATAATGTTGAGTTAGGCTTCCAGTTTTGGCTCAGATCCCCTGCGTGAAGTTATAGTCCTAACAATGAAGGGAGGCTTAAAATCTATATTACTGTAAAGTAAGGACTGTACAATTTATAGTCATTAACAATGATATGGCGAGGGCAGTCGTAGGACCTTTCATGTTTTCCAATTTATTGTTTGTTTATTTGTTTATTGGGTTTATCGTCCCACCAACAGTATTTCATTTATCTGGAGACGGTGTCAACTTGAAGCAGTTATAGTGCTGCCTTCACTGTGTATAGCATGCCGTGAACACCTGGCATGATACCACACCCAGTCACATTATCCTGACACCGGGCCAACCAGTCGTGGAACTACCCTTATATTTGCTTTAGCGTTAGCAAGGGAGCTATACCATTACCATTTTAACGACTTTAGTATGTCGCGGCCCGGGATCGAACCCGGGGCCTCCCGTACCTGGAGCCGACGCTCTACCGATGGCGGTTTTCCAATTTAATTTAAAAACAAACAGGTCAGTTCGTGAAATCTAACATGCATATTACTCATTAAAAAGGTATCAAATTTTACATAGTTTACATGGATGCATCATCGATCTCCCACGGAACAACTCAATTAATCAGAAACTTGTTTATCTAATTCATGACAAAATTGCTGTGGTCGTGACTCACGATCATATCACTGACCGAAAAAAAACATAGATATTGTATAACACAACGATACACTGGAGATATTGTATAATGCCCCGATTCACTGGAGATATTGTATAATACCCCGATTCACTGGAGATATTGTATAATACAACGATACATTGGAGATATTGTATAATACAACGATACACTGAAGATATTGTAAAATACAACGATATACTGAAGATATTGTATACTACAGCGATATATTGGAGATATTGTATAATACAACGATACATTAGATATTTGTATAATACAACGATACACTAAAGATATTGTATAACACAACGATATATAGGAGATATTGTATACTACAGCGATACACTGGAGATATTGTATAATACAACGATACACTGGAAATATTGTATAATACAACGATACACTGGAGATATTGTATAATACAACGATACACTGGAAATATTGTATACTACAATGATACACTGGAGATATTGTATAATACAACGATACACTGGAGATATTGTATAATACAACGATACACTGGAGATATTGTATAATACAACGATACAGTGGAGATATTGTTTACTACAACGATATATTGGAGATATTGTATAATACAATGATACACTGGAGATATTGTATAATACAACGATACAGTGGAGATATTGTATACTACAACGATATATTGGAGATATTGTATAAAAGAACGATACATTGGAGATATTGTATAATACAAAGATACACTGGAGATATTGTATAATACAACGATACACTGGAGATATTGTATACTACAGCGATATATTGGAGATATTGTATAAAAGAACGATACACTGGAGATATAGTATAATACAACGATATACTGGAGATATTGTATAATACAACGATATACTGGAGATATTGTATAATACAACGATACACTGGAGATATTGTATAATACAACGATACACTGGAGATATTGTATAATACAACGATACACTGGAGATATTGTATAACACAACGATACACTGGTTATATTGTATAATACAACGATACAGTGGAGATACATAAGAGATAATACATAAAACTCAGATACTTTAGAGATAGAATATAAAACACAGATACACTGGAGATAATATATAAAACACGAATATATAATATATACTATATCAAACTCCGATGCATTGGAGATAATATCTTCGATCCTATGTCAAGTGTATGATATATGCAAGGGTTTGCATGTTGGATTTGCTTTATTCGTTTACTGACTTATCACAGATTGTTCTTACTTTTACATTTGTCGTGAATACCTTTGTCCTGTGCCTTTCCGAAGTTTAGTATATGTTGCAAAGCTCATAGGACATCGCCAAATTTCTAGAAGTTTACGTTTTTATGCATGTCTTCATTAATCTCGCTAACTACAATGACTAGATTATTTTCCGACAAAGTAAAATGATCCTTCAATATACATCATTGTATATTCCTCCAAATCTGACATATAAGCGCGCAGATGATTTGCGGCTTCAGGTGAACCAGAAAACTTTATAATTGAGTACTAATGAGTAAAAATATAATCCGTTTTGTTGCAGGACATTCACTTTGTCTAAATTTTAATCATTGGGGAATTATCTACAATATGTTCTCTCATAAATGTTAAGGTCCACAGCCCAAAGGTAGATGTCCATGGCTAGTACGTCTTTAGTGACACCTCCTCACAATAATCACAATACGTCGCTTCAGTTTGTTTTCTGTATGTTTAAGTTTATTGCTAAAGCGCTTTGAAAGATTTTACGTTACAGTTGTCTGTCTACAATTCACAATTCGTGATAAATTACGCATTTGTAGCAGACCACTGGCTGGAGAAACCCACGACCTTGCTTGACTTCTTGACAAAAATGATTGTAATATCGGCTGCCTAACCTCACTTTAGTTATACAATATCAGAAAAATAGCGACAGTAGCTTGACAATGCGCTCACTGTACTAATTGTATTATTTTAGAAAATCGAAGTCGCACCATATATACTCTTGCGATCACAAGCATTCTAACTTCTTTTTGACGGTCAAATAAGTTTTAAATAATTGATAATAATTATAAGAGGACTACTTTCGCTGACCCCTAGCCCCCCCCCCTCCCCCCCCCCCCCTCCAACCCCATGTTCGTCTTTTTATTTATGCTTAACACATTAAATTATCTCGCAATGTAAACACCGTATGCTAGTAGACATTTATTCTGGTTTTGAATCAGGACACATTCCCAAATCACACTTATCCTTAGCACTCTTGTAATGAGCCTCAACGTAAGGCAGGACTATTTGTTGTGGGGGTCGTGCAAACAGTGTGATGGCAGGGCCTTCTTACGTAAGTCGATGCGAGGAATTTTAACGTTTTCCACGGCACAGTAAGTAGCATGTCATTACTGTTTGAACTTTGAAACAAACAACTTCATTTGAGTAATGCAACACACCCATTTGTTTGACGCGGTTTATCCCCTTTAACTGTTCTGATGGTAAGTAATTGAGTTTGATCCAGAGCGCCTATAAAACAGTTTGATATAGGTGTTGTTTTCAATGCGGTCAGGAGTAAGTCGCCCTGACCTATTCCTACCTCAATGTCTAGACTTGCTCTTTAAGTGTGATGGCAGAACCATACTGTACTGATGTCGCCTTTTCTGACCATAGTTTGACAAAGTATCGTCAAACATTGCGGCAAAATCTAGTAAGTAAAGTATGTAAAATGTATGTTTGAATGGCATGTTGAGGACTTTATGTATTCCTTACTTTTAAGAACACGCGATGGACATTGTTTGTCTGCTTGTTTTTTTTTTTTGTTGTTTTGTGTGTGAATGCGCATTTAGTATATGAATATGCAACGTCGCATAATTACTTAAGATGCATGTACCAGGACCTTATCGAATGCTGATATTGATCCCGCATTCTCGGACAGTATGGTCTAATGGTCACAGATGTCTCGAGCCTTACAAACAAGTTGACATTTTTTTAAACAGGTTGACATCAATTTTCAAATCGTATAGTTATCAAAACTTCAGCCATTGACGTACATTTATAAAAAACTACTAGATACATCAATATAGTATTAATTAAATCCATGAAGCTATAATATTTTCACAGAACGTTTATGTATGAATTGTAATAAATAGTATTTATTTTCAGTGTACATGTATTGCTATATCTGTGCCATGTAACAATGCATCTTACCTGGGCTACTTTTTCCCCATATTACCTTCGCCGTATATTTTAATTACAACTGCCTTGGTGTGCCGGTCACGGGATAATTCGAGCGTTTTTGTAACTATTCAGAACAAAAAGGGATTCGTGTGTGTGTGTTTGTGTGTGTGTGTGTGTTTGAGTGTATGTGTGTGTGTGTGTGTGTGTGTGTGTGTAGTGAGTGTGTGTGTGTAGTGTGTGTGTGTGTAGTGTGGTGTGTGTGTGTGTGTAGTGTGTGTGTATTGTGTGGTATGTGTGTGTAGTGTGTGTGTGTTTGTGTGTGTTTGTAGTGTGTGTGTATGTGTGTATGTGTGTGTGTGTGCGTGTGTGTGTAGTGTGTGTGTAGTGTGTGTGTAGTGTGTGTGTGTGTGTTGTAGTGTGTGTGTAGTGTGTGTAGTGTAAGTGTGTGTGTGTGTGGTGTGTGTGTGTGTGTGTGTGTGTGTGTGTGGTGTGTGTAGTGGTGTGTGTGGTGTGTGGTGTGTGTAGTGTGTGGTGGGTGTGTGTAGTGTGTGTGTAGTGTGTGTGTAGTGTGTGTGTATTGTGTGTGTAGTGTGTGTGTTGTGTGTGTTTGTAGTGTGTGTGTATGTGTGTATGTGTGTGTGTGTGCGTGTGTGTGTAGTGTGTGTGTAGTGTGTGTGTAGTGTGTGTGTGTGTGTTGTGTGTGTGGTGTGTGTGTGTGTGTGTTGTGTGTTGGTGTGTGTGTGTGGTGTGTGTGTGTGTGTGTGTGTGTGTGTGTGTGTGTGTGTGTGTGTGTGTGTGTAATTGCGTCTGTTCCTTTAGATAAACACATGTTCAACAGTAAGAGCGCCTAGTCGAAACATACTAAAGCCTGTTTTCTCATTAACACGAAATTCTGCACTGTAATTTATAAAAATGCAGACTTATTAAAATATTAAAATATAACAATCTGAACCATTTAACGACAAGTAACTTTTTAGCTCAAACAATTGTGCCTAACCTTTACCAACCTGTGACTCAGCGAGACTTTACTAATAGCTCTCACGTTTTGGAGACTCAATATGGTAGATGGCAGTGTTCGCGTATGGATAACACGATTGTCACATACCATTCCTCGGTACTTGTTGACGCTATTTAGCAAACAATTAACCCGCTTCATTTAAAGCCAAGCAAACAGTAGGCATTTAACGGTTGACTGTAAAAACATGTCAAAGTAAAGTAGTCGTTAAAGAAATCATTAAAAACAATATTTTGAGATATAATATTAATTGTTTTGATTAGGCCGTTCATAGTTAACCTTGTATTTCATAACAGGCCTGTCAGCATATCTTTGTTAGGTACGCTGTTAAAGAATAGCAGAATAGTGGTTTGTTAAATTAATTAAATCTACTTTTCAGTTGTGCAAATACACTTTAATATGTCACGTAAAGAAAAATATTTTCTAAATTGAGTTTTGGTAAGTATTTAAATGTATTGATTGACGTCTGCGGAAGGTAAACTAACTGGGACAGATTAAGATTTATTTTCAATTACATGCTGTAAATACATGTTGTGATTGATATGGCTTTTTTCCTTATAATAAAACAACATAAACATCTACGTGTTATTTATATGAGTAAATAAGCAAGCTAAAGTTTTGTGATTTGCAATAAATAACAAAAAGATGACGGACGACATGGAAGCGGTGATTTCACACATACCGGTACTTGTGTTTAAGTTAGTTGAATGTTGTTCACTCAAGCTGCACAACGTATCATTCTATTATGCACCCCAGATAAAAAAAGACGACATTTTACATGTTATGTAAACATTTAACTGCCTGACAGCGTCAGATAGTTATGCTTTCTATCCCCATGCAAGAGATTACTTTCTGGGGATCCTGTTCTTCCAAAACTGGAGTGTTACTTCCCTTTCAGTGGAGCCGAAATCTCATTTCCTCCATGAATTTTGTCTAACATTGCGGTTAAGTACTTGCTTTTACTAAAATAGAACTAAATTTACTTCACGTTAGTTTGCTTTATATGTTCCGCAATCTAATCTTTAATAAAAAGTTTCGGTTATACTGCAGACATATTCTTTGTTTAACTCAAGGAACCCGGCACAAGGAAAATAATCATAAGTTTTCTAGTTGTCTATCAAACAGTTAATATTTATAGGCAAGTGTAAATATTTGAAAGGTATTGTATATATTCACTCGAGTATGCAAGTCAGACTTGAGCAAGAATAGTGAGTATATGAATAAATTAAAAACAGGAAAATAAACAATCTAACATGATGTGCCGCTATCATCATTACGCGTCAATCGGAAAGCGGAAGTAGCCCGATTTAGGTAGAAAAAGGGAACAGGAAGATTAAATAATTACTCGAGTGTACTGTTAAACGTCAACTCAGTGATAGGTCCTTAAACCGGTAAATCTTTTACCAATCTCCACGCTACACATGCTTGTCCGGGATGCACAAAACATCTTGAGATTTAAGATAAGGCCCCACTTTTTCCCCCATTTGTAAATGTCAGATCGACGTGGACCTGGCTTTAGCCCCACAACAACGGTACAGTTACGTGATGTTCTGGTGATCAGAGGACCGCCATACTGCAGACGACATGACGATGTTTCCTTCCAAGGACATATCCCTCCATCAGTGGGCGGAAATATGCAAACGAGGATTCGAGTCACGTGACGTGGGATCGGGAAGAAGGAACTTATTTAAAATATCGACTATAATTTCGCTGCAGTTTTTTAAATACAGTAAAAGATATGAAACGCATTTTTTGCCGTAGCAATTAAAACTTGTTAGAGGGGCATTTTGTTTTTGATTTGAGCTGCTAATGTTCGATATTAAGACAACTAGCAGCTAAATAGGTAAGATATATACAAATGGTAATTTAAATTATGAAATAATAAATTGCGGTTAAAAATCACACACTCTCTACTATCTACTGTTGTAAACATCGAAACAGTGATCCTCATGACGTATCGCACGCATGCTCACTGTTTGCTCGACAAAAATTATGTGAAGTGCCACTTCAGAAAGAGTGACTTGAACAGAATTGTGCGGCTTGGAAGCTATATAATGCACGTTTAACGCTGCCGAAGATGGAAACAAACGACCCTTTCCATGCTACAAGTGATATTATCCATGTTACATTCTTAATTATAAGGATATAATATCATGCATGGGCTAACCGTATGATATAGACCTAACGGCAAACTGTTCATTTTTACTAGAAACTTCACAGCAAAAGCTTGGGCAATTTGTGTCTACACTATTCGCTAAATTTGATTAATTCCTTCTTTACATGCTTAGAGAAACATGCGGATTTTCACGATTGCTCTGCCAAATATCAGAAAAATGTGATTCAATATAGTTTCATGTCAGGTTTTTATGCAAGCAGGATAAGGGCAGAACTAAAATAACTTTAAAGTGGACGCCATCTTCCGACATCTGCATATGTCCTGGCTGGCAGTTTGTCTATATTTTTCAAGCGTCCCTACAGTTTCACTGACAAGACTATGTTGTGAGGCACAAATTAGAAAAACATCCAACCGTAACAATGATCATTTCAAATAAAAAGATCAAAACGTCAGCAAAAAAAACAGCATATAAAAATTGCAGCATGAGGCGTTCGCGCTGGACATGAAGTAGTAGAAAACTGGACTATTTATAGATTGCTCGCAAACTTCGACTCAATCGGAATACTTCGGTCATTTTTGTTGAAAGAATTGTCCAAGATGTTGCATCCCTAACTTTCTTTACTAGCTTCGTAGTCTTGAACCATAGCTATATACTAAAACAGCGCGACGACCACGTTTGGGGAAGTTATACGTAAAATATCGCTTCATGCCTTATAGTTATATAGACACCATTTTTAATTTTCCTTCATTTTGGCAATTTGTTTAACAGAATGCATTAATACGCAGTAAAAGCGTAGTTACATTTTGGGGGATATTATTCCCCTTGCAGTGAGTTTTCTTTTCTTCTGTAAGTTCTGCACCTACCTTACATTTTATATCGCCGGCGTGTACAACTTAAATTGTAGCTCTTTAAACCACTTTAGAAAGTATCATATGATCTCGAGGAACAAGAGCACATTAAGGTGAATTTGACCTACTTACTTGATTATTAAATCGCGTGCGTGAATAGAGCATCATAGTATTAAAATTAAATCAATTTCAGTCTATCAATATACATACGGCACTATGATGTAATTATGACCACTTTTGGTGGAGGTTCATATTGGTCTGTTAATTAAAGGAAGGGTGATACCTATTGAACAAATGAATACAAAATAACCAATCATTACATATTTGATTGTCCCTGTAGGATCATATCATCTTGTGCTCGGGGAAAAGCTAAGTGCCACCATCGTTCTTCTTGAGGACCTCTTAAGGTAATAGCCCCCCTTCTTGTAAAATGAATACATTTTGTATATAAAGCATTCCATCACGCTTTTACCTGTTTTGTATTTGCTCAATAGATATACACATCGTAAGTACTTTAAACGAAAGTCGCCAGCAAAAATAGCAAATAGACACAAGCATGCGATTGTTCACGTTATCGCCAGCTTTGATTTAACACAATGAATAGGCTCGTCTTACATGCTAGTTAAACTAACGCCGACACCGTGCTTATTATGTCAATGACGCTTATGACATTGATAAAATTGAATGATCAATTAAGGTAAACGTTGAAATTGTGTATTTGGAATAAATTCTAATTGCAAATTTGCTTCAAATGGAGTCACTCTGGGTATTTTGGGTGTTACAGAAAATACAGATGCAGGTAAATAACCATTCCAAAGAAAAGGAACATTACTTCTAATCTTTTCAAGCTGAAAGAAATTTAATCAATTTTATTTTGGTTTATGGAAAGGTATAATCAAAGGGGCGTCAACTCACCGGGACTTAATATATGAACTATGGTTCGCCGGAACATCCCCAATATGTCGATAAGAAATGTCGTTTTCTTAAAGCAAATAAACACCCTTTTGCTAAATATAAGGGATTAAGGCGTATAATTACACATTTTCATGTATGTATTCTCTTTAAATGTGATTCTATGTTAATCAGTACAACAAGCCGACTGGGTGTTTGAAAATGAAGATAAAATATTAATTAGTAGTGTAAATAGGGTGAATAGGTTTCCGTTATTTACGGACCAGCTGATTACCAGGTCTTAAATGTTTGCTGTGTTTGTTATGGTATTGAAATTAAATGTTTAATAAATTCATTGTTTGGGATTAACAGTCAGGAAAAATGCAGGGTTTACGCAACCGACTAGTGAAGCAGCTTGCGGGTTCAAATCCTGGTCGCTATTTACTTTGGTCAACATCAGTGGAACTGACTCCCCTTGCGTACAAGAAAAATCAACAGCTTTTTCATGTCATGTGTTTACAGCATACCGATCACCTCATTGCAACGTAACACGTGCGTTTGCACATTTTAAGTATAGCTGATTTTGAAGTTATCCTGTTCATTGATGATTTACATGTTAACACAATTAAAAATTGTTAAACAAACCAAACTATGCTTAATAATAAGGACTTGTTTCAATTTTGCAAATGACAACATAAACTTTTTAAATATCTAACAGCAATGCACCGTTTTAGCAAATCCCTAAATACTTTTTGCGGAACGTTTAACACCAAACATTTTCATGATACGTTTACAACACCTGTAATTGTGTCAATTGTTGACATTCTCTTTTTGTTACTTAAAACACATGTACCATATTTAACTTGTGCCTTTCCACTTTTAATGTTTCCACTTCATAAGCTATCACCACTATTTGATTTATCAAGAATTGCACAGTTTAAGACATTTTACTGTTTGTTCAACAGTTCATAAAACCCTGCCCTTAAATACGATTTGAAGCACGAGTAATAGCCCAGCAAGGGCCTCGGCTGTTTGTCCCCATTGTTGCAATCCCATACAAGAACCTATTTGTGAAAGCCCGTACAAACAGAATTAGCAAATACATATCCAACTGTGAACTTCTTCATTTTGTTTTCCGTCAGAACCTTGGTGTCAATGCGCCAGTTTGACTCTACCCTGTTGTCGTCGGTTTGTGACTAGATGTCCCAAGAAGCATTTGAATGGCACAGACTGTGCGTCTACCATGAGTGGATGTACCGGCCTTTTTTCCCTACCCCACCGTGGAGGAAATGCCAGCCAACCGGGGTTCAAATAGATACAAGTGTGGCCCATGCTTTGGGTGTTTGACAAGAATAGGTGACGCATTGCTTAAACCCTCTTGTCTCGCAATGTCGACATTTGTTACGTTTCCACACTTAAAATAACCGACGTTCGGTTCTCTTATTTACATTTTAATGTGTCAGCGTTTTTTTTCTCTTTTCTTTTGACACACATTCTCGTGATTTGACCTCCATTAACATGAATGGGGACATTCATCGGGAGAAAATGCGTCAATGAAAACTGTTGTGACTAAAACGACAAAAAAAAAAAAAGATAGTGAATCATGCAGAAAAATACTAAAGACACAGGAAGTAGAAAAACTATGTATTTGTACAAAGTATTTTTTAATTATATATATTAAGACTACAAGATATGTCACGCACATAATATAATATTATAATTTGTATCATTTAAGAGTTATGTGGTACCGTCGCCGCGATGAAGACACCACATTAAAGATGTCATATCCAACTTCAGCCGTATGGTGTTCAGAACATGTATCGCTATTGCTACGGTTTGATTACTGGCCAGTTGGCAGCTTCTTCATCATTGTTTATATAAAAAAATAACTACATGAATATAATTAAAATATCCATCTCTTTGTCAAAATAAAATAACTGACCTGCTTATATGTTCGTGCGATTGATTGAATTAGTTAACAGCCAGCCGATGTCACGATTCAATATACATATAGTGAGTATCGAAGTAATTGTAAAAAAAAGTAACTTTTGGATGGTAAATCGCAAACGGTAAAGGAATGCCGATGAGACTAAGTTTAGCGAAGTTTAGCGAACAATAACGATGAATGACAGAATTTAGTATCTGTCTGTATGGCTAAGTGGTCTAGCCTGTCATATAAAAAACACCAGGTTCGACCCCAAATGTTGTCACTTTTTTGTTTTGAATTTAGTAGAGGAAATTAGTAAAACGTTTAGTAAAAATAACAGTTCGGTTTGATAACTGTTAGTGTATACTTTTTTATTGAACAAAAAAATTGAACAAAAAAATAAAGTGTATCTTATGATTTTGTTTATTCTTGGTATAATATGTCGTTACTAGGTTAAACCGACCTACCTAGGTGACCCAGTACCCTGACCTTGGGATTGATACTTAGCTGAGTCGTGGATGCGAAGTCATAACATGGTTCTAAAAAGAGAGGGACTTAAACCACTTGCATTACAAGTGACATCGTAACATGATTTAATGAGCCTTGCATCAGCCAGTGGCTTTAGTCAGTGACCTAGCTAGCGTTTTATGCATTGTACCCGTTGCGAACTATTTCAGGGACGCATAAATTTAGGCATTTTTCAATAAGATTAGCGAATAGTTTATGCAAATTGTACAAGATCCGGAGATTAAATTATCCCTCATCGCCACATGAAAGTTTCACCCAAACATACTTCAAAGCTTTTAAACTGTTACATGGGAAGTAATGTAGGTAAACTGAGAGTCCGCCATGATGGCTGTTGCACGACGGGAGACAGAACGGTATTCGATGTTTTACACTTGAAACTTAGCAGGTAGCTTAGTTAAACAGGACCCGTCCAACACGTGGTGACTAGGTATGATAATGGATATTTCCTGTAACCTCTCCTCTAGAGGATGGGACATGATCGGTTAGGCGAGTAACTGCATTTTCTCGTTGTATGTGTACTTAAAACACTATGTCGAATATAATATTACATGACCATAAAGTTGTTCGCAAATAAACCAGCTCTTTGAACCAGGTGCCAGCGAACATCAGCACACATATTCTTACAAGACCCAAAAGATAAAAGGCAAGCGATTAAACTGCAGCTTTTTACAAACACTCATTAACTAGCATCACTGCTTATAAAATACTTACTGAAACTTGCATTTTATATCAAATACGACTTTTAATGTTATTGACGGTCAGCATACACACATATACAATATATAAACATTTCTTCTGTCAACTGTGTTATGTAAAGATTATATACATGTACACACACATTGGTTGCAAAAGGTGTGAATAAACATTTTGAAATATTTTATCTAGCACACAACAGTTATACTATTGTGGTAAATGTTATATTACCTTATATGGTAATATAGTACAAATAACAGATAGTATGCATAAACAATGATTGTCCAACAAAGGTTTGGTAGTTTACATTTACCATTTAATTGAAATTCGATAGAAACATAAACAAAAGTAATCAATTATGAAGCTGCCATTGTAAAGCCATATTCATTTCTTAGATTCATTCACTCTTTAATAACTCCTCCAATTACTTACCGCTTAAACATGACATTTTCTGATAGTTTCTTAAATCAAAGTAGAAAGTGGTTTTCGAATTCAATTTGTTCTGTATGCATAGTTTATTTCTCCGTTTTTATTACAGTTCTCTGTTCAGTCTTGTATATCTGCATGATAAAAAAATGCATGTTGACACATTTACAAGTTATTTTCCTCATTTGTGGCCTAATGTATTGAGGCTGTAATCGCACCTTTTTAACTCCAGCCTAACGTTGTGAAATAGACTGGAAGCATATAATGCTCGTCATATTAATAAGGAATCGAGGCTAGAGCTGCTGCGTGAACATGCGCCTGTGTATGACACAAGCTCAAATCATTTTGACCAGTATTTTTATTCTATTATTGAACTGGTATATATTCCGACAATTGTATATTTCTTTGAGTCAGGGTAGATCTTTAGAGACTTAATTCAATAAGCATTTAATAAACATATTTTTGTTAATGCGAGCACGGAAGTGTGCATTATAACTCTAGAATGTCCAGATATGGTAGAAAATTTTCTAGGATCGTCACCCCTCTAAAACAATTGCATATCAATTCAGAACAACCCAGGGTCGTATCTTCTTTGATGTCGCACAATCTAAAACATTATCACAGAAATTAAATAAGGCGGTAAACACATTTACCGCAATAAAACAACTTTTACATCTAAAATAAACCACAGATTTGTTAAAACGTAAACATGGCAGACTTAGTCATATTACAAGCATTTAATTTTACTTTCCAAACTTTGTGTGTAATATCTTACGTATTTCAATAAACTCGTGTAAGCATGTCCGTTTCCTAGGCCTTAGGGTTGTAAACCATTAAATTAGATCACTAAATTAAACATCTGCACTAACAATTTACACGTGGTGATTAGGTAGTTTGACTCAGAGGCGTGTGTTTTATTGTGTGTTTTCTTCAAAACTTTTTCATTTTAAGAAGCAATATTTTGTGTAGACTAATAAGTAATATCTAATATCAGGTACAAATATGAACAACTGATACCAATCTTTATCTAATGGCTATTCTCCTTATTAAAGTCTTTCAATTAAATGAGTGTTAATTAGATTAAGCGATTTAAAGTACAAACTATCACAGGCGGTAGGCCATCATACAAGGTAATCTATTTCATGTATAGTAATATTATCATAATGATTAAATGTTAAATATACATTCTTAAAGCTAACAGCGAGGAAATACAAATGACTTTTTACGTGTTGTGGAAGCAGGAAATGCAAACTTCACACAACTTTATGTGTATGTATAGATTATAATGAATCACCTTTTTGTTTCTATGTCCGTACATGCATTTTCAATTTGTAATCTATTGATCGATTTTCAGCAGTATGAGTCAAACCGCCTTATTGCAACATTGAACATGTGTTTACATTCCGTCTTGATTGAGTGACCTATATTCACTTAAAGTCCACAAATGCCGCCAGCCATGACTCATCCCGGCGGCCGCTGACTCATATGAATACCGACACCGACGGATTTTAACCAGACCGGATTGCGGTGGCGACGCGACGTCGTCGAAGAGCCACCGTGTCGCTCTCAGGACGCCCTATGGTGACAATGACGACGGGGCGCCACCCAGCGGCCTAATTTATTTTCCATGATCGCACTGACAGCCGGACTTTCATATGCTATAAAAAGAATACCGCAAATATACCACCTAGAAATAGAGCCGATATCATTAACTTAATTCATTGTTGTTAAATAATGAAGAGAGATGGAAAGTGAAGGGCACAATACACGTTCACAGATAATGGTTAATGTGTTTGTCGACAGATATCGACATGTTAAACAATGATGACAATTAAAGTGAGATGATTCTTGAAATAAATGTAGTGGAGGTTATTTTTTTATAATTAAAATTGTCGTTGCCGTTGATGATGGTGTGGAGGAGGGGTGGTGGTGGTTGCGGAGGCGACGGTAATTGCGGTAGTTCATGGTTGGATACTGTCCCTGCAATTCTACGTAGAACGTTGCTGCAAATGATTATCATGATGGTAATAATGATGATGATTAAAATGATGATAAAGGTCGAACAAAATTTACTTTTTTTTCTATTTCGGAAATAAGGTCAGCTAGGAGCGAGACAGTTGCAAAATATTTACTCTTTGAAAATTATGATCCAACTGACACAGGTTGTATAGCGTTCAAGTGTTAAGCTTCAATGCTGTTTTCGACGTCGCTGTAATTGCCCACGGGTTATGGTAACCGTAGTATATAGGGCTCTTAATTCGCTTTATGCAAAGTATGGCAAAATATGACGTCATTGTGGTCACTTTTGCTAATCTTGCTGAATTGTCCTGTCTTGATGTGGTTTTTCGTGTCATAATAGTAATTACTCCATCTAGAGGTTTGTCCTTACAATATTGAAACAGGTGCTATTATTTAGATTTTCAATCTGTCAGTGGGAAATATAATGCACAGGCATCAAGTACCATCACTTTATCGTTCTATTGAGTATTGATACTTATGTTCGTCAATACTGAGTAGAAGTTCCCATGTATATTGCTTATTAAAACACTTAATTTTGTTATGACATTAAGTAGATATGACAATGGTGAATATTGGTACATGTTATCTCCTATAGCATGCCATAGACGGTAAGTGGGTTAACTCTTAATAGTGCCAATAAAATGTGAGTGCAATCTCGCTACGCTTAAACATGACGATGCAAAATATGGGCCATTTCAAGATACGTTGAAGACTGTATTGTCCTAAACTGTAAATGAAGATGGCGTGTGTTGATTTTATAATGTCAGTTCACATTACTGCCGGCAGGAAAATTAAATATATGTCAGATTTTGGGTTTTATATATTTACTGTATTTTTAAACGTCCAACAATTATTCGATATTGCGCTATCTCAACTCAAATGTATGCATTTAGAAATTTGACATGGTATCACGTATCAGATATCCCCATGGTCAATCAGGTCTGCTAAGTAAGGTGACGACATACACAAATAATATGCAAAACAGTAAGAAATTAGCAACTGTTCTATTGTTATCTTTTTGTGGTTAAGTACTTTAAGCCATCCATAAAGTTAAGGTTATAGGCGACTTTCATGTTTGCATACGTTAAATGTGTTATCCGACAGTTTGGACCAAAGATTCTTTTCTCAAGTAACCAAATATACTTTGTTACCTGATAAGATCCTGAAAAAAATGTGTTCATGAATGCCCTAAATCTGTATAAACTTTAAGAAGGACATTATTCATTTACTTGAGCACAACCAGTAACACGCCGCAACCTAGCTGGAAACTTGCTCACGACAAGACCTCTTGGCCATCAAGCATCCTACACTAAGAGTGTGGATAAGTCTTGACTATAATAAATATTGTGGTAATGACACTACACCTTTTATATTCAACTTATAAACACAACTAATCGTACAAACTTTTTAGTGGAAAAGCATGTCTGGTTTAAACATTAAGAAACTTGAATGACTCATTAATCAGTATAACTGTCTAATACTGTGACCCTGACGATTCAGTCAGATACCAGGGGACAACACTAACATTGGGCAACGAGCATTCATTTGAAGTGATTAAGGTACTTAAAATTTGAAAAATGAATACTGTGACCTTTAGCTTAAGAGTCATATACTGCGAATGTAACCTGAATAAATTACGTGGACAATGGTCAAGGTGCTGCAGAACGGTCGTAGTAAAGCTCTTATCCTGCTAAGGATGAACTTAACAAGGCTTAGGCAAGACAGTTTAGAATCAGACCATCTAGCTTACGCTGGCTGCTGTCTGATCTTGGATCTGCACTTGTGCAGCTGTGATCAGAGCAAAGTGTCTTGTTACATTTGTATGAACATTACAATCAACTAGGACTTTAAAATTCTTATAAATAATTAACTCACAGCAAGAGAAATATAGACTGAAGTGTCTACCATAGTATAGTTGTAATTGGCTGTAGTGTTAACACTTTCATCTCCGCCGACAATTATTCCAGCCACATTCCACACTGGTGACTAGAAGATTGATACACTTGTTCCTTAATCAAACTGAATTACTCTCTACATTCTGTTGACAAATGGAAATCTCTGTCCGAGAGATCTATGCCTTCTACTGTGTCGTCACGTTCTGTTCGATATCAAAGAAGTTAAACCCAACAGCAAGGGTTATCCCAATGTGATTCAAGTGGCAGGAATTCTGCTGTGTTGTCAATTTTCATTCTGTTATCTTACACAAAGAGGAATAAGGGCTATCGCTGACGCGAATACTGTTTTCTGTAATAGTCTCAATCATCACCTGATCGTCTATATCCTTGTCGTCATTATTATTATCATCATCATCATCAGCAGCAGCAGCAGCAACAGCATCACAAATGCATCACCACGATTAATGCTAAAGGAGGATGCAAGAACATCAATAGTCTATCGCTTGATGCCTGCTAAATTCTCTTGTCGTCGATTAACAATAGATGGGTTATGTTTCTTGTGTTGTAGAAATATAAAAATTGATCTGCTAACGTACTGTAGTTGCTTCATTTTATTTTATTAGGCATCTGTTAGTTTTCAATGCCTGCCAATGTGGAATGTTTGGTTTCTAGAAACAATTGACGCCATACTTTTGGTCCGATTATGACTCAGTTTTTCCTTGCTGAGATTTCTCTACCGCCTCTTAAAAGAACTAATATGTTTTGACAGATAAACACACTTTAACCTGTTTTCGGGCAGGGTTTCCTAAAACCATGTCAAACTTGACAGCGAATGAGCTTAAACGTCAAAGTAAGTCATGAACCATCTAAGCAGAGATGTGCAAAAACATTTTACATAAAGCGATATGTTAACTATCATGTCAAGATTTAAATGAAACTTGCGAAATCATGGGAAAGAAAGTAAATAGAAGGCACATCGTCAGTTACTTAAGCCGGCTTGTCTTATGCGTTTAAGTGGATTGGTCGATATGAAACTGACATTTTAAATGTGCAAAAATTTACGTGAGCACTAAATAGCGTCTGGTGAAATAAAATGATAAAGGAATGATTACGATCGAGGATTTTCTGTTAAAAAACTAAGGTGTTTTAAAAATCCAATTAAGTTTAAATTCTGTAAGATTATGTTATAAATTGGCCCCTAATTGTGTGCGCATTCAAATGTTGTTTCGCTGCATACGTACAGCTACAACTGAATGAAAGCGAACATTTTTAGTGTCATGTTTCTTGCGAAAGCTGTGACTGGCTCGTATGTATAGAAATCACAAATAAGCAAAATGATTACGGGGAAGATTGCGCAGTTTCAACGTTAGGCTGATTGATTCGTTACCTATGCTTAACGCGCTAGCCACAGATTACAAGACGAGATAACTCCACCAAATATCGTAATTCTGGTAATTGTAGCTGGCTTAGCCTAACTCTGACACGAAAGCGTAATAGCATCTTCATAAATATATACAAAACGACCCTAATACGAACGCAGAGAAAAGAAAAATCCAATCACCTAAACGAAATATTCTTACGCTTAATTGAGCGCATTATTAGCGGGACGCACTACTTTTATCTACAGATCCGCTGCACGTGGGATTGAATAATAACGTTACAGGCGACTCGTGAGATTTCATTGGACACAGACGATGTCTGTTTTCGGCGAGTAGGCCTTCAGCCGTCGCTGCTTACTCAAAGAGTTTATTACACGCCTTGTTTCAATCATAGATATGGACAATGTCTGCACAACGGCGGGCGAGAAATTGATTTAGTCTAGTCTTACTGCAACAAAAACATTGTAGAACTAAAAGGACATGCAAGCAAACTGTAATAAAACAGATCATCGATTGGTGTCTGCAAAATAAACTTATTCCAATTACTAAACAAACACACCCAAAATGCAATGTGTACATTTTGGCATATTGATTTTGTATTGTGAAGGCATGCGCATTCGATGAGATAACGGGTCCTATTTCACGCCCACTTTTACAGCATTGTTTACTTTCATTTATTTTAAGGACACTGTTTCCGTTTCACCATGTTGTAAGGATTCTCACATATATTTGTGTGAGATATGCCCTTAGTATACAAATCGCCAAACATTAGAGAAGACTGCTGAAAGATAGGCAGATTGTATCGTAGGTCAGGCCGGTCAGTGTATTCGAATTATAGGTCGTATCCTAGCCTTTACATTAGGCAGTTAATTAGAACGATCATTTCTTGAAACTTGTATAATATATATATATATATATATATGTGTGTGTGTGTGCGCGCGTGCGTGCGTGCGTTTGTGTGTGTGTGTGTGTGTGTGCGTGCGTGCGTGTGTGTGTGTGTGTGTGTGTAGGTAAGGAGGTGCGTTTATTTAGATTTTCTGGATCTACACCATTTGCCTAAACCGGATCAGTTTATGCGTGCTGTCTAACAGTTAATCCGATCCGATATCTCCTATAATAGAGGTGACCTTTAGATGTCTGCTTCAGCTCCCCTCGTGTGAGAGAAAGAGACATTACATCACACTTATTTTTATCTAGGTGTTGTCCGGTATAACTTGCACGATACATTGATACATAGAAACCCATCACACAAAGGTAATGTATTTTCAGCGTATATGTCTAACCTCACTTTTGACTCACTAAGAAAATTACTGACACAAGGTCAACCCGGATTACAATTCAAAGTGGACCTCATTTATAGAAATAACTTGCACCAATACAATTGTCTAAAACGAAAAGCGACCTATACATACAACCTGTGCAGAATGGTGCTAATGGTCATCTGCTACCAGGGTAGGTCACGTTTTCCGCAACTACGTATAGTAAAATACGTGTAGCAGCGCTCAGAACTCCTACATGGTGACTGTGTACTAACTTTCTGTCACGACTGCCCAACTAAACTAGCATGTAAACTTAAAACTAACGGACAGTCCTTATTATGACATGTTTAGTTTGTAGCATACTAGTATGGTTCTTTTTTATTCTATGAGCTTATAAAGCAATTGTATAACTTTCGTAATCACACGCATACTCAAATCCTGACCGGGACCTTCCCTAAGTGCATCCCTTTATTGTCTGAAATAGTATATTCGTTGCATTAATATTATGGGATGGTAATCGTAAAGGCAGTTGTTGATGCGGTGTTTTGTCAAATTTCACCTTTGTTGGCTATAGTATTTGTTTAATATTTGCAAATGAAAGCTGTGACCTGGAACTGTTATGAATACACCCACAGATCTGACCATCTGTTACTTTATATAGAAGCAATGTTATTCTATATTAACACATAAGATAATAAAAACCTGGTGCTGTTTAACGTGATCATGAATGGAAATCGGCTACGAAATGTATGTATTTCATATTTACACAAAACTAAAAAGTGGTGACTCATACTACAACTTAGAGCCACTAAAACAACATCGATAATAAATAACAATGAACACTATGAGGACCTGCCAGAATGGAAACAGAGAGAAAGAGAGAGAGAGAGAGAGAGAGAGAGAGAGAGAGAGAGAGAGAGAGAGAGAGAGAGAGAGAGAGAGAGAGGAATGGAAGGTTTATTTAAGGTAAACGCACTAATTGACCGCAAGATCATATGTTCTTATCCCGGAAATTTTGAACCCAGGACCTTTCGTGTGTTTGTTTATTGTCCAGACATGGTAACATGACAGTAGACCAGCAAAATTCATCCTGCTCCCAACCAATCCGACCATGCCGACCATCCAAAGACAAATCACCGCGGTAACCAAAGACGCCCAAGCTTCAACTGTTATCCCGACGCCAATTACAATGAAAAAAGTGAATGGACCAAATACTCTTTGATGTGTGCTACTTTACTAATTTACAAATGTTTATTTGTGTGTTTTCGTGACACAGCGTTTCAGAGTTGACCTGTAAAATGATATACGAACTCAGCCCTGGCCTTGATTTATACTTGCCCGTCCCTCGTTATGAATATCATGGCCAATTATTTATATTTTGTGGCTATCATCGCGTCGCTTGTTTCGCCCGTTTTGCGGTTAATCATACTGGCAATTATAAACATTCATATATATGTAATGACACTCATGTAAATGTTGAGACGCAATACAAATGAAGCTCAGATTTAATTGTTTAGTATCACAAATATCTACAGAAATGGTACGTTAGAGATAAATGGTAAGAATGTGATTTCTTTGATCTGAACATAACATTAATATTTCATTTGTAAATAAAAATAGTAATTTATGTCATATTAAGCATAAATACGGTAGGTTTTCATATATGTATGAGGTTCATACAAGACAAATAGTGAACCAAACCTCAGCTCTGATCGTATTTAATATTTCTAAAGAGATAAGCTTACAAAACAGAATACGCACATAATATAACTAATTTACTGTCACTAATTTCTTCACTGGTCGTGTATTTTTTATTTTTGTTTTAATATTAAGTGATGATTGTACTGAGGTAACATTTATGTTTTCTAGTTTGATTTTATGTCGTGAGGTACATTCTTTCAGCAAATTTATATTAGTTATATGTATGTTTATATCAATAACCAATAAGTTTATGCCATAGTGTATGCAAGAGCGCATGTTATTTACTTGATCTTTAACAATTCTTTTAGTTAAGGCATGCCTGGCATTTATATTCCAATAATTGTCAGTTTAAAGACTTGTCCTTTCCAGAATAAGCAACTATATATATATCAATAGGTAAATAAGAAAAGGTCCTACTATCAAAATTTCCACAGATATTTAAATTTTATCTACCTGTAGACAAAGGCAAACAAGGTAAATGTAAATGTGAAAAAAAAAAAAAAACAGAGACGAGAAATAACACACATAAAAAAGAAAAACCATCAGTTACCGCCTTGGAATGGTCAATCGGCAAAAGGGCCGACTGGGGTGTTAAACCTGGTTTGTGGAGCGCAGGTTTGTATTCATATATTGCGAGATTTGATGCGATTGCTGAAAATCATCGCACCTCTTGGAATAAGAAATGGCTGATGCTGTGACAAGAAATATGGTGATAGTTAAGTTTATTTTTTCGGTATCTGAGGTTTTGCTTTTGAACGTAGGAGCTTCGAAGGCAATGCAAAACAACAGTCGAAGAAATCTGGCGCAAACTGTCACGTTATCAAATAGCGAATTGTTTTGAATAGCTAATACTGCTTAGTATGCTTAGTCAGCGCAAAATAAATCCTCACAGTAATAGCGAAAATAACGGGTCACCGTTAACATGGGGGGACACCATGTTACCACGTGATCTATGAATCATGCGTCCTTTATATATTATATGATCCCGCAGGTGTCTATATCCGCTATGGCAGATAAACAATTGGAGGTGTGTTTCATTACAGCAAGGTCGGGAGGGTGGCAGGCTAACAAATTGACAAGTCAACGTATATTAAGATGAAGGAATTCCGCCATGCTGTACACAATCCTCCACGGTCAGCTAAATGGCTGAAGTCCTTGACCACCGTAGTTGATATTGCAAGGAATGCGGACCCTACTGGTAAAGGTTCCCACGAGGGCCATGGGTTCACGATTCATGAATGGACTATCTTGCATTCATAATTGTATTTAGGTCAAGGTATTTTAACGTTACATGCTTGCTCACAATATTTTATACTCTATCAATTATCTTCGAGTCAATTAGACTACTATGTAGATCTCCATAAATTTAATCACTACGGAGGAAACATCTTACTTGCATTTTATTTTAAAAGATTTCTTTTGAAAAACAATCAATTTGAAAAACAATCAATAAAGAAATTATTTTCTATAAACTACGATGCCATATGATCAATTAAGTACCTCTTGCCAAATGATATTATAACAGTACAGTTCCTACTATGTTACCACTTAACATAACTTAACTGCAAGACTCTGCACAATGACGGTAACCCATGAGTACCATTAGGTTATGATCAATTGTTGAGTGGCTTGTACACATACCACGGTTTGTTATATGGCCATGGTTCGGAAATAAATCATGCATCAAGCAAATATCAAGCATTGCTTTGGTAGATAAGGTCAATAAAGTAAACATCTTAAATCTTTTATTAAACTTAAATGTTGCATTAATATTCTGTGCTTAATGAGCTGCCAGTACCTTTGAGAAGATTTAATACGATGATTCTTGAAGACGTGACAAATACACTTTTCAAGAGACTGTACCAGTCAACGTTTGTATGTTATTTATAACAGCCATTGAACACATTGGTCGATGTTCACAATCTATGCACATGTTATTAATCTTCATTTCTTCCATTTACAAGAAGTTTGGCTATGAACGATGTTGTTACATAAAATGTGACACTTTCATACAAGAGCGTACTTCCTGATTGCTTTCTTATCAATTCCTTGTAAAAAATGAGCTCCATCCTATTCTAGATAGTTAAATAACTGTAGTTCTAAGTAATCCTTAACTGTTGCAGAATGTTTAACAGTAATCTGGATCAAAATTAAGGCCTTCGCCCTTTTGGATTTTAATGACTTATTAACACAAATCCTCCATATTAGAATGCAATCGCACTGGATAATGTATTAATTGTGAAATGAGAAATCACCATTCGATAAATGCATTGTTAAGTGTAGCCAGTATGTGATATACACTTTCCTTACTTTATTTTATTTTTAATAAAAATTGATTATAGTATTAATATTGTTGCCAATACATATCGTATAGCATATCAATGGAAAGTATCATTTATATTCAAGGAATTAACAACAGCTGTCACCTTGAATATATAATCAATATAAAGTTGCATGCAACTACAGGTTTACAGTTGCACTGAATTTCAATTAAATATCAACACATTCTTCATGTAGCGATTCATTGGACAGCCTTATTGACAAATAACATACACCAACTGCCGTGTTCACGGTAATCAACACATAGTATATCTGAACCATGTAGCAATAACATTGTTGATCGATTCTATCTAATAAATAAGCCCGAGCTTACCGGAAGTGGCGTGGGCGATTGTCAGACACGAGGGGCCAATTTACAAGCGACAGTTTGTCTACCTCGGTAAACAGAACTGTGTCCATAAAGTAGTATCATTTGCATAACCCATGCATTTGTCGATCTTTGGACGGTGTTTTTAACAAATGCTACATATGTTTTATTTCGAAGGAAGAAAGAAAAAAGACGAGTCGAAGCATATACATGTGCATACATGTTACTCTGTAAATATATGGTAAATTGATTTTATTCCTTCGAATTATTTGGATAAATGTTTATGATTAACCCAGAGATATGCCAATATTTAATTTGACTTTACAAAGCAAATCATTTCCAGAAAATACAAGATCATGTCAATACAGCTGTTCCGGTATTTGTTTGTGATTTTTCATTGTCAATCTTATTAGTATCAGGTACAATAGTACAAACAATAACTCGAGACATAATTTGATATTGATTTTGTCGCCGAACCTAATCAGAAAAGTGTACTCTGGATGGCGGAGAAAGAACTGGAACCTTATCATGCCTAATGTTAATAATTAAATTTTCCAGCTAGTTTTTCTTACAACTTCATACAATCAGAAAACAAGGTGTGTCGAAATAGATCTGGCAATAGATATGGTAGATCCTGGCCAAACAGCTTGAGATTGCTGACCTGGAACTATACTGTTTGTCTAAGCTTGTGCTTAGCAGGAAAAGAGTTGAAATGGAAGTATAATAAGGTCTCATGGGAGGTCCAACATGTATTGAAATTAAACTAGCTCTTGGCGGAGGTACATACATGCAAGCTAATTATTGAAGTGACGGTGGAATACTGAGACGAGACATTTAACAAAGAGAAAACCAACAATTACCGCACTGGTACTGTTACTCTATTAAAGAATTTACTAGGGGTGCTTGGATCGGACATAAATGAGCCACAATTCCTCACTGTTCAAAGTAAGTCATTTTATCAGTACGAACCTGCTGTAATAAACGCACTAGGAAAATGCTTTTGGACAATGTGACAGTAAATATTAGACAACGTTTACAAAATATACAAACATACATAAACTAATTGTCCAAGTTCATGCCAGAGGTTATTTTGCTCAAGTATGCAGGGGCGGATCCACGATTTTGTTTTCGGAAGGGGTGGTAGTCCTAATTGAGCGAGCACCATGTGCTACCCGTGCTAGGGGGCGGGTCTAATTACTGTTTGTACTCTTGCGACAAAGATCATCTATAATCTTTTTTTTTTCATGGGATGAGAGGGAAGGTCAAATTGAGCGATAACTATACTTCTATAGGTTTGAATAGTCTTAGGGGGTCTGGGCGCATGCTCACACATGAAGAGGGTTGACATCTAGAAGCCAAATAATGTCATTTCCTGCATGTCAGATGATTCGCAGACCCTAACTGTCGCCACGCACGATGTAATCGTTCCTCCGAAAATCCTATGGATGACGCCATGTTGTTCTGTAAGCAAGTGAAGTGCATTGAATTTTCGGTCACAATGATTTGCTACATTACCTGTCACTTGAAATTGTTAATAATACATATATGTATGTATGTGTTGTTTAATTTAAATTGTATTTGTTACGACGATGTACTATGTACAAGGCAGATGTTATGCTCTATTCTGTTGTTTGTATTCGGTCCTTTTCCCAAGCGCCCTAAGAAAATTCATAACTGCATCACAATTTGACGGCATTGTAAATCCTCAAATAACAACAAGGTGTTGCTGTTGCTTGGTCGGCTTGTTGCTAGGCAAAATGGTTTCATGGTTGAACAAAACCACGAAAGCGGCTTTTGATGCTTTACATCAATGCGCTCTTGCAGAAAGTATGGTTTTACACAGTTTAATTTCAATGCATTTTGGAGACATTTTAGACCTCGGTACGCGTTTGCTCATCTTATCTATAGCACTGGACACATATGTGACTATAATACTACTAGTGCCATAAAGACCTGAAATGTTAAAAAAATACCTTCATGAAAGAATCCACCGCCCCCTCCCGCCACTAGATCCGCCCACGAGTAGGTTGATGTTCAATTCCTATGTCGATATCCCTCCTTCAATCAACACGCATTTGACAAATGGGCGAAAGATGACACTACAGTAGGGTTGTATAGGAGAAAAGCGAGTGGATAGTGAAAATTGAAAAAAAGTAAAACTCCTCTCCTGAGAGTTTGGACTTTGTGTTTGGAGTAGTAGGTCTTCGAGATATAATGAGTGTCCAATACAACATCAAAATTGGTTTTATTTATCCTCGCATTTTACCTTGTGGTATATGGCGAGCCTGCAGTGTCCAATAACACACGAGGTAATGACATTCTTCCTAGAACGTCCCGGGGGACGGGCTTGTCACGTGACTTACGATGGAAACGTACAGTAGAGAAGTCGGTACATCATTCCGAATAATATTATTTGTACTAATAACATAATTACTTTCTCCGGCGTAGCCGGCCTGTGATGTTCGATGGTAACGGTGGAAACGCTATATGTTGTCACTCTTGTTTTGTTTGGTGCCAATTTTCATATTACGATTTCATCGAAACTAAGCACATCATGATTGCTTTATTAAATTTGAGCAGGCAACATGCTAATACATCGTGATCATCTGGGTCATCATCATTATCATCGTCCTTTGAAGAAGTAGTAGAAGTAGTGGTAATAGTGTAGCAGTAGTATAAGCAGCAGTAGTAGAAGCAGTAGAAGTTGAAGACGAAACAGCTGATGCAGTAGCAACAACAGTAATAGTAGTATGAACAGCAGTGGTTGTAGTAGTAGTACTAGACGTAGTAGTAGTAGTAGTAGTAGTAGTAGTAGTAGTAGTAGTAGTAGTAGTAGTAGTAGTAGTACTAGTACTAGTAGTAGTAGAAATAGTAGTGGTAGTAGTCGTAGGAGTAGTAGTAGTAGAAGTAGTAGTAGCAGAAGAAGTAGTAGAAGTAGAAGTAGTAGTAGTAGTAGTAGTAGTAGTAGTAGTAGTAGTAGTAGTAGTAGTAGTAGTAGTAGTAAGAGTAGAAGTAGTAGAAGTAGTAGTAGTAGTAGTAGTAGTAGTAGTAGTAGTAGTAGTAGTAGTAGTAGTAGTAGTAGAGACGTAGGAGAAGAACAAATAGTATCAGAAGAAGTAGTAGAAGAAGAAGAAGAAGTAGTACTATTAGTAGAAGTAGTAGTAGTAGTAGTCAAAGTAGTAGTTGTAGAAGAAGAAGTAGTAGAAGTAGTTGTAGTAGTAGAAGAAGCAGTGGTAGTAGTAGTAGGCGCAGTAGTAGAAGTAGTAGTAGTAGTAGTAGTAGTAGTAGTAGTAGTAGTAGTAGTAATAGTAGTAGTAGTAGTAATAGTAGAGGTAGTTGTTGTAGAAGTTGTAGTAGTTATAGTAGTAGTAGTAGTTCTAGAAGCAGAAGTAGTAAAAGTAACAGATGTAATAGTTGTAGCAGTAGTAGAAGTAGTAGTAGTAGTAGTAGTAGTAGTAGTAGTAGTAGTAGTAGTAGTAGTAGTAGTAGTAGTAGTAGTAGTAGTAGTAGTAGTAGCAGCAGTAGTAGTAGTAGTAGTAGTAGTAGTAGTAGTAGAAGTAGAAGAAGTAGAAGTACATGGGTAGACAAAGTTGTAGGAGTAATAGAAAAAGTAATCGTAGCAGCAGCAGCAGCAGCAGCAGCAGTAATAGTAGTAGTTCCGAACTTCAGCTAGCACTGGCCCCAGCACAGAACCACAGAGAGGCACTGACTCCAGCACAACACCACAGCTAGCAGTGACCCTAGCACCACAGAGGTAAAATCGTTTTATCACCAGACAATACTTCGAGTCTTCCTAAGGATGATTTTGGGGCAAGCATAACGAAGATTTATTGTATCGCCATTTGCATAGCTCCACACTGATTTCAAGAAATGCTGTTGTCGATCGATTGTTTCAGAATACTATTAACTATAGAGCATTGGTGCACAGGTTTTGTAAAAGCCGAAGAGCATAAATGCAGACCGGAAACTGGACCTTAGACGAGGAAGTTGATTTACTTTAAGGAGTCTTGTATTTTTAGGTAAAATTGAACTGACATACATATACATTGTATAATTGATTAAATCCCTGGGATAAAATATGCTGTTTTAAAACTAGATTATCGCTGCTTAAGTACTCACATTCACTAAGATGTCCTTGACCCCTTTGTATTATTACTGATAACAAGGTACATAGATTTCTACAAATCGACCTTTTCAGTAATATCTTGGAGGAGTTGTAAAGATAACCTATATTGCAAATCATTATAGTCTTCCACCTCCTGATTTTCTAAATTTAATTTTATATATAAAGTAAGTTGAAATGAGTGTGTGTGTGTGCATGCGTGCCTGCGAAAGGTATGGTTTAAGACTGACATAAACTTATTACGTATATGACCACATGTGCAACTCTGAGACCTACCAGGTTGTTTAGTCCAACGGTTAAATTCATGACTTCCCCTGATAATCAAGCAATTCGAAATTGCTTTCAAGCAAGATTTATTACTGACATCACCAACACATCTTTATACTTAACGTAAACGCTTAATCTAAGACATATGTTGGTTGATTTAAATAACTTGCATATAAATAACAAAACGCGACAGCAGTATAGATATTTACGACGATATAAATAAATTTACGATATGGTGGACGATAAAATGTGCATTATAGGTTGTCAAAAACATAAAGTTTTTAATGTGTTCCAATGAACACTCACTAAGGTGTTTTATGTTATCAGGTTTAAACATTTCTAAAGCTTTTATTGTGTCTTGCAATTAAATTGTGATCATCGAACAACAAAACGCAATATGTAGACTGCCAGATATCATATATAAATTGTTCATCTCCTTCTAGATAAGGCAACTGTCTCCGTTTGTGTGACATATCAGTTGGGACCCGAAGTGTTTTAACTGCACGAAATGTCAGCTTCACGACCACTCACGTGCTCAAGGTAAATAGACAGTTATCGTTTCCATTTGCTCTGAGATACCGTTTTTCCGTTACGAATCTCTTTAATTGTCAACGATGCATTGAAATCGATAGTGCACCCTAGCAGTGCTTAGAAAAGACATTTGTGGTATTCCCGCCATCTTGTTCAGACTTGGAAACCTTTCTTCTGGTTCTCCAGTTAGAGCAGCCTATTGGATCAGTATAGTGTAAAATATAGTAAACTAGTCATTGTTTTCATATAACTAACAGCCTAAGATCAGGCTAGGAATAGATTTTCTGAATTTGTGTCAGCAGGAATGGTATTCCCCGATAAAAGCCGAGGTTTCCGGCTGCCGGTCAATATGTTGTGATCTGAAGATCGATTATGAAAAGGGGCGCGTTCATCAACGCAGCACGCACAGACTGAACTAGGAAGATGATCTGAGAAAATTACTATAGTCACAGAGGCAAATGATAACAAACAAGGCATGTTGTAATCAATGCCGGTCAAGTAACCCGGTCATGTGTTGGTAGATTGAAGATTTCAAAATATCTCAAATAATAAAGACAATTACATATGTTAATAATAGTTCGAATGTTATAAAATGCACAGCGTATCTCAAACCTTTTCAAACGCGTTAAAAAGCACAAAAATATTACTTGACAATACCTTGAAAAATGGCCAACGTTTGGAATCAAATAAAGAGAACTAGATCATTCTGGAAAGCTGGTCGAATTGAGGCAAGGCCTTGCTAATTTATCTTTCGTAGCTCATTGTCATCGTCTAACAAGTGTGCTTTCAATCTAAAGCAATATAATACCGTTCTTACAATTGACTTGGAAAAGATATAGACTGAAAAACTGTGTAGTCTTCATGGACAAGCTACAGTCACAAGTTTTGGTCCACTTTCAAATCGTTCAACCTCAATATCATGTTATAACTGGCGACAAAAACGTTTTCTTGAACATCGCAGTCATCATCAAATCTGCTTAACCTGATGACAGTAACCGACTTCATAATATTTTTATAACCATCATTTTATTTTACAAATGTTATTTAGTCACGCCTGGATATCAATACTATGATATACATGTATTAAAACTTGGTTACCAAAATATGTCAAATGTAAGGTCGCCTAATAGAACAGTTCTATGTATAATATATATATATATATATATATATATATATATATATATATATATATATATATATATATATATATGTATATATATATTCTGTATATTCCGTAAATACGTGCACTAGAAACGTTAAAAGCTCACGTTATTTTAACAGGTCTTAGTACTTCCGTACTATGCAGGTTAAAACACCCGTATGCATCTTTAGTGCAAAGGACCAAAAATGACGCCATCTTAAACGATATATTATTCAACGTCACAGATGTGCACCCTGAAGGTTCACTTGAATTTTTATGAACAAAGCTCAGTTCTTTTAGAGTGCAGAGAAATCCTACCTGTGAGCAACGCCGCGTTCGTGCAAGAAGTGGACGGCTGACACGAGTTGGCGAAAGTAGATTCGGGCCTTCGACTCCGAGAGACGAGCCTCCTTCTGAATTTTGACGAAGGTCAAGAGGTCACCACCAGCTGCGTACTCCAAAACGAGGCAGTACAATGTGGTTGCCTGGAAACCATAAACATGGCATTGAGACATTTGAAAGGTTGTAGTAACTCAACATACAATTGTAACTTTACTTCTAAAATATTCAGTTTTATTCAAAACCAGTGTGTATTTATTTAAAACTTACGACATATCTGCCATGTTGGAGAGGATTTTGCACCAAAATGATTGAAATGGAAAGATAACAAAAGTAATAAAAAATCCCAGATCTTAGATGCAAGTTCCGAGAAATTATTAAAAAATCTCAATTATTAAAAGTGTTTAAATTGTGTTATAAAACAACAACGCATCCTTAACTTATATAATATAAATATTTCTAAACAAAACGTAGTCGCTTAATAATATTTTGCTGCTATTGTCTTAGAACGTTGCTTTAGAACAACTAAACAACAACTATATAAGATTTCCATTTTATTGTATGTGCGTTAAAAAGTAATCTCAATTTAATCTTTAAAAGCGACGTTTGATTTTTTTCAAAATAAATGATCCTCAACTGGGTTCGTCCAAATAGAGAACTTTTTCACTGGCATTACTACAAAGTTAATTTCTCTGACACAATTATGCTCTGATGTTTCAAATGAAAACAGTGGCCTATATTCCAATACAAAACTATCAAGATATTATTTTGTTCATACAATTTCAAATGGGTGTAATTTGAACTGGCTATTCAGAGGGTCCTGGTTTAGAATGGTCTTTAATTGAAGGAAGCATAACAGAGGCTAGATAAAGCTCGACATTCAGGAATAGCATTGTAATTCATATTAACCTAAGTAGTTAATAATTCAATAAATAGTTTTCACTCCAACTGATAGAGACTGAATTGGTTGGGTGGAAAGAATGCCATTTAAATTCGTTTGACATATTTTAATTCTAACTGAAGCGACACGCCAGACTGGGTTTCATACTAGTTATCATGTAATAAATCTGTTCTCACTGGGGAAATCAATATGCATATTTAAATGCAATACATAAATGATTGGTTTGATACCAAACTGGCTAATTTAGAAGGGTTGGTGTACAAAAATTAAAAAAAAATAATAATTTAAATTATTTTTAATAAAACAAAGTTAAGCTAATCAAGAGTTATTTTGAAGTATATTATAATTGAAACAATATTATCGTAATATGTCAAAGTTTTTATTAAGTACAACATAAATCCAGAAAAGTTTGATTAGCAATTTTATTGTAACATTACATCATGCTTGTTTGGATGGGTTATACTACTTTATAGGAAGCAGAACAATATATGGGGACACTTTGTACAGTGATAAAATGTATTTGATCAAATTATGTAATGATATCAAAATTAAGCATGTACTCGCTCTATCATCCTGCTGATAAGCACAGTTCCTGACGATCGCATTACAAAGGAAACTTCAGTTAAGAAGAACGTGCACCAAATCTTGTTTGCTTAAAGGCAAAATTGCGATTTCTTTAGGATACCAGGTTCCTGAATACAAACAAATGTATCACATTGTTTAAACATTAAGATATATGTAATAAATACAGACACGCGTACACACAAACACAGATATAGACACACACGCATTGTGAAATTCTACTTGAATTCTATCAATGTTTCACGTTTTATTAAATAATAAGAAAAATGATTACAAGAAACTAAACATACATTGCAGTACCCAGTTATTCTAAGTTAATTATTAACACACACATTTTCTTTAATACAATTCTTCGTACTCGACAAAAGTAGCAAGGCACCTGCATCTGTTTTCAAATATAAGCACGCTACATAGATTTGTTAAGAGTCGGTATCTGTCTTTTATGACCGATTAATTATTCTGGGACTTCATAAGGATATTGATAATTGCAATGTCAGAATGTATTAACTTACACGTGCAGCAAGTGTATCCAATTTTAACTGATACGCATCTAGCAACCCCAATCGACATTGATAATTGCTAAATCCCTTACTTAAAATCAAGAATCGAACAAGAAAAAAAATGTAAAGATGTTTCAACACAGATAAAATAGCAAAGGAAAATATTTTAACTTTTTTAACAATTTATAATATGAAAATAAGGCAAAATTGTTTATGATTGCTTTATAATCGACTTTTGTTGAGAATATAAAATAACTGTACACACCTTAAAGTTACTGTAGCGAAAGAAGCCTGGGTTTGTTGGCTTAACATTAACACCAGGTTTTGTGCATCTATCGCCACAATCTAAAACATCCATGCATTTAAAATATAGAATTACAGTTAAATATATACTTCTTCATTTGAACAATTGGTATTTTTGTCGTGAGCTCCAAATCGCCTCTGTAGGTTTTACCTACTTAATAACGGGTCAAATATAGTGAAACACTACCACTAACAATAATCGGTATAGATGTGAAAAGGAAACGAAAGTTTGTGGGCCGCACGAAGGAGTCGCGAAATTGTATACCCCGGGTATTTTAAACCTAGGATTAAGGGTCATGGGTAAATCTCATGAAGAGCAGCAAGAACACTACTGCATTGTGGGCTAGCATTACACTCAGCATACTTCCGTTGTTTTGCTGAGAACTAATTACATGAAAAAAGGAATACAATTAACCACAGTGCTTAATTTAGTGTATAATTTGTGTATCCCTATCCAGAGCGTTATGACACAATTTCAGGTCAAACAATTTACAAAGTAAATAACAATTTCTACAAATTTCTACTAAGAAATTGTATACATTTCTTAAATTTCATTGATTATTTACGTATAACGACTTCCATTTCTAATTTAATAGCTGTTTAGATGCGTGAGGTTTTGTTCCTTCTAATACAAATATATTCTTCTGCAGTATAGTGAAAGCATCTGTTGATGTGTAAAAAACATTTATTGAGAAACACAAAGAAAAGTTTAACAATAATATCAAACACTCAAAACATAAAAATTCGGTTTCTTGAACATTGTGCGTGAACACTAGATAAAACCATACTTGACTGACAAGCTCACTCAAAAAAAGTACATTTTATATAACTAAGTATTTTTCGTATGACACTGAACGATAGTCAGATCTGAAATGAAATTCAAACGTCATTTTACAATAATAAGCTGAATCAATTCCAACAGTTATATCAAAATTTAACATTTAGCATGAAGCTTGCTTAGCATATATTCATCAGAGTTCGTGCAGCAGAAAGGGGGGCAATTGTTATAAGGGGTTCCTGAGTCCTTGTAGCAGCAAGAGGGAGACTTGTTATAAGGGGTTCCTGAGTCCTTGTAGCAGCAAGAGGGGCAATTGTTATAAGGGGTTCCTGAGTCCTTGTAGCAGCAAGAGGGGCAATTGTTATAAGGGGTTCCTGCGTCCTTGTAGCAGCAAGAGGGGTAATTGTTATAAGGTGTTCCTGAGTCCTTGTAGCAGCAAGAGGGGCAATTGTTATAAGGGGTTCCTGAGTCCTTGTAGCAGCAAGAGGGGCAATTGTTATAAGGGGTTCCTGAGTCCTTGTAGCAGCAAGAGGGGCAATTGTTATAAGGGGTTCCTGAGTCCTTGAAGCAGCAAGAGGGGCAATTGTTATAAGGGGTTCCTGAGTCCTTGTAGCAGCAAGAGGGGCAATTGTTATAAGGGGTTCCTGAGTCCTTGTAGCAGCAAGAGGGGCAATTGTTATAAGGGGTTCCTGAGTCCTTGTAGCAGCAAGAGAGACGATTGTTATAAGGGGTTCCTGAGTCCTTGTAGCAGCAAGAGGGGCAATTGTTATAAAAGGTTCCTGAGTCCTTGTAGCAGCAAGAGGGGCAATTGTTATAAGGGTTTCCTGAGTCCTTGTAGCAGCAAGAGGGGCAATTGTTATAAGAGGTTCCTGAGTCCTTGTAGCAGCAAGAGGGGCAATTGTTATAAGGGTTTCCTGAGTCCTTGTAGCAGCAAGAGAGGCAATTGTTATAAGGGTTCCTGAGTCCTTGTAGCAGCAAGAGGGGCAGTTGTTATAAGGGTTTCCTGAGTCCTTGTAGCAGCAAGAGGGGCAATTGGTATAAGGGGTTCCTGAGTCCTTCTAGCAGCAAGAGGGGCAATTGTAATAAGGGGTTCCTGGGTCCCTGAAGCAGCAAGAGGGAGAATTGTTATAAGGGGTTCCTGAGTCCTTGTAGCAGCAAGAGGGGCAATTGTTATAAGGGGTTCCTGAGTCCTTGTAGCAGCAAGAGGGAGAATTGTTATAAGGTGTTCCTGAGTCCTTGTAGCAGCAAGAGGGGCAATTGTTATAAGGTGTTCCTGAGTCCCTGTAGCAGCAAGAGGGAGAATTGTTATAAGGTGTTCCTGAGTCCTTGTAGCAGCAAGAGGGGCAATTGTTATAAGGGGTTCCTGAGTCCTTGTAACAGCAAGAGGGGCAATTGTAATAAGGGGTTCCTGAGTCCTTGTAGCAGCAAGAGAGGCAATTGTTATTAGGGGTTCCTGAGTCCTTGTAGCAGCAAGAGGGGCAATTGTTATAAGGGGTTCCTGCGTCTCTGTAGCAGCAAGAGGGGCAATTGTTATAAGGGGTTCCTGCGTCCTTGTAGCAGCAAGAGAGGCAATTGTTATAAGGGGTTCCTGAGTCCTTGTAGCAGCAAGAGGGGCAATTGTTATAAGGGGTTCCTGGGTCCTTGTAGCAGCAAGAGGTGCAATTGTTATAAGGGGTTCCTGAGTCCCTGTAGCAGCAAGAGGGGCAATTGTTATAAGGGGTTCCTGCGTCCTTGTAGCAGCAAGAGGGGCAATTGTTATAAGGGGTTCCTGAGTCCTTGTAGCAGCAAGAGGGGCAATTGTTATAAGGGGTTCCTGAGTCCTTGTAGCAGCAAGAGGGGCAATTGTTATAAGGTGTTCCTGAGTCCTTGTAGCAGCAAGAGGGGCAATTGTTATAAGGGGTTCCTGCGTCCTTGTAGCAGCAAGAGGGGCAATTGTTATAAGGGGTTCCTGCGTCTCTGTAGCAGCAAGAGGGGCAATTGTTATAAGGGGTTCCTGCGTCCTTGTAGCAGCAAGAGGGGCAATTGTTATAAGGGGTTCCTGCGTCCTTGTAGCAGCAAGAGGGGCAATTGTTATAAGGTGTTCCTGAGTCCTTGTAGCAGCAAGAGGGGCAATTGTTATAAGGGGTTCCTGCGTCCTTGTAGCAGCAAGAGGGGCAATTGTTATAAGGGTTCCTGCGTCCTTGTAGCAGCAAGAGGGGCAATTGTTATAAGGGGTTCCTGCTTCCTTGTAGCAGCAAGAGGGGCAATTGTTATAAGGGGTTCCTGAGTCCTTGTAGCAGCAAGAGGGGCAATTGTTATAAGGGGTTCCTGAGTCCTTGTAGCAGCAAGAGGGGCAATTGTTATAAGGGGTTCCTGAGTCCTTGTAGCAGCAAGAGGGGCAATTGTTATAAGGGGTTCCTGCGTCTCTGTAGCAGCAAGAGGGGCAATTGTTATAAGGGGTTCCTGAGTCCTTGTAGCAGCAAGAGGGGCAATTGTTATAAGGGGTTCCTGTGTCCTTGTAGCAGCAAGAGGGGCAATTGTTATAAGGTGTTCCTGAGTCCTTGTAGCAGCAAGAGGGGCAATTGTTATAAGGGGTTCCTGCGTCCTTGTAGCAGCAAGAGGGGCAATTGTTATAAGGGGTTCCTGAGTCCCTATAGCAGCAAGAGGAACAATTGTTATAAGGGATTCCTGAGTCCTTGCAGCAGCAAGAAGGGCAATTGTTATAAGGGGTTCCTGAGTCCTTGTAGCAGCAAGAGGGGCAATTGTTATAAGGGGTTCCTGAGTCCTTGAAGCAGCAAGAGGGGCAATTGTTATAAGGGGTTCCTGCGTCCCTGTAGCAGCAAGAGGGAGATTTGTTATAAGGGGTTCCTGAGTCCTTGTAGCAGCAAGAGGGGCAATTGTTATAAGGGGTTCCTGCGTCCCTGTAGCAGCAAGAGGGGTAATTGTTATAAAGGGTTCCTGAGTCCTTGTAGCAGCAAGAGGGGCAATTGTTATAAGGGGTTCCTGCGTCCTTGTAGCAGCAAGAGGGGCAATTGTTATAAGGTGTTCCTGAGTCCTTGTAGCAGAAAGAGGGACAATTGTTATAAGGGATTCCTGAGTCCTTGTAGCAGCAAGAGGGGCAATGGTTATAAGGGGTTCCTGAGTCCTTGTAGCAGCAAGAGAGAGAATTGTTATAAGGGAATCCTGAGTCCTTATAGCAGCAGCAGAGATAATTTTGTTTTGAAGGTTTCTTGCGTTCCTTTAGTACCAATAGGGACACTTGTTTTAAGGGGTTCCTGCGTTCCTTTAGTCCAAAAAGGGACACTTGTTTTGAGGGGTTCCGGCGTCCCATTAGTCCAAATAAGTATAATTGTTTTTAGGGGTTCCTGCGCCACATTAGTCCAAATAAGATTATTGTTTTGAAGGGTTTCTGCGCCCCATTAGTCCATATAGTAATAAAAATGTTTTGAGGGGTTCCTGCGCCCCATTAGTCCAAATAAGGATAATTGTTTTGAGGGGTTCCTGCGTCCCATTAGTCCAAATAAAAATAATTGTTTTGAGGGGTTCCTGCGCCCCATTAGTCCAAATAAGGATAATTGTTTTGAGGGGTTCCTGCGCCCCATTAGTCCAAATAAGGATAATTGTTTTGAGGGGTTCCTGCGTCCCATTAGTCCGAATAAGGATAATTGTTTTGAGGGGTTCTTGCGTCCCATTAGTCTAAATAAGGACAATTGTTTTGAGGTGTTTCTGCGTCCCATTAGTCTAAATAAGGACAATTGTTTTGAGGCGTTCCTGTGTCCCATTAGTCTAAATAAGGACAATTGTTTTGAGGGGTTTCTGCGTCCCATTAGTCTAAATAAGGACAATTGTTTTGAGGGGTTTCTGCGTCCCATTAGTCTAAATAAGGACAATTGTTTTGAGGGGTTTCTGCGTCCCATTAGTCTAAATAAGGACAATTGTTTTGAGGGGTTCTTGCGTCCCATTAGTCTAAATAGGGACAATTGTTTTGAGGGGTTTCTGCGTCCCATTAGTCTAAATAAGGACAATTGTTTGAGGGGTTCTTGCGTCCCATTACTCTAAATAGAGACAATTGTTTGTTTGTTGTTGTTTGTTTTTGTTTTGATTGTTTGTTTGGGGACAGGGGTGGGGGGTCCTGCGTCCCATTAGTCCAAACAGGGATAATTGACACTCTAGTTCAAACAGGACCCTTAGTAACAAGGGGTTTTTGATCCTTTGATGTCCTGACAACACAACTGTTATTCGAAAACACTTTTCAAGAAAGACAATTTCCTTGATGTTATCGAAGTGTACACTTGTTTTTGAGAATTCCAGTACGAACACCTGCTCTTGCAGACTCATCAAGGCTGGTGGCTAATCGATAAATCGTTCGTAGCTTCAATATAACAGTTTCCATTCTCGGCACGCCGAAACACATTTAATCAACCAATTAGTGATTGTGAGTTTATTGATAAGATTATGATATAACACGATTACCAGGTTCCGTCAAATACAAGAGTAATGCGCAAAAGAACTACATTGGACGTAAAATAAAATTAGCAATGGAAATGTCTTGTAGTGGTACATAACAACAACACTATCATGTTATCGTATAACATTATGATATCGTATATGATGTACAGGGGACTTTCTATACACAATTTGAGTGAGTATACAGGATACACAGTGGTTGGTATATATTTAATAAATACTACAATTTATTGTGTATAATATTGTATGTTTGGTCAATAATATGTACATCTTTATAAACTATGATATTTTACAGTTTGCTATTTAATATATACTAAAGTATTAACAAAAGGCAAAATATAAAAAAGCACAAAATCAGAGAGTGCCAGGCAATATCTAAAGTAAGCATATTGAGGCTCACTGTTCTGGTATATGTACACGAGTACAGTTTATGCTGAAGCATAGGGTAGGATTTATTTATTTTTACCTGGAAGAAACCGGTCGATCCCTTGCAAAACAAATAATTAAAATTGTGTTTATACAGATACGTAAGTAAAATACGTGGATTATAATTGTTTCAAACTTATGTAAATACATGCAAAATGCTTATTTTTAATACTATTTGGTCTTACTGATGTTTTAAGAAAATGAATCATTTTGAATGTCAATCAAGAATTGCAAATTACATTGTAAAAAAGCATACGAATCTTAAACATGTGTAAAACTCTACCTTAATTACAACGGTACTGAAGTAGCTTCTTTGCCTTTTAACAAGATAAAGGGCAGAGTGTAAAATCGTGTGTGTGTGTGTGTGTTTGTGTGTGTGTGTGTGTCTGTGTGTGTGTGTGTGTGTGTGTGTGTGTGTGTGTGTCTGTCTGTCTGTGTGTGTGTGTGTGTGTGTGTGTGTGTGTGTGTGTGTGTGTGTGTGTGTGTGTGTGTGTGTGTGTGTGTGTGTGTGTGTGTGTGTGTGTGTGTGTGTGTGTGTGTGTGTGTGTGTGTTTGTGTGTGTGTGTGTAATTTCTCAATCACCAGCTGAGGAAAAAGTCAAAGTCGGCGAATTTAAAGTCATGTTTTTACATTTTAATTTTTGTAATGCTGTAAACTTATTAGGTGTAAAATTGTTGTTTCTCTGTTTTCATGTTTATTGAATTATTGTTCATCTATGTAAGCTGTGTGTGCACTCATTGTTTTTCTCCAAAGATTAATCACAGTGAAACTAAATCGGTATACTGGAAATTAAAAGAAAGATTAGGTCATGTTCATAAGCTTATATCGGTGGATGCACACTTACATTTGTTTACAGACACTGGAAAATTATTATATTACACAATTACATAATTATATAAAACATCGCAAATTGTTTCATAACGGAATACAAGATATGCAACATCACAGGGTTATCAATGTCGAATATTTCAAAGCCTTTGCCATAATCAAGCCAATTTTCTTATTTTGGCCGATCGTAAACAGAAAAATAGGTCAAATGTAAAAATGTATGTCATTTTCGGTTTCTATCAGAACACATTATCGCAAAGACGAAGAAGGGGAAGGAAACACAAGCATAACAATTTCATCGCAAGTAGATAATGATAGTAGTTAACCGCTGGCCCATATGAGTATAATAATACATTAAATGCCGCACGCAACCCCTCTCTCAAAACGCTTGAAGTGTTCATGTACGGGTCAGAGTTGCTTTAATTTCATTCGACCACCCCCTATCTAGCCGTTATTTATAATTCGTTAATAATCATGATTAAAAGAAATACGACACTGGCTAAACACACTGTGCGGCTTGTTTTCATTAAATATATGACCAATCGAAGTAAGTGTGTCTTTCAACCTCCACTTGATGGAAAATTAAACTAGGACCTTCATCTGCCAGGGCTATTTGGTTGCAAACAATTACTTTCACCTTCTTTAACAGCGCGGTGAGCCGATTAGATTTATCGCCACCAACTGATAAGGAATTCAAAGCGATTGAGCACTGAGAAGATTTTTAATGGAGTTATAGACTGCTTTTTAACTTTAGCAGAGGCCAATTGCGTTGTAACATCTGTGTATTTGTTAGTGAAATCAACTAGTTCTATATACTCATTTAGCTTACGTATCTAAAAGCAAACATTGAGAAAATATAATGAAATATTCACTTGTCTTTTTTTAAAGAGTTCGCTAAGAACAAACTTTTTAATCACACTACAATAACTAAAATGAGTGGCATTGTGTATATTTATGTTTCTATTTACATATTTGAATCAACAGCAACAGAACCAGTATGAAAACATAGGTAAAATGACGCGATTTGATTGGTTGACACAACAAGACTGACATTGCCAGCCAGATTAAGTCACCGTATTCCGACGTTATCTGTTTCCGATGAAGTTTAAATGATTTCGACGTTGAATTAAGAAGATATTAAAATGATGCTCTTGCCGTTATTTCGTAAAATTTTATTAATTGGTCTTATTGATATTGACGATGTAATTTAACCTAAAAAGTTGTGTTGACCTATTCCCCTACAATCCAACGTCATGAACTGACACAATTCACGCATTAAGTCTTCTAACATTATTTTTAAACCGAAGACCATTTAAAACCATCATAGAGAGGGCGGAACAATGACTCTGTGAAGGGTATTAAATGGGGTTAAATGTGGCATTTGCTTCTAGCTATCTTCAATAATACAGCCCTTCCAAGATTGATTGACATACTACTATAAGATTCCAAACAGTGTTGTTAAATTTGCGAGGGTGGTAATATCTTCCCCTCGCAGACTTCTACACACGGATTGGCAGGCTTAGGCAATTAGCGTAGGTCCAGACTGGCCAGATGCGCTGGAAAATGACTGATCAGAAAATACACTATTTGCTACCTACCCTTTATCAAGCGACTTTGTTATCTTTAGCAAAGCTGTAAATTAATGAGTAAAACACGTTTGGAGCATTACATGTGGTATCTGACAGTTAACTTATACAAAATACATGTAACATTATCTTAGAATTTTTTACTAACTTTCTGCATAAACATATACTTTAGTCTAAGTAAAGATGTTTTAACGCTATCTTTATTGTTAGACAGTTCAAGGCGTGAAATATATCGCTCTAAATGTTCATTTTTACATCTATGTGTAAGTACGACGTGCATGTTTGCTTATATAGTAAATGACGTCAGCGCGGATTGCCAGGATGATGAAAAACGTAATCTCAAAAGTAAGTGATCACGTGGTTTTCTTAGTTAAAACACAACTAACATGAAGTACGTTTCTAATAACAAGAATGGTTTAATGCTTTACATAGAAGTATGACATTAATCAGCATCATTTCGCAGGATCTTTTTAGCTAACAATTGTTTATTTGGCTGTTTTGAGAAAAAGTCGGTGCACCTGTCGATAGCATGTATTGATGAGGGTTATAGTTCCATCAGTCCTTTTTAATTTTAAGAACTGTAGAAATATTGCAAGTTCATCCTACTCACAAAGCCATACCAGTTTCTGTTGGTTATTTGTGAAAGTCAGAAAATATTGCGGGAGTTTATTTACATTTGGTCCGTTTGTTTGAACGGCTTTTTTGACATTGATGAGACATTTGCATACATTAGTAAGATAGTATTTGCTTACACCCCGGTGTATTTTTATGCACCATCTCAACGATTTACTCAGTCGATGTTTATCCTGTCGTTTTGGCCTCTTCTTAGAACATCAATAATATATCTCATTGCAAACAGCAGTGTTTGAGTTAAGCCCATTATCATTAATTAATAGAATATGTGGTTTATATTTTCAAACAAATGAGTAAAAAGCGAAAGTAGTTCACTACAATAGTTACTTTCATATGACAAAATTTGCTCATGATTTTTAGGAAGTGTCAAGTGGTTTGACAGCAGTTCGCTTACAATATCACAAAAGACATGAAAACGCGGTTCGGTTAAGAATTTTTTAGGCCTTATTATACAATAGGTAAATAAGGAAAGGTCCTATCAAAATTTCTACAGATATTTAAATTTTATCTACCTGTAGACAAAGGCAAACAAGATATATATAAATGTGACAAAAACACAGAGACGAGACATAACACACAAAAAGAAAAACCATCAGTTACTGCCTTGGAACGGTCAGTCGGCTAAAGGGCCAACTGGGGTGCTTAAACCTGGTTTGTGGAGCGCTCCAACCTCGCACTTCCTGAAGGTTTTTCTATCAAACAAACAGTGTGAATAAATAAAAAATAGCCCGTCAGAGTGAAACAACTAACAGTAAGCATCTGCATTGGGAGTTAAAACAGGTATAATGAACGAATGTACATACATAATAACTGGTAATAAAATTAACTAACAACATGTACACTATGTACAGAAGATAACAGCCTCTGCAACCTAAAAATTCCAAGTGAAAGAGTAGTTTCAAATAAAATAAAGCAGTTCAAGCGCTGATATGTTATAAAAATAATATGATGACGTCATACAATACATGATGTCATATGCCAAAAGTGTCAAAAGTGAAATTAGTCAAAATTAAAATGTAAAAAAAATACGAAAGAAATCATAAAATTTTAGAAAACCACCAAAATCAACAAAATAAAACGTAGTATTGTTTAGAATTAAGACGTTTTAAAAACACATCATAAATGCCGAGGATTTATCCGCAGTTTACATATTATATGTAACAAAGGTACCAAAAATCCCGATGTTATACCTACTGTGCAATCTCACGTAAAAGGTATGGAGACTGCTCAAGTTGTCCCACCTATATAGGGCACGACTGGAGAGATGAAGAGACAAGAAATTCAACAGTGACTGTCCAATTATGGCTTTAAGTCACTGTTTTCATATCGAAGCTATGAACATTGCGCTGTTTAATTGTCAGCACTTATCACACAAACCATGAATTTTTAAGGCTAGGGCAAATGGTGTAGATTTAGATCAGCTTATTTCTGTTGCAATATCTCAAATTACCTTTTCATTGTACAAATAATTTCGATTGTCTATTGCTTATAAACAAATTGAGCATGACATGAGTACAACAAGCCTAGTCTATCTGTACACAATCACTTGAGACGATGACCGCGATGAGTTTCTGTCCAGACCCCACTGAATGTAGAAACAGACGCACCGGTCTCAGGTAGGTATCGCTGAACAATCAAGTCTCGACAAAGAAAACAAAAGGCTTGAATGACTGTCATTTGAAACTCTCTCCCAGCTCCCGTCTCGCAACACTGCCACATTTGTTATATAATTACAGGGAAACGCATTTTAGAGTAAACGTCCCCGAGCGCACGCTTTGATATGTGGTATTTTATGTTTGTTTAAGGGACAGTAAGCAAAAGATTTAATTTCCAAAACGATTTTAAGTTTATAAAAAGCTCACGCGTTTTGTAAAAAATGAATAATACAACGTTTATTCTCACGAGACTACTTAAAAGGCGAGACGGAAAGGTTTATCTATGCTACCTAAATATTTTCACAATAAATTATATGTTTGACTATATTCAATATTGTAATATGCTTGTAATAAATGTACCCTGTGTATCTCTAAGTGTAAATAATGGCATTCCAAATAAGAGAGTCATATTTAATTACATTTAACGAGATTCGACCATCTGATATGCTGAATCAGCCTAAATTCATAAGATTCTCAAAAAAATATGTATTTGCAACTTCAGTAGAACAAAGAACAGAGTGGTTTATGTCAAATTTAAATTGGAGTAAAGTGATGTATTACAACATTTTATTTCTTAACAAATCATTCATTGCACGTTATGTTAAGATAATATGTACACTATTTTGAAAACTTTAAAATAAAAACAAATAAAATAGCATGCATCATGGCAGGTATTGAAAATTGATTTTAGAGTTCAGCACTGTTCAGCAGAATATAGCGAACTTTCAACAAAAACTTAAAATAATAAAAGAATGATAAATCATAATGCATGTTTAACATCCTGCATCGCAAACATACTTCAAACAAGAGCACTGCTACACGTCTATACTGACTTATATGTATCAGTCGACTCTAGTCTTGTTCAGTGCCGTAAATAGGCATTCTCGTGAACATGCCAATTAATGTTAAAACGCAATAAAAAGCACAATGCGTTTTTATTGCTACATGCATTTCAAACACTGACACATATTGTTTGACCGACCTCGACCCATATCTGACAACGTAGATGTCCTGCCCAGTCTTATGGTGTGTTAATGAAATCCTCCATTGCCACCGTCACTGACCCGGAAGTTGGGAACGAGAGGTTTCAAAGGGACCGCGGTAGTGCAAAACAATACCATCCGGTAATGGAATATGGTCACACCGAATAAACAATTAACCCTTGTAATGTTGCATTTTAAATTACATTAAAAGGTTAGTACACTTATGAATCGAGGCTAAGCAGAATATAGGATAGACCAGTTAACTTCGTGGCTTATCGGGATAAACACTATTTTTCTCCGTCCTGAAAAAACATGATAAGCAGGCTCAGAGTTTATTACGATTATCTACATAAGAATGTCTGCATCAACATTGTCAGTAGTGTCAAAACTCCACTGCAAGGCCAGGATGAGATGCTGTTGACGACGTTGCATGCTGCTAGGAGAGGCAGCCAATGACGCTACGTCAAAGTGGATATCTTCGGTGTCCATATGTTTTATCTTGCTTCAGTTATAATTACACAGACTTATTATAGTTTTAATAACGACTGTTGGAACAGGCGCTATGTGGACAGCTGCAAGAGGAAAATGAAAGTAGGACTATGATACATTCATGTTTAATATGCCAAAGTGCAACGTGGAAGGCCATTAAATATAGTGACTGAATGTATGCATACACACCTTTGACCTGAATTTCACATACCTGCCATTGACATTGACGATCTAATTACGTAAACTATCTTTCCTTTCTCATTGTTTCTCTCTTATCTTCCAATCAGGAGAAAAAGGGTCAGGGAAGAAATCACAAATAACGTCAATAGACTAAGAGTATTTCAAGGAAAACGACTCTGTGCCAACATTTCAATCGGATTACGAGGAAAATCAATTTATACGCGAAACACGCAGCTTCTTCAAACACTCTCCGCAGTCTGCGTTGGTCGCATGACAGAAATATTGCTTTCTAGTTTGTGGCAGTTACTCCGTCTCTTTCAGACTAGATATGCAGCAAAACAAGTCCTACGTCCACACAATAAAGATCACGCCCAGCTGATACAGTACCAACACATTATAGCAGCAGCCCCATTACACAGGTAAATGAATTGTTTAAAGCAATGAATGCTTAAAACATACCACAAAGTCGAAACTTAGTGGCTTTCAGTTTAATTAAATATTCCAACAGCTTTGTACCTTAACAACAAACAAACCGGCTCAGTACCTGATGGACGTATGAACAGACCTGGCCAGCTTCGTACCTTATGGACATATGAACAGACCTGCCCAGCTCCATATCTGATGGGGATATAAACAGGCCTGGCCAGCTTCGTACCTTATGGACTTGGAAACAGACCTGACCAGCTCTGTACCTTGTGGACATAGAAACAGACCTGGCCAGCTCCATACGTGATGGACATATAAACAGGCCTAGTCAGCTCCGTACTTTATGGACATAGAAACAGACCTGGCCAGCTCGGTACCAGATGGACATATAAACAGACCTGAACAGCTCCGTACCATATGGACATATAAACAGACCTGGCCAGCTCCATACCTGGCGGACATATGAACAGACCTACAAACATTGCTGTCTGTGTACTTTCGTAACAAATCTACAAACCTTATTGTCGGTATGATTTCATTACAGGCATTCATCGCTCTTGTACTTTTATAACAGATGTTCGGACATTGCTGTACTTGTTTTAATCATAACAGGTAAGCGGGTATTGCACTTTTCAAAGATGCAATTTCACAACAAACAAACACGCCTTGCTAGTTCCATAGCTTTTCATTATACAAAGGGCCTTGCTGTTTTGGTGTATTTACAACAGGCATACATAATCATTTTTGCACATATCACAAACATTATATGCATGATATTTGCAAATTTGATTTTTTATTATTTTTTTACGATTCCATGTAAATTATATGTACGCAGATGTCTTCACATTGTTTTTAAGAATAACGTGGACAGATTTCATAATTCTTTTATTTTTAGTGAAACAAAGCTTATTAGTCAAGCATGAACCCCTATGCATTTTTACAAACAAAATCCATCATCAAGCACTTCATTTATATATGTTTTACGTCGTACATGTAGAGTGACAAGCACAACTATGTTTGTCTCATCGAAACCGTTAATTGGCGGGAAAGTAGTTCTGCTTCGATCTCCCGACTTGGTTGATGGATTACTGGGTGGGATGGTGGTATATGAGTACAGGAAGGGCGTGGAGTGCTGGTAATACAGGAAGGGGCGCGCTTCTGTCCAGTCCAATCATCTAGCCATTGTGCCAGTCATGATATTAGAAATGGATGGATCAAGTTGAAACTTTAAGACCGATTTCAATCTGATTTCTATGACATGGATATTTGTATAATCACAGATTTCCTCAAAATATATGAGGCTAATACAACTATTGTTGCACGCACATGTGATGTATAATGCAGGCATATCTACATCGCGGTGAGGGAGACAGTCATGTTTTGCCATGGCATTATTGATAAACAAGTAATGTGCATATATGTTTAAGGCTTATTAATAAAATAGTTGACCAGTTCCAATGGTAAGAAAAGTGATCAAATGTTGTTATTTTGTTATCGACTATACTGTTTTGTTTTAGATAACCCTCCTACATTAGATAACAAACAAAGAAGACTCTGTACTATCTGCTATAGCGAGTTATAAAGCAACAAAAAGTATCATCTATTTTTGGACACTCTGTTTGTTCAACAGAAATCGATGTTGTCAGTTTAGCTACACACCAAGACCAACCCTTGCCATTGGACTTCAATGAGCAAAGATAGTAATTATTTATTTCATGTTTAAATACACAATGACACAGAAAAGATTGCGCGCTTGAACATATAAACCTCATCTCACTAACCATGTCTTACATGAATGTTGATTTTATTTGGTATTAACATGGCTTTAGACAATTATAGTCACAACGACGACCTCCACCTAATAGTTGTAAATACAGAACTTTGAACATCTGGCTAGAACCACCGACGTACTGTCAGCTTGAAGAACGTCGTATATGAGAGTATTATCACCATTTGTACTCGAACCTATACAGAGGGTCTCCCCCCAATGCACTAGTTTTATGTAATTGATTTTATTTTAAAAAATACAAAAACCGGAAGCTATTGTAATTGACTTCTATCATAAACATTACCGCGTATACTCATGTAACAGCAATATAAAAACCAGCAGTCAGCCTATCCTTAGAATCTCGACCTTTCTCTGTATTGTGTAAGATAGATTGATGACAATGACTACACAAATACGGTCGCAAACGACCCATCGGAACAAAAAAGGCATTATACAGTCTGGGTCTGCGATTTCATATTTGTTTCAACGTGTTAAGCCAGTAGAGATATAGCTCTGGTAGCAGGAATGAAGATTATACACGAAAACGCCAAATTATTACATATTAAGACGGCAAGGCTGTTAAGAATCATGTCTGAGATTTCTGCTGTATCGTTCAGCCGATCGAAACATTGAGCTAAAACAGGGAATGCCATATTTTATACGGTGGGTGTTTAGAGTTGGTGCCAAATATCGATATAATGCCTTCTCTATGCCTCTAAAGCTATAAGAGCTAGCTTCATTCACCATCTTACAGATCACTTGAACGAATACCATTGCATCCTCTATTGAATGAAGCCAACAGAAACGACCGGGTTTACTTCTATAGCTAAACAGACCATAACGTATATAGCTATTGTTCAACGTGTAATTAAATAATCCAATACTGCATTTAAGTCTAGGCATCACCAAAATGTCGTTATTTACATCGGAAAGGACAGACATAGAATGGCGACAAAAGCATGAAGCACGGTTGTACTAAATCAAACGAGACGTCTGATTAAACGATACAATGACAGTTTGGTTTTGTTGGTCCTCCGTCAGTAGAGACACCCGTACAAAGACGAGAGGGACGCTGAGACGAGGCATGTTCCGAAGATTTGCTGGTTATTTCAATTAGATTGACAGTGACTGTGTAAATTAACACCTCTGTACGTACCCCAGCATCCAATTAACCTATCAACGTATACCCTACTGCACTTGCTAGCACACTATCACGTTGCATTGTCGTCGGGCACATCATATTCAAAAGATTACAGGGGTGTTTAAACTCAGTCAACCGTCAGCAAGAAGTCTTTATAACGAACACAATAGAGGTAGAACAAATGATTACCAAGATAATGTGTTAACTCGTATACTTAATTTTCTGTTTGTCATTTTCCTGGCGACTGATCAACAAGAAATATGACATCTTTGCATGTCATTTTAGACCGAGGATTTGAAAATGTAAGAGTCAAAGAAGTAGTTATAATGATGCCCCCTTTTCCACAGTGTTGAGGTTGCTTTTCAATTAACTTTCATTTTAGGAATAGGTCTTGGTACATACGTTCTTTTCAAACAAAATGCCGGTTAAGCTGTTTGTTTTGGTTAAATGTTTAGGGTTGCATACCATGTACCGACGCAACTTCTTGTTTCATGTTTACTTTGGGCACAATGCCTCATTCTTATTTCTTCTACATGGCCATTTACTTCACATTCATGCACTTCTATTATCACTGAAACTATATGATTAACAATGCAAAAGTTGTCTTACAGTAAATCTTAAGCATGCATATTTGGTTAATGATGACTTTTTTTGCTATATTAGTGAAGGATTGCCTTGGACAATTGGCAGAGAAAATGCACATCAGGTCAGCTAGAATTCTCCTTATTTTCAAGTTTACGCCACGATCAGGAGGCTTTTTGGGTCTGAGGAGTTATTAATCAGTGTTCGTAAAACTGAAGAATCCATATTTGCCTGCCCAAACACGCGTGTATTGTCGTAAAACAGAAAAAACAGGAAGGACATTTACTTTCAACAAATCTGTGTAATTGACTTGATCACCAGCATGACGCATGCTGTTCGCGATTTCAGTTCTGATGAGCCCCCAATAAAGGTTTGATTAGCACAACTTTCCATGAAAAGCACACCGAGCACATTAGAGAGCAAGTGAGAACAACACAGACACAAACGGGAAAAACTTACAGGGAGTGCCAGGACTAAATTGGAAATCCAATTTTGTACGGCAATTGCTTCCACGCGCTGACAGTCTTTTGTCGGTGATTTAACCCTTACCGTGTAATAATTGTTAAATATAAACGCTGATTCAATGTTAATGTTTTAATTGTTTAATGCATAGATTTTTTTTCTAAAGATAAAGACTCAGCTGCCAAAAGTGCAGATTCTCGCCAGACAGCTAGCCAAAGCATGATGCTCTTAATCTACACATGTTTCTTTAGCCTCATCAGCTCGTGCTTATCAGAATAAGAGGTAGGCTATCTATATTCTAGTGGTCCGGGAAAATGGTCAATTAAAATGCTTTGGGGGAAGAACTTTTTTAAAGAAGCTTCCCGCCGGGTTTAAGTAACACCACTACGTAACACCACAAAATCACATCAACATTTTCAAGAGCATGTCCCTTTTTGCAAGAAAAAGAGAGATCAACCCATGTTACAGCAGTGATTTCACAGAAACACCAAGTATATAAAACAGGGATTTTACTTTTTAAAAACCGTACTGTACACAATATCGATTAGCAAACGCAGAGTACAATACAGATGACCATTTGCCGATTTATATTCTGATTGTTTGGTTATGTGATTATATTTTCTTTCTACCTGTACTGTGGAAAAGATATTTTATTTGCTCTACTTATATTGTGATGGACAATCTTTTTTCCCTTGTTCTGCTTGTGTTGTGATGGACAATGTTTTCATTGTCCCGACTGTGTTGTGATAGACATGCTTTCCTTGTTCTACTTTTTGCGATGGACAAAGCTTTCTTTTTTTTTACTATTGTTGCGATGGACAATATTCTCCTTTTTCTGTTTGTGTTGCGATGGACAAAGCTTTCATTGTTCTGCTTCAGTGCGCTGGACATGCTTTCCTTGTTCTGCTTTTGTTGTGATGAACATGCTTCCCTTGTTCTGCGTTTGTTGTAATGGACATGCTTACCTTGTTCTGCTTTTGTTGTGATGAGCATGATTTCCTTGTTCTACGTTTGTTGCGATGGACATGCTTTTCTTGTTCTGCTTTTGTTGTGATGGACATGCTTTCCTTGTTCTGCTTTTGTTGCGAAAGACATGTTTACCTTGTTCTGCTTTTGTTGCGATGGACAAAGCTTTCCTTGTTCTGCTTGTGTTGCGACGGACATGCTTTCCTTGTTCTGCTTTTGTTGCGCTTTTGTTGCGATGGACATGCTTTCCTTGTTCTGCTTTTGTTGTGATGGACATAGCTTTTCTTGTTCTGCTATTAATGCGATGGACATGCTTTCCTTGTTCTGCTTGTGTTGCGATGGACATGCTTTCCTTGTTCTGCCTCAGTGCGATGGACACGTTTACCCTGTTCTGCTTGTGTTGTAATGGACATGCTTTCCTTGTTCTGCTTGTGTTGAGATGGACATGTTTTCATTGTTCTGCCTCAGTGCGATGGACATGTTTACCTTGTTCTGCTTGTGTTGCGATGGACAAGCTCCTCGTTCTGCTTGTGTTGCGATGGACATGCTTTCCTTGTTCTGCTTTTGTTGCGATAGACAAAGCTTTCCCTGTTCTGCTTTTGTTGCGATAGACATGTTAACCTTGTTCTGCTTTTGTTGCGATGGACAAAGCTTTCCATGTTCTGCTTTCGTTGCGATAGACATGTTTACCTTGTTCTGCTTTTGTTGCGATGGACAAAGCTTTCCTTGTTCTGCTTGTGTTGAGATGGACATGCTTTCCTTGTTCTGCTTTTGTTGCGAAAGACATGTTTACCTGGTTCTGATTCTGTTGCGATGGACAAAGCTTTCCTTGTGTTGCTTTTGTTGCGATGGACAAGCTTTCCTTGTTCTGCTTTTGTTGTGACGGACTTAGCTTTCCTTGTTCTGCTTGTGTTGCGATGGACATGCTTTCCTTGTTTTGCTTGTGTTGCGATTCACATGCTTGCCGCGTTCTGCTTGTGTTGCGATTCACATGCTTTTATGGTTCTGCTTGTGTTGCGATGGACAAAGCTTTCCTCGCTCTGCTCTTGTTGCGATGGACAAAGCTTTCCTCGTTCTGCTTTTGTTGCGATGGACAAAGCTTTCCTTGTTCTGCTTTTGTTTTGATTTACATGCTTGCCTCGTTCTGCTTTTGTTGCGATTCACATGCTTTCCTCGTTCCGCTTTTGTTGCGATTGACAAAGCTTCCTCGTTCTGCTTTTGTTGTGATGGACATGCTTTCCTTGTTCTGCTTGTGTTGCGATGGACATGCTTTCCTTGTTCTGCTTTTGTTTCAATAGACAAAGCCTTCCTTGTTCTGTTTGTGTTGTTAGGGACAATGTTTACCTTGCTTTGCTTTTGTTGTGATGGACAAAGCTTTCTTTGTTCTGCTTGTGTTTCGATGGACATGCTTTCCTTGTTCTGCTTCTTTTGCTATGAACTTGCTTTCCTTGTTCTCCTTTTGTACTGTTATGTTCAATAAAAACAGTGTTCGGTACATAAAAACTAAACATGAAAACAAAACACATATTGTCCGAATTTTACAATGTATATAAACTTAATTGTGCAAAGCGCGGTCTGATAAGACCTTGGCAAATTATACAGATCCGGATCAGACAGATTCCACTAGGAGAAGTCTGATCAGGATCGGCAACATTTGCAGCAGATTTACCAGTAACTTGTCTAGGCACCTTTGCATGTAGATGTAAGAAGATGACTTGGTTATTTACAAAATGTTGCATGAGAAAGGTCAAGCAATGTTGCTGTGTGTGAACGGTTCCGACAATGCCTGCAAACACTGTTGATGAAAAGACTGTCGCGTATGGCCCCAAAAAAGACCAAAATCACAGCACCTCTAGCAGGGTGTGTAGATATCGACTGCCTACGGGGACCGGTCTCATTGATTACCCATAACAGACGGCTGAATAGCAACATCCAGCTTTGATGTATGACACAACACGAATGTATACCGGACCAGCATCCACACAGCACTCAACAAATATTATTGGTCTTGTCATTTTCTAATTAATTAAAAAACACTTATCACAGCATAGCGCAGGATAACCAAAATGAATCTGCTTTTATGACACTTGTGTATTGATGCGATACATTATGTATAATGCAAGCGATGTTATTTTGTGTGCCGTCGAGACAACGCCAAGATCACCACAACCAAAGGTTTGTTAGAGACAGAATGGCATATGGACTAAATAGCAAACCAACCCCATACATATCCTGGTTATGTATTCAACAATACTTTGAAACTTGGTGATTTTTCTAGGCATAATCTAAGTATATTATTATAATGTCAGTCTGACATTATTTCCGTTACAGTTTTCTTTCTTTTTGCCTAAATCTCTTCTTCCCTGTCTCTCTGTATGCATGTTTATATGCATGTGTGTTAACTGACTATTCCACTGTATATAACATCTGAATGACAAATTATTAGCCACCTTTTTCTTATTATTCTTGTTATTGTTTTCCTTTCAAATATTTTTACAAATTTAAGCATTGACCATTCATCTTAACTCTTCCATTTCAATATGATACAATGCTCAATACCATTGATAAAAGATAATAAGTTAATTTCGATGAGTCAAGCAGACAATTTTGAGGTAAGTCTTAGTGACTTTAATCGCTGATAAATACCTTCGTGCCAACGTGTTTTCGTCCCCCATCTTAAATTACCGCCTTTCAAACGAGCCTTCTTAAAGAATAGATGTCTATCAAGGATTTTATTATTCCCAATACACTAAAGTATGTTTACTATCTATTCTAGCCGCCTTTGAAAGCATTTTGACAATAACGGGGTATGCAAAATTCAACAAACCGCAAAGTTGACCACCTATTTATTCTGTGTACGCTCAACTGGTATTCAAAGGACTTTAAATACGCCCTAACGAAAGCATTATTTCGATCAAAGGAGAACAGTGGATGTATTCTTCTAAAATACCCATGATTCACTGAAAGGATGATATGGATGTTTTCACATATTGTTCAAAATATTTAGCGCAGATCATAGACAAGTGGCTTTTGAAACTTCCAGCTGGGAAGTCGACGGCCTTACGTGACTTTCACATGCCAAAGTCGACGTCAGCATGTTTGAGAACAAATACAGAAATCCACTTCATTACCTTGACAATGCAGAACAAGGATTTCCAATATGAATCTAGGTCATTCGACTCCGATACCGTGGTAACAGATATGTGTTTTGTATTGTATTATGGTTGCTGGTTAGAGACCCCAACCCCGACCCCGTCAATCACTATATTGTAACGCCATACCCCTCTTGCATGAGTTTAGCTTAAACGGTGGTCGCAGACTAGTTGTCCCAGGATGATGTGATTGATTGAGTGGGGAATTAAATCGACTGGCTGACACAAGATCATGACGACATAAAGCCTGGTATACACCAACCATTCTTAAGCCCAAATCGTGACTTGAAGTCGTCATAACCATACTAACACAATTAATAGTGCATTTGTTTAGTAAAATGTTACGTAAAATGTTCATTTCTTTTTCCCAACAAATACCGTTCAAGTTGAATGCCTTGCATCTTTCGGATTAAATCAAATCCCTCCAGGCCTTTTACTTTAGACTTACCATCACTTTCAAATGAATACAGTCACTAAAATGCGCGACAGTCGTAGATCTTTATAGATCAGAATTTTGACTAGCTAATTTAAGAAACATGATTTTAAATTTATACATGGTTGAAACCGAAACAGAAACTTGCAATTATAAATTAGCTCTTTCAAACAAGTCTATACGTTTGCAAGATGTGACCCAAAAAGCAGCATTTATATGTAAAACAGTTTGGTAGATTTTGTAAGGCGTCCTCCAATTACCGACGCTGATGATACACAACACCCTGGCCTGATACAATCTGTATGCGACACCACCCGTTATACGCCTTTCTCCTCTGTCACGGGGACCCATTAGTTCCGTTAGCATGCTGACATCCTTTTAAAAGACGAGATACCTATCCATCCCATTTTGGAAGAAAACCTATATATTTTCGCAAAAACCAGTTTTAGTTCATTAATTTGATTTATAATAGCATCTTAAATGACGATAAGTACCTGTCGACAGGCCGTTGTTCCGTTACCTATATTCAATGTTCAAAAGGCACGAAACGCTACACCAATCACGTGACTCAACTGACATCAGCTGCCTTTCGCGGGGAAATTTGAGTTTTAATGGATGAAAAGAATACATCATCTTGGTAAACATTGTAATTGTGTATTCAATTATTTATTTATTCATGACAAACGTGTGCGTGGCAGTCGCCTCCGAATGTGATAGTGCTTTCCAAAGATTTGGTTAGCAGGCCTCTAAATTGAAGGAAACTGGTGCAGGTTCGAGGAGCTGCTACTTCTTAACCCTTACAATGCTATATTTGCTTATAACTTATTCTAACTTCGTAGATATTTAATAAGATTTCATATGTAATCAATTTGCATTGATCAAGCAGGCAATAGTGTTGATCTTAAACAGAAAGCATACAGTGGGCGTTGGCTGATACTTTTTTACACTGTTGTCCTCCGCTTAAGTCATGTTTAGTAGGTTAAGAGTAACATCGATTATAACTAAAACGAAACAAGAGTATTGTTTCTCTCTAGTTGCAGCCCCGACTCAGAAAGATACTGACAGAAGATTGGAAAGTCAATAATTGTAATTGCAAAAAGCAAAATGCTTTAGCATATTGATACCATGAGACACAGCCTTCTCAATTTTTTTTTAAACGTGTTCATATGAAAGTTATTAAAATGCACTTGTTCACAAACATGAAATACTATATTTAATCAATAACAATCATTGTTGAAAGTAATACTCTCTCTCTCTCTCTCTCTCTCTCTCTCTCTCTCTCTCTCTCTCTCTCTCTCTCTCTCTCTCTCTTACACACACACACACACGCACGCACGCACACACACCCGTACACACACACACACACACACACACACATATATATATATATATATGTATATATAAATGGAGAGAGGAGAGAGAGAGAGAGAGAGAGACAGACAGACAGACAGACAGACAGACAGACAAACAGACAGACAGACAGAGAGACAGAGAGAGAGACAGAGAGAGACAAAGGCGAAAAATAATATCCAGGACCAAGAACTGTTTATCGGTAGTGGGTCGATGGTGGGGCTATTATTTGTTATAAAACAATTAGAAAACTTGGTGATAGCCATTTAATGAATGGCGAAATGTCTAGACAGCGAACTCGGGCCGCTATCTTGTGGGAGAGTTCCCTTACCAAGGTCGGTGGCTATGTCAGCACGCTGGCAGACATCCCGACGAGACAGCCCACGTGCAGTAGCCGACGAGAGCAAATAACACAAAGCTGGCGAAAATTACGATGACTGACATCGTCTGCAAGTTCAACAAGGTCTAATATTTCTTTCATACTCAACATGACTTACATTTAAACACGCATCCCCTTCGTCCTTAGATTAAATATAAGCTGTCTAACAAAATCGCTTCATTTTGCAACAAGTTTTATAATGCGAGATGTCTTATTTCATAAAATATACTGTCATTTCAAACCCTGGAATGATTTGGTCAAGTGGCATTGCCAATGCATATAACATATTAATTTATAATCCTTCGGGTTTGCAGACTACCAGAATTATTCATAAAACGAAATTGGTGGATATTATCGATTTATAGGGTTAAATGTCAAAGACGTTTGGAAATACCTATTAAAGATATATGAAGTTATTTTATATATTTTGCAACATATGACAGATACAACCGTAATGCTGTTATGTTTATAGAACTTGTTATACTACACTAGCTCTATTACATTCATTTCAACACAAATGCAAAGTTTTTTTACCACGACGAGGCATCGAATGCAAATTATCAAGCAAAGATGCTCTAAATAAAGATGCTCTAAATAAATGCAACACCCAATTGCATTTTGTCGAAAAGATCTTGTTATTAATTATATCTATCTTATCGCTTCAAGTTTCAACACCTCATAGCTGACAAGATGTATTAAAAATAAAACATAAATAAACTGTACTGAAAGAATATAGGCCACCGTAAAACCGTAGATCAAGCTACGACAAGAAATTAGAGCTAGCGAATGTTCATTTTGACTAAGTTATTAATCAAGGTTATCTCGGGATGCGAGGTTGGGATAGATATGTTAACCCTTAGTCTGAAAAGTACAAACTGAAAAAGATATGACATATAGTAAATATCCAGATCAAACACCGGCCGCAATAGCTCAGGTGGTAGAGCGTCGGCTTGCGGATCGGGAGGTCGTGGGTTCAAACCTAGGCCGGGTCAAAACCAAAGAAAGTTGGTAGTAGTGGCTTCCTCCTAACGCTCGGGGCTACGTGGACAGCAATACGCCTGACTCGTCGGTGTTAGTATAATGGAAAGGCCGGGTTCAGTCCCTGGGCACCACATTAGAGCCCCTGTGCTATAATGATAGAAATGTCGCTGCAGAGTATCGGCAAAAATGCCAGCAAATCCTAATCCAAATCCCAGATCAAACAGCTGTCTGATTAGAACTTTACCTATTGGCTGATTAGTTTAAAGCAGTATGTTCAGTTACCTTTGCATAAAGTTTTAGCACATAACTTTGAAATAAGTTTGTGTTACAAATAAATATAGCGTGATTAGGGATACATTGCTACCGTTATTCAAGCCACAGACATAAAACCAGGCACGTAGTCCGGCTGTTTAGAAACTGAACTGTTTGAAGCTGGATTTAATGGGGTCATGGAACCCGATTACGTGTCAAACCACCTGTTAATATAATAATATACATAGAATTTTATTCAATATACAAATACAAAGTATTTAAATGCGTATTTTATATGGCCAATAAAGGAAAAGCGTGATATAAGGCTTTTATTTTCTGTACATACTGTACATGTGTTGATAGTTTCTTTTATTACTAGATATTATGTATATATATACATTCATTATGCCTGTTTTCATTCCCGATGCAGGTGCTTACTGTTAGGTTGTTTCACTTTGACGGGATATTGTTATTTACACTGTTTGATTGTGGAAAAACCTTCAGGAAGTGCGAGGTAAGAGCGCTCCATACACCTGGTTTAAGCAGCCCAGTCGTCCTTTGGCCGATTGACCGTTCCAAGGCGGTAACTGATGGGTTTTCTTTATGTGTGTTATGTCTCGTCTTTGTGTTTTTGTCACATTTACATTTACCTTGTTTGCCGTTGTCTGCTGGTAGATAAAATTAAATATCTGTGGAAATTTTGATAAGACCTTTTCTTATTTACCTTTACATATTTTATTGTTGTTTATGAAAGTGAGGTAAATAAATGCATATTTTACATCAAATTGTTAAAGTGGGGAAATGCTAAATTTTATCAAAACTTTACATATTCATAGCAAAAAACAACAACAAACAACAACAAAAAAAACAATTCAATTACTCTGAAAATAAAACAGCGTAAAGACGAAATACTTTTACGACTGATCACTAGTCCATTGGATAGATAATCTTAACGGACGGAACGAGCCAAAAAACTTTTTAATTGAACTTTATATGCCGAGTATTCGATTCTGTCTTCGGAGTTCACGCGAAAAACTTGCTTGACTGTGTAAGAAATGTGCAACACATTGCCACACGAAGTATCCTTGAAAACAAGGTGCCAGTTGTTTTTTTCCCGGTATGAAATTATGCCGACTATTAAGGCTGAGCTCTGATTTGCTTGTTTTGAGTATTAAATTTTTGAGAGCGATCTTTTGGAACAGCCAGTCAGGTTATGTTTTATAGTGATGCTGGTTCATTGATTTCTTATTTTGATACAAATAAAATGCTTTTAAATCCATGTTGGCCGCTGCATTGTGAACAAGATAAAATTTGATGTAAATGAGCATACCCGTGAAAATAGCACGTAGAGCTGCATGTCGCGCAGTAACACATTCCTGGTTTACAGTATTTCGTAAGCTAATTGTTGTTAGAAAATGGTTATTACATTAGCCCGAGAGGTAGCCCCATCAAATTAAATATTAATAAAAATAATATATCGATAAACTTATCGCGAATGATAAAATTTTTCAAATGATGTCATTGATTTAATTGCTGTTTTTGTGCTGTTTTTTGACAATTGAAATATTTATTAATTGCAGTAACTCCTAAAATTTTAAGGCAAATATAGCAATTAATACATGCAAAAGGATTTGTACACAAGGAAGAATTCTTAAGCGTTCTTCTTTCATCACCAGGGCAAAATACGTGTACTTTCAAACTTTCAGATGCGAAAGATAAAAATTCTTACCCATGTTAATTTAAGCTGCGTACGTGTTAAATAGAGACATGTTATCAATAAACACTGCTCGGTGCAGATAAGATGTGTCGTGTTTGAATGAGGGCAAGAAACAACCTTAATAGCATGACAAGGGCTCGAGACCTTTGAGAACGAGCTTCAGAAAGTTTAATATAAATGGCTTATAGCCCAATACAAACAGACTCCAAATCTGTTTTTTGAAAAATATCGAATTCAAAATGATAGTATTACATATATTTCTAAGAAGTACCTTTTAATAATGGACGTATTTAAATTGGGACATTGGGTAAATCCTGTTTTCAGATAAGTTAAATATGTTTTTGTTGTTTTGTCAACCATATATAAAGTACATTATAAACTTTTACTGCAGTCTTATCCTTGACATTTTGTTATTTTCAGGTATAAGTTCAAAAATTCTTCCCTGTGCATGACACTTTTTGGCAGGAAGTACTGCAGAGTGGGAAGAAGGAAAATAATTCACAGCCCCTGTCAACCATTGGACCCCTCTTAAATCTACAGGGATTTTTTTCGTAAACAAATAAAATATTTAAGAAAAGGGTTGAAATGCAACCTCAGCATGAAACATAAGGACGTTAAGAACAAGCGGTAAGGCCATGTAGAAGATTAGGCGATGAGATAAAATCTGTCGTGAGGAAATGATACCTATACAGTAAATGTATCACTGGAGCATATCTAATTCACCCGATTAAAATTCTCAGGTGCTGGCGTTACACCTGTAACAAGAGAACTGGCAACCTACCTCGAGACTAACGGTTTTTTGACATTTTGCTCTAACCCTAAGAGCGTATCAACCGATTGATGCAAATACACAAGTCGCATTGAGCAAAATACGTCAAACACACTTGCAACCTCGTCCTCTTTTGAACCAGGGCTGACTTTTGTCAGCATTCCCCTTGTTCTTGGCCAAGTATTCAATTACCCATTTAACGAATGAAATTAGTTAGAACAAATTAAGGAAGTAAAGTGTACGTCAAGCATAAAAGCAATCTTATCAATAGGCATGCAAAACGCTCGTGTCAGCAAGGTAAGTCTCAACATGTAAACGCGTGTAAAATACCGTTCACATCAAACTCTCCAAAGGCATAATATGCGTTAACTTTGTAAATAAAAACCAAATGTATACAAATCGGTAGTTTTATCTATAAAGATGTATGGTTAATGTTTGAAAACAACAGACAATAAGTGACAGGATCCAAGTACCATTATTAAAAGAAGCATTTATTTCAATATCTCTTATAAGACTGCCATCAAATTAGGTAACTATCATGTTTGCGCGGAAGAAAAGTAAGGTTAATAAATGGTGAAATACTGGAGATAACCTGTCATAGTCGGCCACATAAATTTTAAGTTTGGTGCTATAATTAGTTAAGTATCTGGGCGGTGAGTTAAGCGACTCGAGTGAATAGCGCTGAAGTGAGACGAGGTCGACACATCGACAAGATCTGACAAGAAATGGCCTTTGTGGACCTCGTAACGGTATACTCATACACAGTTAGATCTTACTCGACGTCTAAATTCGAGTTTTTTAAAAACCCTTTTAAATCTATAGCTATGGCGACGTGAGAAAACACCTATTGTTAGAATTTGCAATATAATGCTGAAAAAGCCTTTATACGTTTGCTTTTACAAAAGGTGTATAGACTTGGTTAAGCTTGCGGTCGATGGTAACGAGGTACAACACACACGCACACCTACGTGTTCATTTAAAGGTTAGACGAAGATACAATGAGGTAAAATTTAATTATTTTTCATTTATATTTACCGGTTTCGTATTTACTAATACAAAGATATAAAATGATTCGTATTATATATGCAAAGCTAGTCGAAACTTGCTCACCTGAATAACAGTTAATGTAGATTATTTATTGCTTGAACGATCTAATGCCCACACGAATAAACGACATTAAAATAAACACAGAAAGGCGGATTTTATTACGCCAGTGAGATATCCAAACCTTACAGGACACTGAGACACTGATTTGTAATTAGATTGAAAGTACTCCCGTTATTAGTAATATCGTTTTAAAAATGACATAACTAATGTATAAATTTGATGCTAGATTATATGAAGAAAAGGTTTTCATTATTAAAGGAGAAAAGGAGGTCGTATTAAATACCAATTAGTCTCCTCTTAAATCTCACAAATCTCACATATAATGAAAACTTTAGATGTTTCGATATGTCCGTCCGTATTTTCACTACATATTCAAAGTTCAAAGAACTCACTAAGGATTCAAAGGTAAAAAATCACGAAGAAGACACCTTTATTTGTCAAGAGTAAGTGACATGTTTTTACAATGTACAGTTGGCGTGTCATGTTGAGAATCTAACGACATGTTGAGACTCTTACGATAAGTTGAGAATCGAAGGGCATGTTGAGAATATAACTGCCATGGTTGCTTCACGAATGGACACAATGTAACTCGGTCATCTAAGCTCGAATTGATAATGCTAAGCCAACTAGTGCAAGTCCATATCCGCCAGCAGCCACCGTCAGTTTTCTGATCAACATCTGCCTTATTTGCCTAAGCAGCACTTCTTGTTGGGATGTGTTGACGTTAATTGTATCGCCCTAAATGAACAAATGCCACCAATTTGCCGTCACCGTTAATTCTTCTGTAAAGAGCATATATTGCTATTTCTTTGTTAAATTATGATTTCTGCGATTTAAGTAAGGTCTGTTGTTGGAGACTATGGGACAGATAATGCAGATACTGGTGGCTCTTGAGCGGAGCCTGCTGTTCTTGATTTATACTGTTTTACCTGATATTCGCAGTTTTGTCGCTCTAAATAGTTGACCCTCGCCTACGATGAAAATACTGTTGCCCCAACTAACTCTCGCGGGACTCACAGAACATTCTACTATATAAAGTAATTACTCTGGCATCGTTGATTCTAATGAAACGTGCCAATTGTCCGAATACAATACACAGCCGTAATGAACGAGGGGGAGAACTATATTGTTGTTTTACTTTTTCTATGTATGAATAAATGATTAATTACGCGCATAGAAAAACGAAGCCAGTCGTTGGTTGGGATATCAATACTGAAAGCGATAATGCTTTGCCATTAGTGTATACTGCCAATTACGAAATCAAAAACAAGACATGGGAATAGTCAAATATAATTAGAGAAAAGCATAAACAGTGGTTGGCAACATAGCTTAGAAGTTGATTCCATCTAATTGATTATTGTATTGTGAATAAACATTTCAAGCATCGAGAATTTCAGCTCGTTAAAAAAAAGCCTAGTAGGACATTCTGCTATTTTTGAATCGATATCAAGGATTGATTCGGATTTTTACTTAATGTGTTGATATCTGTAGCATACACCCACGTATTTTGCTTACGTATTGCTTTGAAAGTAGCATTTCAACATTAAAAACTGTATATTTCTGAATAGTCAGCATACATTATGCCAACTCAACATCAATTCAACAGTTAGGTGAGACTTAACAAAGCCATTCGGGTTTCTTTTTTTCCAGAACCCCTTTTTTAAACGTATAAAAGCATCAGAAAACTACATCTGGTTCTTTGGAAGTGTAACATTCATTGTTAATAGAAAACTTCAGATAGTTTCAACTACAACCATGATATTGCATGTTAATGACGAAGAACCCTTCTGGTTTTGTAGAGACGATTACTATTTTATTTATTTTGCAACATTGGTAAGGGAAGCGACATATTATGTGAATGGTACACCGGGCAAAAGGCATGCAACAACATATTAGCATTACTTCCTGACGTGTGTACACAGATACAGAACAAATGTTTCAATTAATTACAACAAAACATAACTGTGTCAGCCAAAGCCATAGGCGTATAACAAAAAACAAAAAGTTTGGCTTCGTATGCTTCCAGAAAGCCCGCGGGATTATTATTCTAGTCGAAGATGTTGACATGCGACCGTTCAGTAGAGTTAACCTTGTTTAGGGTGGGCTAAGCGATATGTTAAGAATTTTATTAGATTGTTATGTCTTGTCTGTTACCGGGCGAGTGTGAGTAACGGCATTCGTTGAACTGTTTGAACCGCAAGCGGAATAAGTCATTATAAATAAAACTTGAATTATGCCCAAAAGCAGCTGGTTAAATTCCACAATTTCTCAAATCTATCGGAACATCAAACAAAACAAAAACAACAACAAACAAACACTGTAGAAACTACAAAGCCTAAAATTGCCTATATGATCACTAGTATTCAGCAGCAAACTGCGTTTTCTGACTGTCTCGTTTTCTAGCAACCCACTAAGACACGTGGACAATACACCCCTGAAAGTAGGCAGATATGTTGACTGGGGAGAGAAATGAATTGTTTTTATTTCAACGTGTTCTGATATTTGTGAATAGTGCGCAATCCTCTCGTCCAGCTACTCCTCTCCCCCAATCAATACTGGTGGCACTAGCCTAGTCACGGCACCATCCCTAAACTCTGACTGTGACAGCGATACAAGACCACCAGCGATGAAATCTAGAAAAAAAAACTTGAAATGATAGAAAATTCCGCTTAACCCTGGGCATGCTAATTTGTTTATAGTCCTTTCTGAATGTGTAAGTGTTTTCTGACATCTGTATTCATGGGTTGCAAGACAGTTATGGACACTGGGAATTTCTTATATAATTACAACACAGATACACACACATGCGCGCGCGCGCACACACACACACACACACACACACACACACACACACACACACACACACACACACACACACACACACACACACACACAAACACACACACACACACAAACACATTGTGTCCGAAAAAGTTTTCAAATGTTGTTATATAATTCATCTTTTCAGATAGTTTCATAAAACACACACATTGCGTCAGTCGTCATTTCAGGATGTTATATATTTCTTTGACGTTCATTTGACTTCAGTACTTTTTAATTCCAACTAACACGAACAGGCTCCTACAAGCCAAAAGTAATATGCCTTCAATCATTTATCTTATGTACACTTGTCTAATGGTGCATCTGATATCTTTTCGAAGTTTTTTATATCTTTCATATTAAAAGTCGCGCTCGTCTGGCGTTTTATCTCTAATTCAAGTAAATTATTTATTTATGACACTGTTTTGTGCTGCATGATGGTCTTAGAAATCTCCCAGTGGATGTATTTATTATTTTATAACAGTAATTTCTTACCCATCAACCGGCATCTTTATTCGAAATGACGTCATTTTTTATATTATATGATGTCATTTCTTAGCTTTAAGTAAACATCGTCACTTGGATCATCTTTTTCTCAAATTGATCTGTTTCCGAAACACTGTTTGTATATGAGAAAGATCCTTATGATATATGAGTTAAAAGCTCAGTCAACCGAGCTTTGATATGTTAACCTTGGGCGAAACTCGAATAATCACATCGAACCCACACATTTCTGGCTCGAACATTCAAGCAAAACAGAACATAAGCGGAATAGTCCTTGTGCCTGAAATAAGCGGTTGACAACACTGGTAATGTACGATAATGAGGTACAATGACGCGTTATAATATAGAAACTTCCATTTTTCTAAAAGTATAAATGATTTTTGAGAGGTTGAGGCATGTGTCATCTGCATTTCACAGTTTTCATCAATCTTCAGTGAGTCTCGATATTTTCTCAACACAACTGGAACTAACAATAATTAAGGCGTTAATTTAACAAATGCTTTGTAGTCAATTTAATTTGTTGAAAAACAACTGTCCCAATAATGAAAGTGGAGTTGTTGAGTATGTATGCTCATGTGCATATTATATTGACGTTGCTGGGAGGAATCTGTCTCGCTTCCACGTAGACCGTCCACGCTAAACCCTTCTCTCGCTGCATTCGTCTAAATCCCGGACTTAAATTCTAAGTCGTTTGGTTAAAGGTAATACGACCTATGGATAGAGCCCAAGCAACAGATAGTGTAGATCGTATTCTGACAGCTACAAATTGTAGATAGCTGATCGGGATATACAATGATTGCCCGAGCCTTGTCACATCGTGTTGGTAGGCAAAGAGTTAACGCTAAAGAAGCGATAATATCATGGCATGAAAATTTAATAACAATGCCAACTTGAACCATTGTCTCTAAGGTAATTGCGTATATAAGCAGCCAATTCTCGCTTGACTAAGGTCTAAATACAAGTGCATACATACATAACTTTACCAAAGTACATATATGCATATTCTTAATATTTTATTTATTAGAGGTTAAACTTAATGTTGTAAATATAGCTGCTTATCGGGCGAAAACCAGCAATAAATTCTTGTATTAATGAATCGACGAGTGTCTTTTGTTACTTAATTAGTTCTGAAAAATGATAATATATTGATGAAGTGCATATTTTACTAAAGTGCGATAGAACTATCGTTTAAAGCCGTCCATTTAAGAACATTTGCACAAAATGATTGGACGTGGGTGTTAAGTTATGCGAGAGTTCTCGTTTCTATGTTTGGATTAAACGAGAGCTCATTTCTGTATTTGAATTGACAATGACGGTTTAACAACAACGTGGTTTGCATTAACGTACATATAACGGTGTCTCGTTGACATTGGGATAAACTTTACTATGATATCGTTTATATCAAAATAATAGATCCTTACTAATTGTGTACCACACTTACACGAAACTGAAACATAACGCTAATTCTATATATATATATATATATATATTGTATATACCTCATCCGTCAAACTTCAGGAATTGTTTTCTTTTTAGGCGTATGGAAGATGATTTTATATAATAAGGAAAATCTACTTTTTGTATGTTCTTTCACCCTCGACTTAAAACTGTTTCAAAGTATCTCTCTCAATTCTCAGCATGTTACGCGCGAGCAGATCTGTCTTCGGCAAAAACTGTAAAACCATGTCATCCTGTTCCCAACAAACATTTTGGATCGCTTTTAAATAATAATAATAATAATAATAATAATAATAATAATAATAATAATAATAATAATAATAATAATTATTATTATTGTTATTGTTGTTATTATTATTATTATTATTATTATTATTATTATTATTATTATTATTATCATAATAAAAGTATTAATTACAAATGCAGTAAATAAAGACCATAATAATTTAACTTTGCTGCCCATTAACATCTGCAACACAAGAATGCAACATTACAGCTATTTTTGTTGCCAACGCGACTACTTTTTTTAGTTATACGGAGTTGTTATAATGCGATCTGACGATCGGATATTGTTCACATATAGATGATTATGGAATTTAAAGAACGCTATTCAATGCGGTATTAATAAGTACACAAATACAGGACTCTAACCAGATCCATCGAACCGTTTTATTTCTCGCCAATGGTACGTTCCCATAAACGTTTGTCCTGCTCGGATTTTCCAATTAAGGCTTTGGCATTGTCATCGATCGGTATTATAGATCGTGGGCCAGGCGAACTGCCTCATCTCACGTCTATTAAAGAAGACAGTGTTCAATGAAAGCAACATAGATCACGCACCTTACACACTGCTCATGTTAAAGTCAACGTTGACATGAAAACAAGACATAAAAATCCATCGACTTTGAATTTAATGCTATTTTTATCAATCTTTTTGTCTTAAAAACAGAACATGATGGAAGGACCAATGTTTATTTCTGTCCAACCAAACAAAGCAATAAAGCTTGCAATTGTATAGAAAATGTGTCATAATATCTTAGTAACAAACTTGATTTCGTTTTATGTTTTGCGACATTTAAGCAAGCATATAAAAGTGACTTTATTTCATTGTCATACATGTTCGCAGGCATTTTCTCGTTTAGCTCTAAAATATTTAAAAATATTTTGGATGAGTATTGTAATTTTGGCGTTGTGTACGTTAGTTACAGTAGTAATTTAGTATACTAAATATACCAACACCAACATGTTCTTACAGTTACAATAAAGACAATACCAACTGCAGTCCTCATTAAAACATGACGTCGCCAATCCTTACTAACTTTGTCTCAGCAGAGGTCGTGTTGTTGAAGATGGATGTGCAGGAAGAGAACGTCTTATTAGATGGATAATCAATTAAGCAGCGCTCTCCTAACCTCAAGTTTTTCAGACACCCAGTGCTAACACGGTTCAGTGTCTTGGCCCTGGAGTTTGCTGCCAGACTAGCCTACATTGTGACCACCAGGGAATCAATGGCAAAGAAACAAAGAGATGCGAGTCTTGTTTGCTTTTTCAATGCCTTATAAGACTTAAGAACTTGTCCGAAAAATAGTAACCTTTTTGTAGTAGGTAAATGTGTATTTGTTTCCATATTGAACAGTAATGTTCCTCGTCAAAGAATCAAGTTACATATATAGAAAATAAGACTGCAAGGACAAAATATATTTAAATATATGTAAAGGTGTATGGCAATTTAGATTGGTGTCCTACCTCGAAAAGCATTACACTACTGTGTCGCCGACGGGAAGACTATATCAGAATAGAGATCATCTGGACTATAGGTTGCAAAGGAGGACAGTGTTTGAGATGCATAACAAAAATATTCATGGTCATAGTTTTGCAAAGGTTTATGATACATAGACCCATATGATCCGAACCAGGTTGGCTTTAAATAATTGCATGTATTATGAATCAACTGATTGTTCAACAATATCTTACTGTTTTTAACAAACAAAAATAAATGAAAATTGACCAACTGTGGCCAATCGCTTTTAAATACCGTCGACCAAGAATACTTTTGCTCGATTTAACATTAACACTTATACTATATCGTAAACTATACCAGTTTTTATTTAAATAACATGTGGCTGTATCTTATAGATATGTACAATCCTTCATCATGTTGCAAGCAAACAAACTGGTTCCGGTTTGCATTACGCATCCTTGTCACCCGGATGTTGACAATTCCAAGTGGTCATGTGATCCCGATTTATTTAAGATAGCACATTTATATTTGGGTTGAGATGAAAGATAAACCCAGAATCCTGTAAACCACTTGTCGTTTTGTTTATCCACGGATCATGCAACATCTCGACATAAACCAGAAACTCCGGATAGGATTTTCAAATAACAATTAATTCACGACAGTTTAGATCCTCCAAGATTATCCAATGCTTAATGTTTGTCCCTTTACAATAGCAAGCCATATTTTTACAAGCATATATTACTGTTACTGACAAAATTTGGAAATAAATTAAATATGCGATTGAAATGGTCTTAATCTGGGCTTCAAATACGCACCTGTGGTAAATACATGTTGTGTTCTGTGCCAAACGTAGGAATATAAAATAAATGTATATAATTTAACAACACAAATATTCTCATAAAACATCAGTCTATTGATCCGGTTACAAAATTTCGAGTCAAATAGGCTTTCTGTCAAGGCATAAACATAAAAGAAAAGTATTGAGGCCAAACATCAAGGGGTGTCCAATGTATGTTTAAAAAACGGCAATAATAAGAATAAATATGACAAAGTCCTATGAGCATTGCAACATATACAAAAATCGAAAAGACACAGGACCAAGGTATTCACATGCACGCCAAAATGTAAAAGTGAGAACAAATCTGTGATGAGTCATTTAACAATAAGAGCAAACCCGACAGTTAAGACACGTCCGATACACGACAACAACGAAAATCCAAGGAATAGAAAACACGATGAGTTCACTTAGAAGGTTCGAACTATTGACCTGCATATGTATATGGCATGCTGCACAATTGGAATAAATAAAGTAAATATGTATAAATATTTCACTAAGTAGATAAACAACCAACGTGTTCGGAATTTTTATGGGAATATTGAATGAACATCAGTATTACAATCGTCATACAGGAATACTAACAGGTGATAATAAAACCTGATAATTCCACGTTGTACGAAGTTGCAAACATCGGCACGCTTTACACGTGATACGAAGTTGAAGTGGAACAAAGTAATAAGTACGCCTAATAACCGCAACACCTTGACTATTTCTACGATCTAGACGTGTCCGAAAAGCTCCAGATAGTTTCGAATGACCTTATAACTATAACAACATTCTTGACAAAATTCATGCTCTAGTCTATTAAGAGCGCCGTGCTTCTGTGCGACGCCAAAAAGAGAAAGCAAGTTGTAACTCTATCTAGAAGCGTATGAATTATTGTATAATAAAATATTTTTATCTGTTCTATACACTAATGGTCGTCTTTGAGGATAACTCTGACAGTTTCCTGATCATACATATAATTTAATATTCAGTTGTACATTACAATTGGTTCAACAAAATATATTTTATGATTTTAATTTACTTTTTTATATATTGAAGCTGGTAACGTGTTCATGTTGTTGAAACAAATATAATAATGTCATTATCTTGCTAGTTTGTAAAGTGCTCGGTGAAAAGAAAAAACGTGACATCACTACCATAAAACATATTTGAAAGTCATAATTAGTTAATTAACCCCATATTATGTCAGAGAGTGATATTAATTAAGCATACCCCTTTACCTGCAATGCACGAACTATTCAAGGCCACTGGGAAATAGTGTATACCAAGATCAGCAGATCCCTGTACAATATGTATACTTTAGTGTCTGTGGTATATTTTATTAACTTTATATGAAGTTGTTAGCAAAGAAATAATACTTTAATACGCGTTGTTAACAAATTGAACATGATATTGAGTACTAATAATATCAGCTCAGTGCCATTACAAATCAGTTAATCACGCTGAGTTTCACGGTAAAGCAGATTGCGTCTGGTTGATTTCCCTACCTAGACAAAGGCTCAATTAAGCTAAATATGCTTTCTATTGAAACGTGTCGAATCCAGTCAGCTTTTACCATGGATGGTATAGATAAATAAACAGGCTTTTATAATAACCCTAAAGTTGTTTAGAAAATAACCATTTAATGGCGTTCTATCAATCAGATTTGAATCCAGTGTTACTCCTATGGCTTGGTAATGTCCATATTTATCCCCATTACGAAATCGATTTTTTTTCCAAGTATTTCCCTGGCTCCCGTAGAAAGCGCCATTGCTTTTATTGTTTAATGATTGAGTGGTAGAGTAGCTCATAATGGCCGGTCATGGAGGTACAAAACACGGGATTTCTGAGTAATCAGCAGTTAAGATGTCAAATGTATACTTGTAGCATCCAACTCAGCGTATTCGTCTAATTTTCTTTTAAGTATACGATATAAAAGGAACATGCTAATTATGAAATGCTCAAACGTATTTTACAGCTTCCTTTCATTGGTGGAAAAGATAACAGATACAATATTCGAGATAAAGTCAAAACGATTTAGGGCTGGCCTTATAAAACGACAATTAGAAGGATTAAGTAAACAATCGAAAAACTAGTAGAAAGAAAAAAATATTGTTCAGTGTTACTGTATAAAATTGTATTGATGTAATATACGATCACATTCTTTTCCTAACTGATTTAAAAAAAACCACTTCAAAACATGTATGGATCATTTACACGTCATTTTGACCCCTATCTGTATGGCAAAATATAACTTCTGGACAGAGTCGACACAATTCATTTTAATTCAGTTCAATGGATCTTGTTTTTGTCATATTTATGTTCTCTTATTTTATCTAAACAAACATTAACGGTTTCGAAAAAAATGATTTGTGCGCTATGAAGAGGCTGAAATGAAAAGAAACTAACCTTTAACTTTCGAATGTCTGACAACTGCACGACTGACATTATATCTGGCTCATTTCATATTTGCTTTTGTACTATGATAAAGTTGAGAGTGTGTTTTAAACGTTTTGTCAATTTCGATATGCAACACAGCCAGGAGAAAGCTACTTAGCAATATATAATAAATAAGTCGGTTTTTGTGTCATTAGTGTTTTGCTTATGGTTGTCTACTGTCCTTGAATCACGTCCTTATTAAAATGCAATCTATTGATCTTTTCCATTGAAACACTTTAAGCAATCAACAAAATACAAAGCCAATCCGAATAATTCAGGATATCGTGTCGTAGGCTGAAGACATTCCAAACCAGAAATGACGAAACTTATTATAAATTATTTTAAATTAACATCAGCAGTTATTTTAACATGTAACCTTTCTTAAACAAAAGCTACATTTAATATTTTTTATAAAATAATCTTGTCGTTAGAGTAAGGTCCGATGAGAGGTCAAGTAAACGGTCACACAATGACCTTGACCTACCTTTAATGTCTCGTAGAGGCGGATGATGTTTGGATGGCGAACTTGTCCCAAGATACGGGCCTCACGGTGAAGGTTATTACGTGTATAATCCTCTTTGATTTTACGGGTGTCAATTATCTTGATTGCAACCTGGAAAAATCAGGAGAAAATTGTTATAATTGGAAGTGTTTATACATACGTCTTCAAATCACTTTAAAAATAAGCTGACAAAATGACATCTAATGTCTCTGTTACAAACAGATCACTGATTATTATTTGTATCATCACATTAGTCACCTGCAATATAAAATCATAGGCTTATTTTGAATTGTTATTGATGCGGTTATAAAAAACATCGAAAACTTAAAGCATGAGGATAAAATAACAAACTAAACGCATAGAGAAAAAAGGAAGGACTATTTAACTTGATACGATCATCCCGGCTAAGCAATAGTCTTAAAATAGAAAAAGATTATTAACAAAAGCATCACAAAATACATTTTTGTAATATGAACTGTTTAATAGAGTAATGGTTTCTGCTGTCATAAAACTTTCTATTTTACTATTTAAGCCTGTTTAGCTAATGCCATACGTGCAACATCAAAAGGTACGTGATTTCAACAGTGAAGCTCAAATGATCATCCAGTAACTGTCAATCCCACTATCAGGATATGTATTCCGGGTCCACCCTTTCTTCATCGTCCACACTTACGACTCTTGAAACCCAGCATAGTAACCCCAAGCATGCTTAATTTATTTATAAGCAATATCGCAACATTCTTATTTCTTATAGCTACTTGCAAAGATAACTAATTCTACAGCTAGAGACCCGACAGCAAATAGTGCAGATCCTGTTCAGACAGCGCCTAGAGTGAGCTGCCTATTCTGGACGTCCCATATATACTCAACCGTGATAAATTTTGGCTTGATACGTCGAGCGATTATTAATGTGAGCTTCATTCCGGTTCGGACTGTAGGGTCATGAAACACTGCATATAGCAGATATGTTAAATACAGGAGTGTCTGCCAGGGGTTAAAATTGTAGATAAAATACCCTTTGGCTCGATGGTATCCTAGCCAAACGGATGTTGTATCACAATGAGACGCAAATCCAGACCGAGATACAAGAAGTCCCCTAAAACTTGACCCGTCAGCAAAACACGACCCTTCCCTCAATATACTGGTACATCTAAATGACTTTGATAATAACTAATTCTTGTGTAGGTAATCCACTTATCTGGATTGTTCACTAAGCGTGCGGTGGTTCGAACCCTTGGCCAGGCGTCGGCAGACGTTGGCACGGATTACCCTGTAATCCCATGTTTTATTCTAGGTTTTATCTACGCTTCATAAGATAGCGCAACAAACGTATCTAGATATATGGTCTTACATCTAATACCCAGCTGTAGCAAGCAATAGCGACAGTGAAAAGATGAAAAAGACAGGATACTCTAATCAAACTGGTTTCGCCTTTCACAGTCTGGACTTTCCCATGGTTAAAGTCAACATTTCGATGAATATGCTTAAGCTTGTAGAATCTCAAAGAAAATAAAGTCTCATATAATTGACAGGTTTTCCTTTTAACTTGATCTTAATAAAAGTGAGAACTCTCTGTCCGAACATATATTGAAGTACTCTCCATATGTATGTTATATAGTCCAAAGAATTGTATTAATGAATGTATGTTTACATCAAAGGTATAAATTCTTTATTGTTGCAAGTGGCGATCTGTACTCGCAATCAAAATAATGCAATACTTGTGAAACAGATATCAAAACAAGCATTACATTTTCAGAAACATGATCAGAACTTTACAAATCTTACCGAAATACTAAACACATCAATGATATTTATTTCCATTGTCGATATATCGAGGGATCATAAGGTCAAATTTAGCCAAAGTTTGAACTAGAGTGGAATTTCTCGAAAGGATTGGAAATATATTTCCTTTCCAAAATCGCTGGATTCTATCCATTAAATCGTATTGGAGGCCTAGACATTTCATCGTGAACATGGTTTGTTTGTTTCAAGTTAAATTTCTTCCAAAAAGAGACGTAAGTTAGGTAGGCCACATGTTTCCAAGAATAAGTGTGGTCATTAACATAATTCACTACGTCGTTTGCGTAAGCTTTTGTACAAAGATTTAGTGGTAGACATACTTAAGTCTAAATAGCGCGGTTGCATTCAAAATTATATGTTTATATCTTTGAAAGTGTTAGTCCATTTCTTATTTAGTAAAATATGTATATTAGTGTTTATATCTATAATATGTTATACTTGATTTTATGTCTGTTTACATGAACTAGACGTAACTCTCCAAATTCATCTTTTGTGGTTGAAGAGCTGGTCCAATATTGACATACAATGTACGGTTAAAAATGAATTATAATGCTCTTCCATTTACCAAATAATAATAAATCGTGATCAACTTTATAGCAATGTTTGTTTGGTACTTCTGGGAAGGACTCAGTCTTGCTTATGTAAACGGAACTCATGGCTCTCCGTCAGGCAGTCGAGTATAGCACAACAGAGAGAAATCGTTATGATCATATTTGCTACAACTGGATGGAATTTCAACAAAATTGTTTTGAAATTACATCGAGGAGAACACACATTTGGGACCTGTTATAATGAGGCACCCTCTATAGACGCTACATCCCTTTACGTTATACATGGATATAAAGGATACGTGATTTGTCATTACTTGCAGTAGTAGTTATATATTTAAAGGTAAAACATACTGGAGTAAAAGAACGGTCTAAAACAGATCTAAGTTTCAAACACAATTATAGCATCACATACCTACTGATGGGATTTGTAGAGTTTGTTCAATCTAACGATGTTATTATATACCATTTATGGTAGAGGTTTTTAATATTTTTGCAAGATACGTTATTCCTAAATACAGGCAAGAGGAAAGAGCATATCATATAGAAGACAACCAGCTTCATCATTATGATGTGGGAAACATATGGTCAATTGAAATAAAAAAAATATTAAAATTAAAGATACGAATAAATTTGTTTTCCAATTAACGGTTTGCTTGGTATTTTTCCCTGGGAAAGTAATAATGGCACTTATGTAAAGACACATTGCTGTAACTCCGTTGATCCACTTACTACACATACAATATTATTAGAACTGCGCTGAAATAAACATTTTTACTGCATTACAAAAAGTTGTCTCAAGTGACTTCGTCGATAGAATGTGTAAACAAGTCTTCGTGATTGCTGCCTAGAATTAGTCTTAGAAACTCGTCTTTATGTCACTGTTTCGGCTTTGGTCGTCATACCTCGACAGAGCATATTGCCATTGGCCAGGATTGGTGGTTACTTGATGGTCATAACCATCCATAAGTGGTCACAAAGGACCTTAATCAGTCGCCATGAAAGGGCATGTTATTAGTGCCAATAGATGGCAATCAATGAACACTAGTTAGCCAGGTATTATCGGCCACATTGAGCAAAACAAACAGTGCAAACCACAGGTCGAAAGACAACATCTATGCACTTGTTCTGACATCTGACAATACCGTCTACCACCACAAAAACACCAACAATGGTCATCATTAGATTGGTATAAACACGTATTTACATCCACTTTCAAAAGTGTACTCGTTTCGTTGTATGATTATAGAATACAATCAAATCTCACAAGAACAGGTGAAAAGGCCAAAGGTACATACACTTATAATTATAAAAGCAATAACATGACTTTCAGGTTGCTTTGTTACGATTGAATGATTATTATAAACAGTTTTGTTTGTTTGGGATTTTCGTCCCGCCAACCGAATGTCACTTATTTGGAGACGATGTTCACTTGCAGCAGATGTAGTGCTGCTTTCACTGTGTAAAGCATGATATGAATATGAACATCTGGCATGATACCACACCCAGTCATATTATCCTGACATCGGGCCGACCGGTCGTGGGACAACCCTTGTAAGTTCTTGAGCGTTAACAACGGACTCGTACCACTACAATTTTAACGACTGCGGACCGGGATCAAATCTAGGACCGCCCGTACCTGGAGCCGACGTTCTGTCGATTGCGATACCAGAGTCTGTGTGTTACAGCATGTATCTAGCATAGAGATGTAAGTTTGAATATTACCTTGAAAATAAGTTAATATTACAACAACGGTAAGTGTTAACAATTATAAGCAATAACAACATTCGATTTGGAAATCGTTTTATCTTGTATCTGTTTGTGTTAAACATTCTATATTGTAAGTATACGTCTCATGAACGTGCCATCACTAACATATCTAACCGGCTGTTGCTAGTTAAATTATCAGTATCTACAATGAAGTCGTAACAGCTCCGTTCATGGAATATCTCACAAAACTGTCCTTGTTAATATGAAATTAACTAGGTAATAGTGTTTATCAAACAGACCGAATGAAAATTTATGATCAAATTTCCAGGATCACAAAGACAGTGTACCGATTATTCTAACCTTTATATTTTAGAAAGTATCTAGTATTGAAATAATTTGTTGTTGTTTTTTGTGTTTTTGTTGTTGTTGTTGTTGTTGTTGTTTTCTCTTGTTCCAGTATGATCCGACTTCTGTCGTTAATAACATTTTAGAATACACTTTTACTGTGCCATAGAATGTTGATTCATATCGTAAGTATCGTAAAGTCTGTATTGTTAATAAATATTTTAAACTATCTGCAAAAACGCATGGAATGTAGCATTTGTGTTCATTTCAATGCATATTTTAACCTGAATGATGTTATTAGACCGAAGTGACATGATATGTCTTTGCTTTTTGTAAAGGGCATATTTTACATTACTTCCTACAAGAATCATTCAATATTATTAAATTATAAAAGGTAGAGGCTTATTCTCCAAAACACATTTTGCTGATATAAACGTTATATATGTTCCTACCATTTTCGATAACTGCAAATAAGTCAATGACAATTATATATGAATTACCTTATTGATAGTTATGTCGAATTGGTCAAAGAAATGTATTACTGTATGTAAGTACAGTGACGGCGCATCGTGTTTTTTTTTTCTTTGTTATAAAATAGTATTTGTTTATTTATGGTATTCAAATCATACTTTACATCGTGTCAGTTCACAAGGAAATGCGATACATAACGGACTTTGAAGTACCTGATGACGTCGTTAATCCTAGGTATCTATCATGGCGTATAAAGATTGTGTCAATCGCTTCAAACTTGCCACTGGCAATCCTTCATTATTCATATTAGTGAAACTAACCATGGCTTACTATCAGTGACTACAACTAACGTGGAATGGTATACATGATGGAGCAAACGGCATTTTTAATCGCTGGCATGTCGACCACTGATTATTCTATGAGCTTTTTGTATACAGACATGACCTCTGTTGTTACTTAAAGTGATTTCAGTAGCATTTTGACTGTGGTGTATCTTCATTTGTGTACATAACTAGAATATAAATTTAACATGACAACGCGCACAATGAAATACAATTAGCATCCAAATGAAGCGTAAATGACATTTGTATGGCAGTAAACATTGCTTAGAAACTTGTACGGACGGTAGTTGCAAGTTGTGCTGTGTTGTGCTGTGTTGTTCTGTCAAAAACAACGAGGTAACTTTATTGTAAATGAGAAAATTGGATCTAATTATTTAGTTGCGTAGCACGTCTAACTAAGATACGTAGCAAGAAAATATGCAAAATAACCATTCAGACAAGGTTTTGTCAATGGACAACAGTAAAAGTTGTTATATGAAGAATCTGTTTTGTTAAATAAGTACTATTGTGCTTTGCATGTTGTATTTCTATATGTGCCGCCACGCTTTTCAAGTGGCTTTAAGCCGTATTCTTTGTTCCGATAACAATTTTATTGAACCCTGAACACTTACATGCAAGGCTTAAAAATATGTTCTTAAAGTGTAGATCTAGATTAGACAGGTCCCAGTATAAATTGCACTGACTTGATAAGTTCGTGCTTTAGTTGGCTTAAAAACAACAGCCTCGTGTCCATTTAGTACTTCCCTATGCTAGTCTAACATGCTCTTTTGTCGTGAGAAGACGCTGTAAAATAACGAGATTCCGGAAGAACGCCACCAACATATAACCATCATAAGGTTGCATTTGTCGCGGATAAATTTAAAAGCTCGGGAAGGAATGTGAAAAGCTTACACCGGTTTGAGATAATATCAGCTGTTGTACAGTGTATATTCTGCATATATGAATACATTAATGTGCGTATCAGCTATTGTAGTGTATTGGGTCCGACACTTTTTTAAATGCTTGAACAAATTATTAGCAGACCTTCTGTTGAGAATACAATGTTTTTCATACTCAGAATGGGTTGAAGGCATGGTGCAAAATTTAGATGTAAGCATGATATAAAAAATGAATTAAGCGTGGATGTAGCAATTAAGAAAACGCATTAATCATTTACACATCCTAATGTTCAGCTATAACTAAATAAACTTAAAATGCTAATGCAAAAATTATTAAGATTTAAATGTCATTTTACACTCACTATATCGTATCAGGGCCATATTCTGTAGGAAATGTATTTATAATATCGCCAGAATGAATGTTTGCCGGGCATAAAAATATAGTTCGCAACAACAATCTAAACCTCGACTGTCAAATAGCAAATAAAACAGAGAAAATTGTTTGAGTTAACGAGATGTAATAGTTGTAGAGATGTGTCAGAGGACATCACTAGCTGCAGTCATATCCGTTATGGCTTTCTACAGCTATCTGCGCAGCTGCCTGGCTCGCTTCTGGTAGTTAGCAGATCAATGAAATGTGGGTCATGATGTGTTGTGTTTCGGTTGGATTTAACGTTTAATGCATATTCAATTTTTATTCATCCGGGATACAGTGTTAACTTGACACTGAGATGACAATGTCGTCGTTTTAATGGCACACTTTAAAACTAGACAAGCATCCCATTTATTTTGACATAATATTGGCTTGACTAGCAATTCTTTGAGCGTAAGTAAACCAAACACGAAATTAAACACTGACATCCCTCGGCCATATGCAATATAGAAAAAGTTTGAGCTTCCTCGGTTGTCCTTAATCCGTATCTGGTTAAGTTAAAGAACTAAAGTATTCTTACTTATTCGAAAATCAACATGAAAAATTGGCCGCCGTGGGGGGAAATCAATTTTTCATGTTGCTTTTCGAATTATAGTTGAAGCCGAATGGCGACTGTAATAGTTAAATTTAGAGATGGTTTGATATCGGCACTACTGTCAGCTAATTATAGATAAAACATATTATTAACATGTATCAATCAAACATTCGTCTACCGATTATGGAACAAAGAATGTCTACACAATTACAAAATTTGACAAAAAGACGTAGTAGCGATATACAGCTGTAATCTCTTCTGAACAGTTAATCAAATACATATAGAATCTACAATATGATAAATATAAAAAATGCAGTATATAATATGCAGCATCGTTTTATTAACTTTTGAGAAGTGACAATTATGAAAATATAAGAAAACTTGAAAAGTATATTGATATATTGTTAAATCTTATAAGCCAGCAATGAAATTATTTTGTACAAGCACCCCTGCTCTTCATATGCATAATTACTTATGAATCTATATCCCGTTTTTTGTTTTAGAAATTTGAGACACTAAATTCTAAATAATAGTGTGATATGCTTTATTGCCTTATTTTTCAATATGGAAGGCAAAATACTTGTTTTCTATGAGATATTCAAGTTATTCATCAAAGCACGGCTGTGTAATGCGCCGTCTTGTATATGGGAGGTACAATATATTTAAAGGGCTCTCAAATTATTTAAGAAGGGTCTATTTATTGTTAGCCTTTTATTGTAGGAATTCATGATGGTGTTTAAATAATAATTCTACATACATAACAACATTTAGAAGACACAACACTCATATGTTATAGTGTCTTTATGAAATGTAAACATGTGTTATGGGACTTATATTAAATCAATAAACATTAGTATAGTCTTGTATTGTATTGTACATCCGGTACACCTTTTGTTATTTAACTAGAAAAAAGAGCAAAAATACACCACTTCAAACTGAAACAGAAAGTGTTTGGCGAAAGCGCACATTTCTAGCACTTATTTACGTTTCTTCAAAACCATCCTTATAGTGAAGTCTTGGTTCAATAGATTTCGTATTCTTTGTCATTGATTTGATCTCATTTGTGTATTTCCCATTAATATTTATGGCGCAATATTTATACTGGCAATGACGGAAAGCCTCCACTTTGGTGCCAGACTACAAAGATTTACTGAAAGCCCTTAATGTGTCGATGTTTGAGAACCCTGTTCAAACAAAATATCCATATGTTTTATATTCGTTGATTTATTTACTCGAACACCAATGTTCTCCGTAAATGACAAACAATACAAATTGACCGAATCACAAATTTTCATAACCTGAATAGGGACTACACAAAAGCAAAATGAAACAAAAATTCAAATTGTTAGCACAACATACATTGAATAAAGTTCTTCAGATAACATCAGATGTGAGATTATTGTATCTACGTCTAGTGCTATACAATTATTGTAAGCACTAGCACCTTTTACCATAATTAAGATCTTATAATATAAAATTGCATTTAAATTTCAGAATTACACATTACAGACGCGATGAATTTTGCCGGGCACCAGACGACCAGCCTTTCCCCCTAGTGGCGCCCGTACAGTACGGCTGGTACAGTAACAAACGTGTAAAGCCTCCTACTTGTCGGCCACTCGCTGTAGGTTTGAGTCCCAGACGAAGCAATTATATGACAATGTCTTTTAGATAACCAGCCGTATGCCGGTGGTTGTACCCGTTCACTTGTATGGAGGTGTTCCATCCAAATGGTTGGATGATCTTTAATGTGTCGCAGTGGTGTATTTCTACAACCCACACACGAACAATCACCGTAAGAACGTGCATGCTATAGCCCTTCCAATTTTGTCACATATTAGGGCCATTTCAAATAACGAGCTTTTAATCGGTAAGTTATGTCACACGTTGATAATTTAACATGTTTAAATCAGGAACACAGTAAAATTGCTTATCCTGAAAATGAAAAGTTCGCGAATGCCTATTTACACAAAACTCACTATTGATTTTCAGCTTTCTTGCATGAATGGAATGAAATCTATAGCTGCTGATATTGAAATTTTCATTCAGCAATTTTGTTTCTAAAAATAGGTGAGCCAATATGGACCGAGTTGCCACGCTATCATTGACTTTCCTGAAACAGTCATAAACCCGTGTCATTTCCAGGGAAAAAAATAAAAATGTCTGAAATTTGATCACAGTCATTAAGAGGCGATCAGTTTAAACAGAATCCGTTTATCGATTATTTAGTTAATCCGTTAGCAAAACAAGACAATGCGTATTCAAACCCATATTTATCAATTCGAAGGAAAAACAGTGATAAAATTAGAATGAAAAAACAAATCAGTTTAGTAATTTTATAAGCTAAAATTAATTTAGGAACTGCAATTGCATAACTTGTGATGGCATGTCGACCATTACTTGCCCGTGTGCAAGAAGCAAATACATATGTTTAACATTCCAAAATGTCATAACATCTATTTAATCTTAAATTTAAGTTAGGCATTAGCATGAACTTAAGTTGAAACTAAGTTATGCAGACTAAGTAAAGTCTTTACGAAAGGCAATTTATCGATCATATATTCTGCTCATTTTAAGTCATAGTACTCATCGAATGTCCGGCTTTGTCCTTTAGTCAGTTCAAGCAAACATAAATACATTATAAGAAGAATTACTTTATAAATTTTTAAATAAAAGAGCCCAGCATGAGCATGTTATTAGAGACACAAAAGCTTTATTTGCTTTAATATTTAGGAAACTTGACAGAAGCAATAAGAGTATTACGCATCACCTAGCATATCGTTTAACCTATGAATACAAATGCTGGACGGAAGTATTAACAATTTACCTATTAACGTAAACCCAATTATTTTTATTCAAATCACACAATTTATGTAGCGACGATGCATGGCACAGTGCAAAGTATTTATTGTCAGTTAGCAAAAAGTAAAAAATGGGTGACAAACAACGAGAACCTACCTTCAGACGCATTTCAATCAAATTAGCTTCCAAAACAACGTAAATTGGTGACCATCTTTAATCAGTATAAAAATTACACGTAAACATGCAATATACTAATGGGATCAGACGTATAAAAACATTGAAATAGATTCTGATTACTCCAAACAATATCATCAGGTAAAATTCATAAGCATTTTTATTGTTCTCTTTACTTTACCAAACTGTAGTGCGTAAACCATATACAACTTTATTTTCTGTTCGTGTTTGTATACCTTGTGTGCGAGGTGGTATCAAATATGTTACGGTAATGTTTGATGTTTTCGGAATTAAGAGCAGGCAGTTTTATATTAGAAGAAAAACATAATTAGTGTATTAGAAGAATATTATTGTTTGAGTTAAGTACTAAGGGGCATGAGAAAAAACTGTCATCTAAAAGCTATTGATTCGTTTTTTAACGTTTAAATTATATAAATTGTCTAAATTAAGACAATATTGAGTCTATTAATGTCAATTAGAAGTAAATTTACCAGTAGTATGTTTATTTAGTTGTGATAAGGACAAGCCTCGAAGGTATATAAGGATTACAGCATGTACTAAAATATGGCACAGCACTAGACGTAGGTGCAAACGAGCGAGAAAAATGTACAATGACATAAAAACGTTCTGACAAAACATAACATGAACAGAGAATGACATTGTAACGCTAAGTCGGTAAAAGGGCACCGGAAGCTCCGGAAGCTGTGAAGCCCGACATACTCTATGATGTTATCAAAATATTTTTTCCGAGTATATTATTTAGAGACTTTCCCGAGTATTTAATTGTATTGTCTGTTTCAAATGTTAAGGATTATCCTTTAAATCTCTTCCTAACATCATTTTACAATACATAATCATGTCATTCAATTTGTGAAGTCCATGGTAAAAATAAAAAAAATACATTTCCGGGGCAACCTAAGTAGTTGGTTTCAGAAGTTTTAAGAAGTTTTGCGTGACCATATCTGTTCATTTCTATGTAACCACACATTTTATGGTAAACATGATAGAAACATCACTCAACATGCAATTTTATTGAAGTTTTTAACGCGTATTTTCTAAAAAAAAATAGCCCAAAATGAAAGGACATAAATACAAACGTATATTTCCAAATAAACCCTTTATTTTGTCATGCATGCTATTGTTGTCGGGATTGCTGTTGTTTTGATTGTTATTGTTTAAGTGCTGTTGGCGCTGTCTTTTTTTCTAATTTAATCATTATAGGAGTACTTAAGGTGATATTAATTACAACTGGATATACGATCATCGTTTATACTGGTAGTAATTTGGTTGTTGATGATGTTATACTTGTTGGAACAACCACGTGCACGCGTGTATATGTCGAAGACGAGTGATGGCGAGGTTCCAACATTGTACTGTTGTACCGATCTCCGTCACACTGGCACGCGGGTAAGGATCAATGTGGCGTTTTACTTTTTACCTATTGGTTCGAGTGATGTTGAATAATGTATAAAGCAATCGATTCGATGAATGATTTAGGCCGGGCCCTGTTGAATAAAATATCTTAACGGTGTTTGTTACCAGCATCTGTGAGGGTGTACGCGATTTTTTTGTTGTTTAATCTTATTATTATATACATTCTGATACGATTTGATACTGAAAAAAATACGTTAAATTCAATACGTGTTCTAGACGAGGAATAATTCGATATCTGTTTGCTTCTATGAAGAAAGTATGTTCTAACTGTGTTGTCATTTTAGCAGAAATCAAGTCAGTTGTTTTATGTCTCCACCGCCTATTTCATAAAATACTCTCATATGTTCTCTAAGACAGTGTCTGCGAGTGGGTTTCTTCCCATCCAATTAAAAATTAATTAAAGAACAAATCTCTTCACGAAATTGTAATAGCAAAATGAAGTTCTCGGCCCACGCGTATACATCTAGACATGTAATTTTGCAAATAATACAGGTTGAGTGTCTGTTGAGGCCACTTTACTTCATATCCAACAGGAAATAAGATAATGATTTATAATGATATTAATTGATAATTTTATTAAATGAAGGTATGTATAAAGTAAGACATACATTTTAGTGTCACCTCAATGAAGCTCTTTTGCCGACTGACCGTTCCAAGGCGGTAACTGGTGGTTTTTCTTTTTGTGTGTAATGTCTCGTCTCTGTGTTTTTGTCACATTTACATTTGCCTTGTTTGCCTTTGTCTACAGGTAGATAAAATTTATAATATCTGTGGAAATTTTGATAGGGACCTTTTCTTATTTACTTATATAAACCCATATAAAACATACTAGACTAAACAGCATTTCTGTAAATATCACAGCGATTTGTATGCAATAAGATTTAATATTTAGCCTTTTGCTCAAAACATTGGTTGTTTTCAACCTGATTTCTGTTGTCTGAGAAGCAAATTTTGAGTTTAAAACGATTTCAGATATGTTTATCGTTTATAGTATTTGTACAGATGTGTCGAATCATTGAGATGGGTTTTACATTCGACATTTAGATGCAAGGATTTTCTTGATATTTATCAACAGATATATACGTTGTTCGGCTTAATAAGCTCAGGGTAAATAGTATATACAAACTGTTCTCCAATATTGATAATAAGGAAACAGTGGCTTAACACCTCGTTTAACTTCCTAGAACCCCGCTTAACTGAAAGAAGATCGGGCCTATCTTATAAGTCAGGAAATCTATGGCACAAGGCTGGATCTAATGTTACTGTATTGTCTTTATTGATCTGGTTGTGTTACTGGATCGGATAAGCGGTCTAACAACGGTAATTTGCGACATGTATACAAACCCACTGTCTACCAAAGGACTTGTAACAACACTAGAAATACTGCCTGACATAAATTACATGTAAGAGATCCGTGTCACTAAGAAATACTTCTCTATGCAGGTGTTTCCTTTCAGGATTTTCAAAATTACAAATCTAAAAAAACAAAAACAAGAATACGGAATACGTAATAATTGTAAAAGAATAAAGTTATTATGTTGCATATCTTGAAGATAAGTATCTATATCTAATATAGATATCACGGGAATATTTATTGTTAAACACATTTTAATAGTTTTAACATCATTGTTACCCACGTAGTTTACTGTCCTAACGCTAGTAAGCTGTTGAGATATTGTTGTTTTAATGTTATTGCAGTTTTGTTTATATTTTCCGTTGGTGTTTGTATACCTTATGAAGACTTAGAAGACTATATCCTGGAGATTTATATCACTTTAACCTACCTTTGTCTACAACTACTCATTGTATTTGTGTAATACTTTGACTTCATTCAAATAAAACGGCGTCATTACTAAGACATTCATTTTTCCCTTCCAGTTCCATTAAGATCGAGTTTCGATTTAATTATTTTTTAAGTTTTTAACCGAAACGCGTGATGTTTGTAGTTTTCGATACATCATTATGTGTGCGGTAATGGTGTTTGAAATTTTTTCTCATTGTTCAAACGTATACTTCCAATAATGGTGGGCACAGTAAGTTGAATAACAGTATGTCTCGGAAATAAACATTTAACATTGTTGGGTCCAACCCGGCTGAAGCACTTTTAATTTTAAGTTGTAACAGGTGGTTTTTCCTATCTGTTGTATCTCAAGTCTGGGTGTTTACTGTTATGAAACCATAAACAGTGTATATGCATATCTCTCTATGTATAGAGCTGGTTCCAATTATAGTTTAAATGGTTTAATCATTAGTCTTAATATAAACTAATTATAATTGCATAATTTAACTGTTTCGATAAAATGTTCTTCAAAAGACTGAACCTAACTTATTGTCCTGGAAACGCGTGACCAGGTTTTGCTTCAGATTCTAACGTATTTTCCTGGAAATTTAATTTTTTTCGCTGATGTAAATGGAAAGTAAATGGATATTTTGAAAATGAGTATTGATTTTCTAAGAAACTAGTTATAAGCTATTAGCAGATGGTTTTGCAATATAAAATATCATAAATGAGGGTCTGTATACATGTATGTAAGATAATCTTAACTTTTGCTTCATTCAATAACCTTAAAATGAAATAGACAAAAAGTACTTATGAATGGTAAAATTGAGATTGTTTCCATAAAAAGTCCATAGACTGTTTATACATGAAGTGTTGAATGATATATCTTAACGTCTCCTTGGGAAAGATTTGTAATAAAAGTCTATCGATCAGACAACCGTCTAGGGAAGTCGGGGAAACAGTTGGTGCTAGGTCTATCTTACGGCAGTCCGAACTGAGCTTTTATAATATAGTCTGGTCCTAAGACAAGAATGTATAATGTAACCATCGTCCACAACGAGTCTAGAAAGCCACTTTGAAGAGGGATCCATTACCTTAAGCGATGTCTACTTATTATTTAGTTCACTTTTAATATGGCATCTCATTATTGGTATGTTTTGGTTTAAGGCCCAAAAATCATGCACCCTGATACGACATCGTCTTGAAAACAATGAAGATATACCTGTGTCATTGTAAAGATTGGGTTATATTGACCACCTGCAACCTTTGATCAATTTAATAAATCCTGTACACGGTAACCTGACAACACTATGCTGTGTTTCGTATTAACTTCTCTAGCACGTTCACTTAGATTTCATTAACGGTATCGACCGTTCTAAGAATACGCTTTTATTCACAACATTAGCGACAGGAATAGTTTTATGTCGAGTTATCAACGACACTTTGTCCGTTTAATGTCGAGAAAACATCGTGTACTCCAGATCTGTCTGGGATACTGGGAAAGCGACAATGTCCTTTTAAGTGAGGAAGTCTGATGTTATAGTAGATTCTATTCTTTTGTTACTGTCAGTTTACTATTTAAGAAAGTTTTACGAAGACATAGCCATGCCCTGGCGCTTCCTGTACACCAGTAACAGTCTAATAACAGGTAACGGCCTTCGTTTTCACTGATTTACTACAAAATCAAAGATTTTACTTATATGTAACTACATATAAATATTCATAGCAAATGCCACCTTCCGTCTCTTCAGAAACATAAGACTATTTTCATAGGAAATTCGTTCAGTTACAACAACGTAGAGTACAACTTGATTTAATTAAGTGCATGTATATAATAAGCGTATTGTCGTAATTAATTTAATATATTCAGCATAATGACGCAAAACAATAAATGATAAAAATTGATGAAAATACATATATCTTTTATAGTTGTGCATTTCTGTTGAACAGTCAAATACCGTTATGGCTAACACAGCACGGGGTCACCATAACTTTTCAATCTTAGAAGAATCGACTTGTTTGGCGGTCTGATTAGCTGTCCCTTTGTACCATGAAACAAATCATCGTAACGCAACTACCTCAATTAGGTTAATTTGCCGGGAGAACAAAAACAGGCATGTTTTACCAGGAACACGGGCTTGCACTTTGAAATCTTTAGAATTTTCTTTCTTCACAGCTAGGCTTCAATGTGTTGTGAGAAGACTTCCAAAAAGGTATCAGTAATCGATGTACCCTATAATTCTGTCCAGTTACTGAGGTGTTTAAATAACCCCTGGAACCTTCCTGTATGATTCTCTTTTTCCCCAGCGGTGTACTTTAATGCCAATAACCACAATAAGATATTATCAGGCCCTGAATTATGTAGACATTCGTTAGTATGGCATAGTAAATGAGGAAATACGCATACAGTAAGCAGCTTTAGAGAAAGTCACCAATATAACCTTTGCATTTATATTTTGCATTCGTGTATCACTCTTCGTATATTAAAACAACGTTATCAAATGGAAATGAGATAGGACTTAGATGGCAGTATTCATTCAAACTTAGTTTAGGTACACATATTACTCAGCTTGTTATTGTTACATTTCACTTCTATTTACGATAGTCGACTCTTTTAGTTTGTCATATTGCATGCAGTTAAAGTTTGTTTATTATGATTTCTAGCCAAAGAAATACTTTTTTGCGATAAACTATTACACACTATCCCACAAGAGATTTTTCGTTCAGTTCGCCAATGTAGCTTTTAAACATGGATTATTTGAAATGGGTGCAAATAAATTCAGTGACCATCATACGGTTCATTCCAAACCCTTTCCTGACTTCAGTTCGTGCTTTGTTGCAATTGCACTGTACACCCTGACTTGGGAAGAATTGTTGATGAACTATCTTAAAGTCTGGGTTTTATCAGTGTTTTAGTATGATGAACAGTTTAAACACGGTCTTCAATGGCACTCTAGTGCTCAAACGGACTCTAATCAAATCAGAGAACAAAATGTCATGCGTCTGAGCTGACAAAGAAAAGGCTTGAATAAACTTCAATTTCTGAACGTTCTATTTTTATATATCCTCTATCTTCTTTCCGCTTTCTTGTCCTCCCTATTAATATAGTTCGCATTCTTTCTACATCTCTCTTCTATCTTAGTATATGTTTCTAATGTTATGATTATTCTGTCTCACTCTCCTTCCCCGCTAATCGGACGTCGAATGGCTCCCAAGTCTTTATGCTTATGATATGTCTTCTGTATTCCAGTAGAAGAGATGTCTTAATTTGCCTTTCTTTCAAACCTTGTTAAGAAGATCGGAGTTCAAACTCGAGACAAACATGTGTCAACTACGTCAACACTTATCATAAATATTGTTTCCACATTTACAACTGTAATGTGATTAAATATTCTACGTTTGTTCCGACCCGGACAAATCTGGCTACAGCAGACTGAAATATTCGTGCTGCCTCTAGAATGGAACCCAAATCAGGCATAGTACGTACACGTCTGTGTTCTATTAAATCAGAAAGCACTGTGATCCATTTCATGTATGTGTGCAAGGTCGATAATAAAACATACACTACACCTTAGAGTCTCGCATGTGTATGTTTGCAAGTAATTTGCCACGAAAAAATGTTTTAGCAGTGTAAATGTTTGGCAATTGCTGTTAAATGACCTGTCCAATTATAACTGAAACTCATACCGTAGTTGAAAGTATCAATATAGATCTATGTGTAATTTAGTTGTATATTGAGACTGATCTTGTGTCTTTTTAACATACCATTTCAAGAAATAAAAGACAAAGCGTCAGTTCATCTAAAAGGACAAACAACTTTGAACTAAATTATAATTATTCATGTATGCACGATTGTGGCGTTTTTCTTTGCTTGCAGAGTCCTGTCATATTAGACATGATAAAATGATAACTACATATTCCATTTCCTATTTCCCAGTAGTGATTCTGTCTGTTTCCTTCACTCACACGCAGAGTGCCGCACGACCGTATCAATAATACACATTTTATGCCTAGTACTTTATGCAACTGACAACTATGAGGAGAGTTACGACCTGGCATAGAAAGCACCCAATGCAAGTAAAGCATTTAGAAGTGTTGGATATTACTGTGATATTTTACGTTAACTTCATGGTAACGTCATATGTAATGGTATTAGAATAATTACTGTCGTTTTGTATTTTCTTCCTTGTATTGTCTTTAAGCCTTGCTAAAAAGATGTTCTGACTTTTGACATCATGCAAAATGCTTAAAATTCAATCGTTTAAAATCTGTTCTGTCTGCGTATATTTGACGTCAGTGTGGGTTATTTACATTACTGTAATACTGTTTGAATATTGATATTGTTTGAAAAGGTACTAACTGTCGACTCATGAGCTTACTGCTAACTGTCTCACTTTTAATATATTTTATTTATGCATACTGATTGTCCTTTAGAAAAATAACGCTGGAAATGTAAAGTTGGAGAGCTCCGTAAACCGGTTTAAGCGGCCCAGCCCTACTTTTAGCCGACCGGACATTCATATGCAGTAAGTTTTGTTTTTGTCTAGACATAAACTGACTGGTCACAATGCTTCAGAGAGTCTTGAGCCAGTTCAAATGGCAATCAATGGAAACTTCCATTTTATATTTATTCTATTCAAACTAGTTTTCTATCAGAAACTGAACCTTTTGGCATAAAAAGTGTAAGATTCTATATAAAATAATTACCCAGGTAAAATTCAATCATTCTAAGAAAGTTTACTTTATGAAATCTTTTAATTATAACATTCAGATGTCGTTGTACAGCTTTGTCGTGAACCATAAAAATATGTGTGTGCTTTAATTAATCATTGTAGGGACAGTCACGTTCTTAAGCAATGTGATTTTGTTATTTTAATGACAATTTTCTGATTAAAATGGAATCGCATCCCTGAAACATTTCAGATGTTCCAAAGGCTGTGCGTGTGTTACAAAAGTTGTGTAATAAAAGACGGCGTTAAACTGAACTGAATTGTGTTATTGCCCGAGGCATTCTCTGGTAACAGTCTCCATGTTCTCGAAAATTGTCTGAATTGTCTAATGCTGACACATGCCGCTAGATGGGTATATAATAAATGTCTAATTCCATCGGCACGATCAATACAGTCGTGTGGAAATAACGACAGTCCTGAAATCTGCCTCGCTGTCTTAAAGAACTGATAGTCTTTGTTCTCCACTCTCTCTCTGAATATTCATTATCACAGAGTATTCTGGGGGAAAAAGGTGCATCTTGTGTGTGAGTATTTATGCATTACATGTGAAGATGGTTATTGGTAGAAATCGAATACAGTTCAGGAAGTATATTTAGCAATGTCAGTTTGGTTTGTATGTATACGTAGTATGGACCAATAGCATATACTAATTATATTCTCTATCTGCAAATATATTTTGTATATTCAGGTTGGGAAAGGAGAATTATCAATTCTGGTTCATATTACTATTATATTTCTGCATGCTTCTCTGCTAAGATATTGCTCCAATATTCAAAGTCTGCACACTTGCTTTGGTGTGATTTTCAAACAATCGAGTTGACTACCAACACATTTTTAAATCTCAGACAGACAGGCTGTAATGCGTTGCATATTGTTTGCATATTTGTACATACATCATCTCTATTGAAATCCGACAAATGCCAAAGGTTAGAAAAACACCAATAAATTCTACTCTATCCTGTGAAACACCACAAAACTAATAAAGTTTGACACGACACAATCGGAGGATATGCGTGCATTAAAGCTTGCTCAAATAGATAGGTCAAGCTTTACAGGAAGTTGATATGACAACGACTGATACGGGTAGATATAAATACTGAGAGATTCACGGTAACAAAGTTTATGTCACTTACCAGTAATTATCATAATTATACAAGTGCTCGGTGTTAACAATTTTCGTTTGAGTCAACAGACAAAAACATCAAATTTCCATTCTGTGTTCAATAGTTACTTATCATTCTGAAAGTGATTAAAATAACATTTTAAGATCATGTTCGTCAGTATGCCGTCACTTAATTATAGTTTTTAACATTCACAAAATGGCAAGATAATCTTTATCTTTATTAAATAATAGAAATTCAGATCTGTTTAACAAAATTCCAATCTTTATAAATAAACATTATCATAAAATGATGAAAAAGGTTGTCCACTCATTATATCTGTATATACAGCATTTATTAAATTCAATATAGTATGACAATTATTTGAATAAAGCTCACGGTTGTACCCTTTTGCTATCGATACACCTAGTAGTATGAAACGGTCTGATAACAAGTCATTTTCAAAATGGCAAGTTTAAATTCAATGAACTAACAAAGCGTTGATCAGCCTCTCTCGTTGTTGGATGCAGCTGCAATTCTAACATGTCGTAATTGCTAAACATTGCTTACAAAGCAACTCCAACAACCATCGCCTCGGAATGTACCTATAATGGCGTTATTGATTGAACTATGTCAACACAAATCGACGCTTCAATAAACAAAGCTAAAATTCGACGGTTAGATATGGCAGCGACAAATCTATACATTGACAGGATGAACTACAGAGGCAGGTATCTGAATTTAGTCCCGGTTAGCATGATGGGCGTATAATGACACATTATTATTTCCCCTTTTTCATGTGTAAGTCAGTGTCGTAAAACCCACTTAAATAATGTCCAACAAAAAAAAAAACGATTCTTAATACTGCCAGAATAAATTTCAAAGTGCCGGCCGTTAGAGATATTGCTAGCATTACCCGAAAAATATTTTACGTAAACAATGAGCCCCGGAAGAAAGTGATAGTTTGCTCTTGTACAATTAAAGCACCAGTATAGCCAGAGAAATTATTTAATACATTTCCTCTCTATACCGTCTGTACTGACAAAGCTTGCCTGTTACATTTAATTATGGAACAATGGAAAAAAATCGCATATGGATCGGCCGACATTAATAGCTTGTTAGGAAGTTCTCAAAGGTTAATAAAAATAGGTTACTTGGTCGGTATAAATTAATAATTACGTCTTGTTAGTTATCTCCATAATATAACACAAGTTAAATTAATCTTAAATCATACTTGGTAATAGATTCGTAGATTTTCATATATATTATTATAAAAGACAAAGAAAGGATGCTTAACAGAGAAAATACTGGTGAATGATCATGTCGCTGTCAAGCCTAAATTGATTTTACTGAAACAATCCTGACATACCATGCACGTTGACAACATCATACAGCATCTCCTGATATATCCACATGGTCATGACGTGAATTATATAATTGAATAGAAAACATGTTGCATTATCTCTAAGATTTTAAATAATGGACCTTAAATTAACTTTTAATAATAGTCGGGCATCGTTTTTTTTTTCTTCTCAAAGACAGTGTAAATAAAATAACCCGTCAAAACGAGGCAACGTCCTCCAGAAGTAAAGCAATGAACAAATATATTTTGTTACAAGCAATGAAAAAATTAACATAAAAAGTGTATACTACATGGCTTTCATAATATCTATCCACATTGTAAAACACTTTTACTTGATCACTTTAACCATATTCTAACGTTTTATGCATCAAAATAAAACAGATGGATGAAAATTTTAAGCATGCATAAGAGTACGTAAAGTGTTGACATCATTACATCATTAATGACGTCATTACGTCATTGATGACATCATTTCTTGTTGACACATTTGCAAGATGGCATCATCAAAGTAATGTTTTTAAGGTATTAAACTTTTCTATCAAAGTTATTCGCCTACATTTGTCGTCAGAACTAAGAAGTCGTCAGAACTAAGAAAGAGAAGTATCCAGGGATGGGGAAGATGGACAAGAAGCAAATTCAAAGAGTTTTACGCAGCACTGAAGACATAGGTTCCATAGCAGACGGAAGATAGAAATCCGTAAGTATAGAAAGCATTGAACTGGTGAAGACAGTCACTGAGGGAACTCTGCAAGTCTATTCTTAAGATTTTAGGGGACATCAACAATTCTATAAAATTCTGCATGTGTCTATAGAATGTTGAAAGATGATTAAAAACTGAAGTTCTACACTATTACTATCATGCATCATTTAAAACCCAGTTTACGGACGTTGCAAGTAGAATTTAATTTGCTAATTAACCGATTTGACATATAAACATATTGCTAATAACATTTGGTTCTCAGACGAGGCACTCTTCCAAATGAATGCTCAGGTTAACAAGAAAAAATGGGGTTCTGAGAAATTTTTATATGCTAAAAGGATCACGGTTAGGGTGGCGATGTGGGTAAATTGGATAATTGGTTCTTTCTTCAAAAATAATGAAGGAACTGCTAAACTTGCGAACAATGGGCATTGCTTAATTCTCTTGAAAAAAGGAAAGTTTGCACCAGTATTACAAAGGAAAAGTATGAATATAAAATCTGTATGGTTTCTGCAAGCTGGGGGTAACCCCACATACAGCCGGTGATGTAATCGCATGGTTAAAGAAAACATTTGTCCAGAATTTGAATTCCTTTCAAACTGATAACGAATGACCGCCACACTCACTTGATTTGAGCCCCAAGTTGTTGTTTTGTTGTTGTTTTGGGGATATTTGCAAGATAGAGTTTACAGACCTACACCTGAAACAACCGATAAACTAAATGCTGCGATAAAGCGAGAATGTGTGTCTTTAACAGGGACACCTGCGCCGATTTCAAACAAAGACTTGATGTCGTTATAGCCCAAAATGAACGTCATTTGCAGCAAGAGCTATAAAATGGATTTTTTGGAAAATGCAAACTGTAATACAATTTCGAAACTTAATACTCTTGTTCTATGTACCAAACAAAACTTCATTCTGTCTGTAAAATAACTATGAAACTCAATCTGCTCAAAGGCTAGTCGTTTCAAAAATATAGTTGAATAAAATGGGGACAAATATTATAAAACACCCTGTGCATGCAAACAATTAATGCATCGGCCATCAGCTAGTTTCTAACAAATAGGAAAAGTAGATCAATAAAAATATTCAGTCCAAGCGACAGCGTTTTTATAGATGTAAGTTCTTAGTTATGACGTCATATGCCAAAGGAGTAGTGATGTCATTCGAAACAAAGGTGTATACGTGTTTAACACAAAGGAGATTATTTAATTTAAGTGATTATTTAATTTAAGTTAATCTACAGAAAATTGCAATAGAGCCAATTAAATTAAATTAAACAAACTTGAAGTGTTATAGTATATTTTATAAGAATATCACAAATGGCCTCGGATTTTTTAAACAACAAATAATACATGTAACTGTTATATTTTTTCTTCTAGCGAAAACATACCAGCAATGACTCGATGTTCAAATCATTGGATGGAAGAACTTAATGGCAACATAAACTTACAGTATTGTAAAATTCTACTTCCCCATTTTAACATATTGTATGTGCTCAATTCTATGATGCTAGCCCCATGATTGCAACTTTGGTCTCTGCCACTGAGACGCAGATGTCAGCACACATATTGAAACGTTGAAAAATGATAAATACATTCGATTGAGTCTGACCAAAGCCTTCAGAGAAGCCGTGAGGGGAAAATAAATTTCTTGGCAAGGAGATGTTAAAATAAGACGCGATATGAGCAAAATAATTCCGAGACAGGGGAATTGTTTGGGAAACAGTATTGATCTAAGCATCCCTATAATTCCTAACTTCTTGTAAAACGGTGTGCGTTTTGGTTGTGGGTATTGTAAATGTGCTAAATGCGAGAGTTAATAAAAGGTGCCTGTGTATGTGTGGGTGTATATACACACGAATGTATATAAGATACGCGTATTATATTTACATTTGTGTTGTGAATATACATAAACGTGTTGGCGTGTTGTGAATTTACATACACACATTTTTGCTTTTTTTAGAAACTGTCCTTTTATAATGCCTATGCCATTGTGTGATTTGGGAATAATGTATATGTAATGTGTCTGTTTATTGGAGGAGGCTCCCTTCTCCGAGCGGTTACAGTGATTGTCTTGTAACCCCTAAGCTCCTTATCGCTTGAGTTCGATTCCCGATCCGGTCGAACACTTTCGTATTGCTAGGTCTTCTAGCTGACTACAGGTGTCCTGGTGGTTCTAACCAGACATATGTTTAGGGTTATGCTAGGTGTTATAACCACAACTGTATCGTACTGATGTTATAACACCTGTAAAAACCTTTACACGTGCATACAAGCATACATACATATGTATGTGTATATGTATGTATGCTTGTATGCACGTGTAAAGGTTTTTTAATTTTTTAATTAAATCCCAAAGTGGCAAGTGGTGGTGATTATTTAATTCATAAAGAACGGATAATTTAACTAGACTTGATGTGATGAATATGCTATTAAAACTGCTAATGACAGCTGCATTGACAATTGAGTTACCTTGCAAGATTTGAAAGGCGGTTTGAATCATAGTACAACCATGAGACCGCATAGAAACATGTTATGATAACATCTCATATATGTATCTAAGGGTGTCAATACAATATTCCTACAGTTGAATATTGTACCATTCTAACCGCAAGTTGTTACTTCGAAACAGCTGTGAAATTTGGCAGTTGTCCTCCTGCTTAAATAGAAACCTTATCGTGAAGTAATTTAAAACTGTTTATATGTTTAGAATAAGGATATAAAATGCTGTGATGCCATGACACGAATGCGGTCATAAAACGTGTTTGATTTAATAAACATGTACAAAAGGTAGCTGCAATAGTTTATTAATAATATTAACTATTTCGTACTAATTTATCATATTTTTTGTCGATTTATAAACAATAGATTTTTACTAGAATTCATTAATAGTAAAATACTCATAGAAAAAGAGTGTGACACGGTATTTTTCAGAATAGAATTGTGTGAGTGTTTGTATGTCAGACATTTGAGGTAATCCTACGCTGAATTTGAGTGAAGCTACATACAGGAGACGCCCAAATGGATAAGGTATCAGGACATAAATAGAAGAGCACGTGCATGCATATCATATCAAATGTTTCAGGACTGGTCTTGAGAAAGTATAGACAGGATCTGAATAGAAAAAAATATAAGTGGTAGTCTTTTTATTAGCTACCTCCAAGACATGTGTTAAGAATTTCTTAGCTGATCCTGATTCCATTCTCTTAATTAAAGAAATTCCACATTGTTTTAAGTAAAAAAAAATAATGACACTAAAACATAAAGAACAAGGAAATATAACAAATTGTCAAAAGAGTTGCTGACTTGTTGGAGAATGATTGCCCAGTGTTAGGGTTCAGTAATTGGCAGGGAACTGCTTCTCAATCAGTGGTTCTACCCAGACATAAATACAGGTGTCTCTCTCCAATCATAGTTAGATGTCGCTGCACCAATAGTTGGTGCGACATGTTTAAATATACAGCGATCATTGTTGATACAGGTTTATGGTGTTTTAATTAAAATTTATTAAAGGTTAAAAAATCACTTACCGCAATTTCGTGCATTTAACATTAAATCAGTTAAAGTTAACAAAAATTTATGCTACGACAGCGTGAAAACGTGTTTAACTGGAAAACTTGCAAGAAGCTTAAAGATATCTCGATATGAACCAAAACACAACTTTACACCAGGATCTAAATAAGATTCAAGCTCTAAATTAATCTGTTACTCTTTTTGTGTCAATAACTGATAGGAAAAATAGATCAATATCCCTTCAGTAAGTCCCACATGTGACGTGACAATGACGTACACTGAGGTAAAATGATATATTAATCCTGCATGGACAAATTGACCATTAACAAGTAATATAGATCCAGATCATTCAGCGCCCACTTGATGCTGTCTGAATAGGATCAACTCTATTTGTCGTGGTTCTAGCGACATTTGAACGTACATCTTCGTGTAGATGTAAGCAAACTGACTGGGTTATTAACAAAACGCAGCAAGTAACGTTTGCTTAGTTGGTTTGTGTTGGTCAGAGAGCTACCTGTCGTGGAAAGTATATACTATTGCATCAAAGGTGCTTGTAATGGCGTTGGCTTGTGATTGGTCAAAAAGGCTTATGGTGGTGTCAAGACCAATGACGTCTAATAAAAGATAATTTATAAATTTATGACGAATTATTACAAACAATACCGAAATAAATATTAATGAGTAATTACATTAGATTTTTATGGAATTATCCCAGAAACATGGCCTTTTGAAAGCATTTTTTCTCATCATTCAAAGAACCAAGAACCAATAATTTACATGTAATTATGCATGATTCAAATCGTGGATACATATATGTATATAGAAACTGGGATTTTATTAAAACATAGCTATGATTTTTACATGTGTGAGTTTGTGATGCATATCATTAAATTTAATCTTATAATGATTCTATTTTAAGCAGTATTTACAGCTTGGCAGCTTGTGGATGCGTATTGTATTAATATCTAATTTTGTGTGGTTCTTAATTGATTTCGTAATGAACAAGAATGACGCGATATTGCGCAATAAGTGCGAAGGATTTCTCTACGAAGGAAAATGAAAAATGTTATTGAACTTAACGGTCAATTGTTAAGGAGTATTAAGGCCAATTTTTAAACATTGGGAAGTCTTGTTAAGAAGAGGTTAAGAAAAACACAGTTATTTGTGGAAAAAATGTGAAAAAAGTTACAAGAATAAAAGTGACAAAATAAAAAAAATAAACGCAATTTCATTAGCATCTGATGACACATCTTGTATAAACACACACAACAGTAAAGCACGACACAAGGAGAAGAAAGGTGGGAAGATGTACCTTGCAGCCCGTAACCCCGTGGGTGGCAAGCTCTACCCGGGCAAAGTTGCCCTTTCCCAGCGTTAGGCCCTCCATAACATAACGGCCTATACATTGGATCTTTTTCCCCATAGTCTCTGCATTACATTTATGCTCAGACTCCAGTGTGTTTCTTAATAATTCCTCGCATTATTATCGATAAGTAGTTAATCCGTCGCCATTTTGAATAGAGACATCATTCAATTACGGTTGTTTAATCCAAAAAGTATATACAGTCGTTCCCGCTTTCATACCTCCACGTTCACAAAGGAGCTACGTACATCGGCCACAGAAAGCATGGCTGTCCGCCGATTTTCTGTCGAACTTCTACGACAGCCGCTCGGCATTCCATTATCGTACTCTACATTCCGTGTCACATTCAAAGAATTGGCGAGAATAGAATCATAAACCAAATACTTAAATATCCGTTCAGATATTTCTTTCCGATTCCGCTGTTTTATCCAATACCACACACGTCTCCTTTAGCTTAAAACGCCTTTTATTCAAGTGCTTCAACGCAAACAAAAAATCAGCATCTTTGGGCAAGATGGTAGCATCCTTGCCACTTTACGGCAACTCATAAGCCAATAAAACGAATATTTTTACTCAAAACACGTTTGTATCTCCCTAGTTATACGAATCGAACTGGTTCAAACAATCATGCAAATAGGTTTGCCGGTTTATATGCTGCCGTATTACTTGCCTACAGATTTCTCAGAAATCGATAGCCTAATGTATGAAAATGTATTGAATTTTCCGCCATAGGCCTTACGTCACGAGGCAGCAGTGTATATATTTATATATATGCTATTCCACATGAGCCTGGTTCGGTATACCGTATACACGCTATCACATATAGCCTCTCGTATCATCCAATAAACCTCATCACGTGACACAGTGTCATGAAATTTTCATAAAATTAATTATGACAATAGATCACGTGGTTGTTTCCTTGACGACGCAGCATCTGCTACGGATGTATCGGATTTTTTTCGACATCGTCGGTAAACAATATGAACGCGTTCCAAAGGTTTGGTATGAAACGTGTGCCGATATTCTGCGGGTCCGTGTAGTGTAGCTGATGCGGCTAACAATAAATAGTAAAATATTTACGGCAAATATTGTTAAATCATTGAAAATAAGCTAAATGATTCGATGCTTGAGTGATTCAATAGACTGGACTGTCAGTGCACTGAGCAGGGCGGAGTTTACAGTGGAACTGGCGAGTCGCTAGACGGAAGCCAATATGTGGCGGGAAGGGCGCGACACACGCGCATGAAAATGTATCTGCTGCCTCGATCGTCTGATTGTAAGCGCGCAGTTGTTTACAGCAAGATATAAGTACTATACTTTACAAAATATATTCTTGAAATTATAACAAAATTAAATTACATACAGATGCAATTTTAAACTTTATTAAAAGACCATCACCTTATGTAATATAGCGATTTCATACCTCACAAGAAATTCTTAGTTAATTTCCTTCAATTATATGCACAAGTAGCAAAATAAATAGAACAACATATAGCGCAGATCATAAGTAAGTTCCCAGGGCGGCACTTTCTGGTCTGTATAGACATTATGTCCGTAGGCCCGATCAAATTGGGCTCATAAATCAAATGGTTAAATGCATTCTTTGACATATATTCTGAAAGCAACCAAAGAAACATATGTAATACAATTTGGCTTCTTTACAATTCCATGTCAAATATCTTTGCTTAGTTTTATCATTTTATGAATATGTCGTATATTCACTTATAAGGTAAAATGATTACTAATGATGTAAATGATGTATGTTTTTATCTTTGTTTCATCAGTGCTAAGGTTTTAAACAGATAAAATAACATATGACAATCATCGAATCAACGTTATGTTTTAAATAAAAAACAAAACAATTTAAGTTTTTGCAAAAATGAATGTGGTCCTAATCGACGTTTCTCCAAACTGGCCTGGTTTGCGCCGATGGTTCTACCCAACCATTTGTATAGTATCTTCCGCCACAAAAACAAGGTCGACGTCCCTATCAAGACCATACTTGAGCCGCTGTGATGTGCTTTTTAAAATAACAAAATAAAAGTTTATGTTAATAAATCAATTTTACCCAAATTTAAAAAACTAACAAATCAATAGCATGTACCGGCATTTTGATCCGTTTCACATATGTGCTTTAAGTCAACGGTAGATTTTACTTTGTAGAGTTAATTTTGAGAACTGAAACCATCATTAAGTAAACATTGTTATAGAATACAACACAATATATAGTAGCAAAAAAAACAACCTCGTATCAGGCGAGATGTAGTCTGTATCCATGTGCATATGACTTAAAGGCGGGATCAGACAGTTTTCCTATATCTGAAACATGTAACATTTCCTTAGCATAATTGCAGCATAGACTTATACTATAGTTTGAGTAAATGCCGTTTATAACATTACCTTACTTGTAAGACAGTACAATCGTGAAATATATCGCTTTAAATGTCTGTTATTTCCAAATCTCTAAAAAATGACGATGAGGATTCCAGATAAAATAGATTTTGACGTCAGAGCTGATTACCAGAAAGATCATATGACGTGATCTTCGAAGGTGCAACGTGGCTCGCATAGAAAATATATTTTTGTAAAGACAAGTATGGCACCAATAAACAGTTTGTCGCAGGATCATTTCAAGTACCATTAATGTATTGGTTGCTTGAGAGAGAAAAATAAATTGTGCAAACTGTCGGATAACACCTTGAAAGGCTCACTAAATGATGCAGTGAAATAGTTTAGGGTGTTAAAATACAATATTGATGCATTTTTAAATAAACTGCTTTCTCTTTGAATGATTCATTGTATAGTTTGTCGAAACATAATTTTACAGTTACCAGACACTATTGTCGATTTTCTAGTAATACCTTTAGAATAAAAACAAATCTGTATCGTATTACACTTGCATATTGATAAAGGTCTGCTTAAATGTATTAATCGGATCGGATTTCAAATTGATAATACTAATGTTTTACTAGAAATGTGTACGCCAGTTTAATTAACATCCGCTTGTGTTGGCGTTGGAATTCCGATAGTTCAACATACACGTGCATAACAGGCGTCTTCCCTATGTAACACACACTAGTTTATTTCTAAGTAAGGCCCAGATAATTCGTCTAATTCCATTGGGAAACTGGTTGTGTCAACTTCTATTCCTTTCTCGATTGATTTTTGCTTAAGTTAAACAAGCACATAGGTAATGTCTGTTTGAAGTTATAATGGATATATAATAGTCTTGTTCATTGAGTCAAGGAAAAGAACTCATATCTCCTTTATGGGTACGAACCCAAGGCCCACTGAGCTCGTGTACATAGCTTCAATCTCTGGACGACGGACGATGCTAGTGACATTTATCTCAATAATTATATTTTTATATCACAGGAAAATGTGTTACTTTAAACCGTGTAAAATTGGGGTTGTTAAGGCATTCGCTATAAAACCAGACTTTTTGAAAATAATCCACTGAATGTTATTGATGATTTCATTTTGCCAAAAAAAACAGGCATCAAAGAATTTCAACATTTAGTAAAGTGTACGTTGTTCTTACGATAATTGTGGTAGATTCGGATACAGAAAAAAGACAGATGTTTTGCCAAGTAAAATAATTATATCTCTACTCAAGAAAAGGGTTAAAATGAACGTAGTAATGAATTGCATAGTAATGAAAACTGGTGACCACTAAGAGAAATGTTATACCGTTAGGCCTAAAAAGTACTGTTTTCAATACCCCTACAATACCAAGTGTATAACAGTGCAGCAGCAGAACGATTCGCGTTGTTTAAACAAAGCTTGACAGGGTAATTTTAAGAAAACGTGCAGATAGTTTTATTACAATTCCAATTAATAAATCATAAACTATTTTCTTTCTAAGTGCGAGCCTATCATACTAGCAAACAAGGCCGACCTGCACTTATTTGTCTTGTTAAATGAAATCGAGCGAACGCAGAAATAACAGTGTCATCGTGCGTACAAATCGAGCTGTGTTTCACTTACAGTAGACGTCTGGTCATATTTCATCTGCAACATGCTTCTTTTGATCCGCTCAAGTTTTTACTTGTTCTAATTATTCATAAACAACCGCGGCGGTCATGATTTGACTACGTTAGTTGTGTATGAGATGTTCAGACCACGACAAGAGCCAGTTTCTAGTAAAAGCCACGATACGTCTGACGTTAGTTTCTAGTTGCTTACAAAGTGATAAAAAGTAGGAAAAAAGTCTTTACAAAAGATGGGACATTGATGAGACTTTAATTAACAACATTTAGTGTTTTATTATATAAAGAAAGAAAAAGCTATTAAGAACTACGAAACGAAAATATTATATAATTTCTTGAACTAAAGCCGTTATATTTGCCTGACGTTTGAAGATCATTAATACCAGTTACCTATAAAAAAAAGGATGCAGTTAGTATTTCAATCTGCATATAACTAGGAATAGAATTTTCCTGGCGTCCTTGGCTTATTTAAGCTGGCCGCATGCGTTTACAGGTTAAACCACTGAAAACAAATAGTGTGGGATGTTGTGTTGTTAAAATAGGTGGTATTTTGGCATCACCATCTAACTCAGGAAACCTTACTTTAGGTAAAGCAATTGTAAATAATTTGCAGTTAACATTTCCTGTTGTTGATAATTGGAACATGTTTGTGTTTTTAACCCAGTTACGTTTGCTCATTTTCAATATGTTTTATTGACGTTCATTGCGTGTACGTTCTAAGGGCGCGAGTCAACAGGACATTATGTTATACATCAGAAAATGATAAAATACACTTACGCTTGCTTATTCACTGTGCTTGACGCCATGCATTTACATAGATGGCGTCATTCAGGTATCATAAAGGTTATTCCGGTTACAAAATAGACGTCATTTTCCTTTAATAATATGAAAGAAAATGTCAATATTTAACTGGCTTCGTTTTTGGTGGCTTGCTAAGTTTCTGTTTGACGTAGAGTTTATGAAATTATCATAGGAATGGTAGCAATTACAATAGATTGAGCAGATCGTACCCATATATATCACAGCAACGTCAACAGGACAGTTACTACAATAAGATATATAGCTACCTTTTCGATACACATGAACATGTGCTCAGCCTTCTTAAACAGGGTAGTCACAGTAAACATCGTATAAAACACTAGATATTGTGTATAATAGATATTACTGCAGGTTATATTTGAATTTGTCCTCATCCTTCATTCACCATTTATAACTGGGTATCGCCAATTCGGCCAATATTGTGTCAGTCAGGACATTCTTTTATAAAGGACTGATATCAAAATTTAAATGCAAACATTTTATTTAGATACTTCTCAAATAATGTAAAAAATGATGGTATAATTTATTATAAATAATTGTAAGGTCGACGTTTCAACGTTTTCCAAGACAGCTTTTGATATTATGATTTACTTTATCTTTACCAATAGATGTGTATTGGTACAATCTTTATAAGAAGTAATTAAATTGTCATTCCTTTAATTACGAAATCGTAAAATAATTAAGTTATATAATTAAGCTTTTATGAGAGTATGTAACAATATGCAAATGCAGTGTCAGTCATCTTTATTCTAACAGGAACATATGTTGTATGTTTGAAATGTCACACGTCTTAGTTATGAATCGAAACCTTCATCTTCACAAAACTGGTACAATACGTATCTACTTGGCACCCAGATATGACATGTCTACTAAACGGCCGGAAGTTAATTAGGGTTGGCAGTGATAGACAATTACCATTGCTTGAGTAATAGTATTAATTTGATGCCGGATATTATGTGAATATTATGTATGAAAAAGCCGTAGCATTTTCTAATAAACTGTGTTAACTTTGTTAGTTCTTCTATTGCTTAAACTCCATTTAAAGTAGTTATTTCGGAAATTATTGAAACATCGTCATATTTAAGCAGCTGCGATATGTCAAATGCCCATTTCTTAGTATAGCAAGTGGGATAGTAGCGTACCGGTGAAGCATTATCGTGTAAGCGACCATGGCTTATATGAAGTTATTGCGAATAAAACAGAAAACAGTCCTACCCCTGAAACTGTTTACCAGCATGTCTTTGCAACATATTCTCTACTTGAAATATCTTTAGATATTACATACCTTTGCAATGGATAACTTACATGTATTTGCAGTTTATTATACTATTATACTAATGTTAAGCCTGCTTGTCTTTGCGATAAATTCTACCATTGATATTTTAAGCCTGCTTGTCTTATACTAGTATTCTGCCAATAACATTTTAAGCCTGTTCGTTCTTGCGATATATTCTACCGGTTAAAATTTAGCCTGCTCGTCTTTGCGATATATTGTACCAGAAAAAGAAAACATGCTCGCCTTTGCAGTATATTCTACCATCAAATTGGCAAACCTGCACGTCTTTTCAATATATTTTACCTTTGAAATGAATAACCCACACAGTTTTGGCAACATATTCTACCTTTGAAATAATAACCTGCATGTTGTTGTTTTTTTATATATTCTACCTTTGAAAAGGATAAGCCACATGTTATTTGCAACATATTCTACTTTTAAAATGATAACCCGCGCGTCTTTTCAATATATTCTACCTTTGAAGTGGATAGCCCAGTGTTATAGGCAACATTTTCTACTTTTAAAATGATAGCATGCACGTCTTTTCAATATATTCTTCCTTTGAAATGGATAACGCAGATGTTGTTGCATGAATATCTACCATTGAAATGGTAAACCTGCATGCAATATATGGTACCTTTGAAATGGATAATATTTACTGTTTTAGCATATTCTGCCTTTAGAATGGATGCACTGCGTGTCCTTGCAAAATATTTTACAATTAAAAGCCATACTGGATAACCGACATGTTTTAACTCAAATATTGTAGTGGTATGCCAAATGCAAAGACGGGGTCAGCACTTTATTAACATACAAAGCCTACGCATGTATTCCTAAGTGTATTAACTTAAAACTGAGTTTATATAATTTAACAGGAGATATTATATTGTAGTTGGTGTGAAATGTTGATTGTGTTCCCTCTCTATTTGAGTATTTGAAGAGAACAGAATAATACATATATATCGTTCGTCAGCAATTTGTATGCTTAATAAATACGTATAAACAAATAATTTTAGCAAATGATATTTCTTTCATTATTTAGCGGAAAAGCCTTCATACACTTATTCGAGCGTTCAACTTCAAAGAGCTTATGATTACTTAAGACTTAATGCAGTTTAACTAAGAAAATATACGACGAATTGCAATTCTCTTTGTAAACTTGCTTTTCATTAAGAAATCTGACAGGAAGGAAATTTATTGTATGTTAGGTCAAGAGTGTTGACCAAATAAGCAGCGGCTTGCTTTGAAAGCTGACCCTCCCCAATGTAAACAAAGAGCCGCTCCACAGTATTGTCATGGTGTAAGGAACATTATCAAAAGTTTATTTACATTGCCTTAAGTCGTTATAGTCTTCAAAGACACTTAAAAATCTAAGCATTACGCCAATAATTACAAAGTAAACACAAAAGGGTGTAAATACGTCCAACCATTTGTTGGAGAATTGCGTGAGATAAATCGCAAAGTAAGGTGTTAATTTTTTTATTGTCAGACTTCAGATCTAATCTTGTATTCAATCTGGGTAACGAAAAAGTGTCAAACGATAAGAGAAAGGGGCGGCTGGCAATTCGGGCCGGCACAAATAATCCTCACAAAAGTAACAGTTTTAATCACTGTTGTCCTTTTAAATAACCGGAAATTTACCTTCACGCACCGGTGCATCCGGTGTATGTATTTGAGAACGTTTATCGCCCGAGTTTCCGGTTTGAACTGCAGACCTTCATTTCTGTGTAATGGTATTGTTTCTGTATGCTAGGTCAGTAACGTGATGCTTTCAGGTCTGGGACAAAATGTCAATACTAGTCCTTATCTATGTAGTCAACAACAGTCTATGTTCCTAGAACCAAGGAGACTTGAGACTTTTGGATTGACAGTGAACTTGGTCGTTTTACTTACAATAATGACACATATTTATATACTTTTTAGCAGAACAATGGCCACGTCCTGGATAGGTGCGCATTTAGCTTAGTTCTCGTATCTTCTGTTTGAATATATATATATATATATTCAAACAGAAGATACGAGAACTAAGCTATATATATTTTAATGGTACCTTTTTTACCTATTTTGTAAGTGTTTTGTACACAGTACCTTGCCAGACATACTTATAAGTATAATGTATCCATGATACCCAGGCCCCGTTAACAGGCCTGTTATATTTGTTATCACCAATCTTAGTTCCTTAATGGCTGCAGCAGCAGAATTCTATTGGCACACACCAGAAGATAGTGTAAATCGTGATCTGACAGGTCCCCTCGGAAACGAACTGAACTGGAGCTTTACTCTTTCATAAACTTAATCAATTCACGTCATGCCTTTGGCATGCTCGACCCGTACTTAGACAAGAATTAGTCTCATCTCACTAACAGTGTGGTAAGTCATCCCTCATCACATAATCACAGGACACCAATATAGATGCAATTTACCAACGCCTTTCCTGATTGTCAACACAGAAATATGTTATATAATTGCAGAAAAAAAGTAATTAGAGCAGCCTAACACCTTTTCGCTTTATCAAACTAAGGTCATCTGAATTTTATGAAGCATTGATGACGTGTTAAGTTTATTAATTTGTTGTTGTTGTTTTACTTTTCTGTACTATTTATCCTTGACACCTTTGTTCATAATATAGATAAGTATGTCTATCAAGTCAGATCTATTTGTGAATTGCGTACATCTTAGTATTGTGTGAGCAGTGTGCACTAAACATCGACATTGATCAACTCGTACTAAGTACTCAATATAAATATGTTGTCATTTAATATTGCAAATAAGAATATATAAGACAAAGTCCTATGAGCATTGCAACATATACAAAAACTTGAAAAGACACAGGACCAAGGTATTCACAAACACGACAAATGTAAAAGTGAGAACAAATCTGTGATGAGTCATTTAAAGACTGTGCCAGTTGTACTTATGCAAACACTGCGCCCCCTAAAACACGTGCTTAGAACGCATATTAGAAAATGAATCAACGATTTCTATTTTCACAACTACATGTGCATGCTTCTTTTAAAGTTCAATTGTCATCGGTGATTAACCAGCAAACTTGAATTTATAACTTTATTGTGAGTATTCTGCAGGGAATTAATATTTTAAAGTTCCATTTGCTCCTTGTATAATATATTGACCAAACAATTCTTTGTTTTATTCCTTGTTTTTATATTACGTTAAACATATCTTATAATATAAGTAAATATTGAGTTCAAATATGTTTGGTTCCCGAATTTATGCACAGTTGGATTCAAGTAATCCCTTTTATCCCACGTAAATATGAGAAGGATTTGCTGTAGGTTTAATGTCAAGTAAGCTCTTGTCCATTGTTCTACTCTCACTTTCTTGTCTATCGTGTTATCTGGCAAAGGAAATACAACACACGCAATAATTTATAAATTAACGAATAAAAGTAAATGGGTTACGACAAAAGCACTTCAAAGAACATTTAATGTAATTTGATGGGCATTTTTTACAAAATGGTTGTTTAACACACAGTGATATCCTATTCACGCCAACAATACACGACTTGCACATGGTTGCACGGGGGATGAAACCTTGCATTCGGGTCTTGCCCATTCACACAACTACAATGAGTCTTGTCTTATCAGGGTGCAGTCTTGCACTCGTTTAAGACGACATAAAAAGACAAATTGTTTAACGGCTTTTGAAAGACAACGTGAACTCAGGCAATGAACGATCCTTCGGGTGTTTTTTCTCACACAAAAAACGTCCAGTAAAATTAAATGTTATTGCAGCAAATTGAATAAAATAGTTTTCTTTCATGTTTAGGCACCTTTGCATTATTTACACAAACCAAACAGTGTAAATGTTTGAATGAATAAAACATGTGTCGAATAAGATTGTGGATGAATAGATATATACATTGACAGCTGTATATTTTATCTGGTTATTGCATTGACATAAGGCTGTCTGAACTATTACAATGTAAATTTGAAAGCTATAATTAATATTTGGACTTATTTGACAAGGTCCTAAATATCTTTCATCGATGTGGTTTTTATATTCTCCAAATTGATGAAACATAATACAAGTGCTTATCATTCGATTGGGGAACGCATTTGCTGTATGGTTTTGTCCTGACAGAAAGAAAAACAAGTAAATCTCATTACAGAGAGAATAAATGCTCTGTTATGTAATCTTTATTTGTAACCCTTTCAACCGAATTATTTGAGACAGCAAATGCAGTCCTCCGACAATTCTTTATAAGAAGCGTTTCTTTTGCAACGAGATTCAATCATTGATAATATTCATTAAGCATTTTAGTATTGAAAATAACGGAGAATGCAGAGGGGAAGAGAATGTGTGAATACACGAATTCGTGTTATAGTGGAGTCCTGCCGGACTGGTGTCTATTGGTGGAGTGTATGCTAAGTGTCAACAGATCGATGCATCACACTGCCTAGAATCTGTAAGCCCAGTGTGAGACAATCGTAGCATCAGGATGCTGACAGTAGCAGCAGAATTGTCCCTCGTAGCCATCATGGAATGAACAGCCCGAATAAGGACTGAGTGACAGGAAACGGCGTATAAACACTAACCTCGGTAATTCGGCAGGTGAAAAGATTATCACGAGCGGAATACACTCCACATCTCTGACCGTTAAAGCTGCTGAATAAAAGGCACCAGATTAATGTTGATGCATTAACAGCAAAAAGAAAGATGATGCAGATTTGATTTGCATTCAGAAATTAGTCAGAAAAATGTGAAACGTCTTCAATAGACGCCAAATATCATGGTGGCCCATCGGCACTACTGGCAATATGGAAAAAAATATATGCTCATCAATCCTTTGAATATACCTCTAAAAATAAAAGACACACGTCGCTAAATTCTACCTAAGTCATGTACCAATAATGGTACATCATCGTTTTTACAATTTGACTAAATGGCAAACAGGATGATTAATAAAACAAACAAGTTCATAAAATGTCCAACCCTCTGCCTACAGTTATGAAAATCCGAGATGAAAGGAAATCATTGAGACATGTGTGACATTCGTACCTTTCGTTAGACGTCCTAATTGCTAACTTTGATTCTTGATTGTAACAACGCCATTGACTGTTACATTTTTTCATTGTTTGCATGATTTAGTGGGTAAGACACATTTTCATAATAAATTTTATAAGACCTCATTGAGGATTGATAAGAGTAAAGGACAAACAATCTGGAATTACGCGGCTGTTAACTCTCACTAAGTCTGCTCAGCACGAGTTGATCAGGCTATTGGCAAATACTGTAGATAGTGCCAAGCCAGCTCAGCTTGGAACTGTATGATCAGGCTCGTTACTATTTGCCCCAGGCATTCTCTGGAATTATGTCTTATATTTACATGCTGATGTGTGATCATGATTGAAGTTAATATGGGTTGTTAAACAATAGTCCTGATAAGGGGTCAGGTATGATACAGTCAACAACACTGTTATCCACCGCATTCCAGGCTCAGGCTATGATTCAACACATTTCTTCCAGAGGTCCTGAGATGGATTTAGACGGATCACCAACACTTTCAAAGTCAACTATAGGAAAGTTCACTTAAACCACATTTTCTGTGGAAGTATGCCAGAAATACATGGCACGTTAGCATGCACGCCATATTGTCCTCAATTCGGGACACCAAGACAACTTTTTATCTTTAAGGATCTGGTGCTGATATACTTCCATTTTATTCAAACAAGATTAAGATCATCCGCAAGGACGGAAAGTGTACACAGCTGTAATTTATTTCGGAAGTACGGACAGACATACAAAGAGATGTTTCATGGATTTAGATTACTGCAATACAGAACCTAACACGTAATACAGTAATGTATTTTACAGCCATATCAAATCATTGACTAAATTAATTTATTACGTAATATTTAAGGCGTAATATACATTTCACATATAAATTGATTGTCAAACGACTTTCTACAAACCATGTTTATTGCTCACTTTAAAAAAAAATACCCTAAAAATTTAGACACTTGCGCCTACAAATATGATTTATTATGTAAGATGAGGTAATGCCATAATATATATTTTTATAGACCACATCGGGAAATTAGGCAGGACATAAACTAATGATATCCGCAAAATATTAAGTTGGCCATTGTAGTCAAAAAATGATAAATTGATCTTAAATCTCTTTAAAACTGCGACAGTGTTAAGTGTTTAGACAGAACAACTTTTGTTTCAACTAATCCATTTGTAACGATTTATGACATATTGCTGTTTTGAAGTGTATAATCACGTATATTTCAACAGCTACTATGGGTCCAAGGAATGCATCTGTCATTCGGCATGTTTATAGCAATAAATAACCAACGATAACATTAGAGGTTATCCGACATTGACACGTGACATCTTCCTGAACAGAGCACGAATTAATAAACGTCGGGAGAGACCATGTTGGTTATTTATTGACAGCTTAATACCTCATTCCAACTCAGAAAGGGTGCATATCTGTTTAATTAATGGCTGCGAAACACTATTGATAAAACTTGTTTGAATAGTGTAGCTCGGGCTGAGCCTGATCAGCCATATTCCATCGAGAGCTTTCTCATCAGGGTACTCACTATCTGCTGCTGGGAAACGAGAAATATTCTTGTAAGCTATGCCAGCAATAGACAACAACAAAGATTTTCTAATAGGTATTATCAAATATAGGGTGAGTTAACTGGAGCAACTTGGGTATCTGGAGGTACGTGCTGTAACCAAATAGTTAGATTGAAACTTCTCATTTAAAACATGTTGGTTAAGTAAATAATGTTTTTATCACTGCTCTTTTATTGCCACTAATTTATTATAGTAACTATCCTTTTGATGTTTTGTGTCAATTGTGTATTGACAAAACCCATTGTGTGTATGTTTGGTCAAAATGAAAACATTTGGGTTAATACGTCTGTGCAGCTTTTTCCGTCTGGATACGTTATCAATATCGTGGGATATGATCTTTTACACGAACGAGTACGTGGTGAAATGATATGAAGTTCTTAGCACAATTTCCAATGACCGAAGGACGGCAATAGTTTAATTAAGACAACAACAAATATAGAGGCATTATTGAAACATATATTACGATTCTACTTACTGGGAAAAGCCGCAACGTTCCAAATGAAATTTTATCTTCATTTATTTTACTAAAAGTATGAAAATAAAAGGGGCCTCATAGCGGGATTCATGGCGCATGCATATGAGGAAAAAAGAAGAGCCGACGGCAATTGTTTAAGTTATTACCTGAACACAGTAGTTTCATTGTGTCTATTGTTTACATAAAGTATAGATACGGAATCAACTTCTTCTAACAGAATCAATGTTTCTTTAAACATATGGCTTCTAAACCAAGCGATTCGATTAATATCAGATAATTAAATATCGGCATACGTGGTATATCAATGTGAAAAATAATAACTTAAATTATTATTAACATTTACATTAAAACATGTGTATCTCAGGGCGGTTCATTTTGCCAATTCTTAACTAGTAGCCTGCTATGCAGGTAATTGATCAAGCTTAGGAAAATAGTGTAGATCTAAGATCAGCCATCTCTAACAGGGAGCTCTGAGAGATCTGTCCGACCAGAAATGTCACTAAATGCTGTCGTGTCTCTAGAAATGTGTCTTGTTACCAATCCATAAAGATGTTAGAAAGAAAGTAATATTTTGTATTGCTTATTCACATTTAGTCAAATAAAGTTTAATAAAATCAGACATGTTTCGTTAAAGTGCTGCAAGAGAGCTTTGATATTTGAACAGTTTAATCGAACCTACTGCCTGTGTTGTCCAAACACAATCTGTTGGCGCTATCTGACATGTGAATTATAAGATCTCCGTTCACCTTAAAGTGAACTAAACGTATATAAACGCTTAAAATGCAGCATGGACTGATCGGGCTTAGGCAAATATTGTAGATCTAGAACAGCAAGTTCCCTCTTCCATTTGTCTAATCAGGGCCTGCACTGTCTGCTGTGAATGCGTATTTTGTCCTGTCACCTGCTATCAAATAATATTTAGTAAGAACAGATGTAGCAGGCAAGGGTAAACATGTCACATGCTGGAAGTGATTTTGGGCAGGTTCCCAAACTTTACATTTCATATTTGTGTCAGTGTCACTGTTCCCCTTACTCCTCCGCAATAATAAAAAATTAGTAACTATTTTATTGAGTTTGGTTCATACACCAAATGACCTTTTATTTGCTTAGCTTCTATTGACAGACGCCAACGTATGTCATCGGTCATCTATACCGTTCGGTGGTTGCAAAGAAACAATCAAAACCACAAACTGCCCCTCGTGTGCTAATAATTAGCCATGTAGGTATCTATCCAGCTACTGTTTCACTGTAATCAGACTAGACAATCGCAAAGTGTCAGCTCGCTCAGGTTGTCTCCCTTTATCTCAGCGCGGGTAATTGTTATCTTATTATATCGTGTAGCGCAGATCTCAGCAAGATTAGCCCTTAATTGAGTCACTCGTTTCTATGTAGGTAAAAAGGAAACAGCTAAGCCGGTTAATCCAGCGTTGTTTGTTTTAGATTGATTATCGCATGGGTCCCCCCAGGTGTCAAATTGAGACAAGATACTGTTGACAATTTTATTCGTGGAGAATGTTTGATATCTATCTACCAACATGCTCGGTTGCTGGGTACGTACTGCTTTCACAAGCTCACTCATCACTCAGTGATGATGGGTGCAGCAGGCACGTTAATTTATTTGATGTTTTCGGCAACGTGAAAGTCATGCTGCTAAACTTTCGATACACACAAAGTGATTAAATTCTTTAAAAGCTCGACCTCAGTATCATCCGTCTACTTATACTTTCTAAGTTACAGGTATACGTTTGTAATGTTCTAAGTTTTGTCGGTATATATGCTAGTCCATGGGTTTAAGTTTTGTTCATTCGTTTCGGCTGGTATCACTCACTATTTACAAGCATAGTTATAATGGCAATCTCAGCTAGTTTTATATAAGAACCTAGCAAAAATATTACTATTAATACTTAGTTGTTACCCCGACTAGTTAATTGAACATACTTTCAATGATTGTAATGAATAGTAAAAGACAAAGTGTTATTGACTGGTGGCGAAGTAATTGATTTTTCGATCCGCGTGATTAGGTTTTGTGGATCTTAGTTTATCGTTAATCGAAAGCACTATTTTGCTTCACATACGCAATTCGTAAACATTGTCAAGCTATGTGTTCTCTTTCTGAAGGACCTTTTAAAATTATCTTGAAGTGAATATCTGTCGATGAAGAATTTATGACAACGGGTCTTTATAAGTGGCGGTATAGGCCTTCGCGACTTGGGTATTCCCCTCCCCGACCACCGGCGGCAGTCATGTGAAGGTCAAGGTTAAACGGTAGTAAATGATGTCTGATATTGAAATTCGGACCATTCTTACAGTGTAAGGGTGTCTGGCTGGAATGCTTTAAGATGAAGAATGAAGAAGCTGTAGAAGAACATGAGGAGAAAGGGAGAAAAAAGCTAAAGACGAAAAAGAAGAAGGAAAAAGACACAGAAATAAGATAAAGAAGACGTAGATGAAAAAAAAGAAGAAGGTGAAGGCTGGAAGCAGGGAGTAGAAGAAGGTGAGAGAAGAAGATGGCGTAGAAGACAGACCTGATGACATGTCATTTACCTTGATCCGTATTACGTGGGGATTAAGAAAAGTCAGTTCGCCCAAAGCCAGACCATAAAAGCTGTAACAATTTGTGATTGCTGTACTGATAATCGGCGATATGTCAAGATTATGTCGAAATAACTCCCCAATCATTTTTGTCCCCAGTGCTTCCCTCACTTTCAATTGCAGGTTACCTTGCCAGACATAATGGTATCCTTAAACTTCGTCCATAATATGACTTGAACAATTAACGCTTATCATACAACATTTTGTTATTTATTACTAATTACTAGTTGTCGTCTAACATCTTCATGCAAAGTACATATACATATAGTTTAAGCATCAACAGAAAATAGTACGGGTCATCAGGAGACGGGGTTGGCTGGTCTGGATCTGTACGACATGCATAAGTGTGGTCCATTCGTGCTTTATACTTAAACATTTCACCAAGAAGCGTAGTGAAACGTAGTGAAACGTAGTGATAAATCAAGATCTACATGAGGGTTATAGGGGAACGCGAAACGTAGTGATAAATCAAGATCTACATGAGGGTTATAGGGGAACGCGAAACGTAGTGATAAATCAAGATCTACATGAGGGTTATAGGGGAACGCGAAACGTAGTGATAAATCAAGATCTACATGAGGGTTATAGGGGAACGCGAAACGTAGTGATAAATCAAGATCTACATGAGGGTTATAGGGGAACGCGAAACGTAGTGATAAATCAAGATCTACATGAGGGTTATAGGGGAACGCGATAATTGATATATAATTGATATATGGACGGCTGTCTATAAATTAGTGCATTAAATTTTGACATCTAAATCGCTTATGTCCCGATCGTGGTACAATTAATTTATCTGTTGGCATCATTTTGCCTAAAATATTCAGATATAAGTTGAGCAGTACGGTTTATTTAAGGACCGTATCTTTCATTATACGGAACGCCTATCTAAAAGAATCCTTGAATGCTGGCTTACGTTGTGAAACAGGCCTGCTGATATAAGTAGAGAATTAAAAAACTGCCAAAATGCATGTTTCATGGATGACAATATTTAAGAAGTTAACGAAACAAGAATTTAAACGGACGCATTTCGACCTGCTTAATGAACAAAGTATGCAGTTCAACATGTTTGTTCGAAAAACTTATTGAACGGTTTCTATCCGACATTAGTTGATTTTTCTGGTTCTACCCATATAGTCGTCTGCAGCTCTTCCAGTACCTTGCATAGAGGAGTAGGGGTGGAGGAGGTGGCCATAATAATCATTATTGTACAAAAATGTTTTGGGGATAACTTTAACTCTAAAAAAAGACTTTGTCGTGCCTTTTAAACATCGAAAGTCACAACAATTTGCATGCTAAGCACTAATTAACCCGGCTTAGGCAAACTGTGGAGATCTAGATAAACGAAATGTTGCTGAGAGCTGTGTGAACGAGATATTCTCTAATTGCTCATGAGTCTCTTCAAATATGTCTGGATACCTTTGAAACTAGTTTTGAGCTAATAATTAAGAGTTTGATTTGCACAATAATTAATGGGACGCCCGTGGCTTAGTTGTAGAATCGCCGATTTCGTAACTCTCCTGATTGCTTAGCCTCTCACCGCATGGGTTCGAGTCCCGTTCGGGGTGAATGACTTAATGTTGGAAGGTCTTGCAGCTGACCTGCGATGCGCTGGCGGTTATACCCAGACATACAATTATACCCTATAAAGGTTATTGGAAGAACTATGTTGTTGAGGTAAATTGTCAAATTAAGAAAATACAAAAGGTAAGTTATAGCCTACTCGCATGGAATATCGATACAAAACAAATGTTAGCTACCGCATGTTACAAGATAGTTGATGTTTGTTGAACATTGACACCACACCCGGTTCAGAAAGACGGGTTAAACTAGGTGAATGTACACATAGTCGCTTGATTTAAGGCGTCATACATATAAATAAAAGAAGTATAGGAAGTGCCCCGTAGCTGACTAACATCCGGTCTCTATCTATAGGTATAGTCTATAGGTCGTGTCCTCTCTTTCCGCTCAAGCGCCGTTTACATGCTCAGGGAGTGTTGGGTTATACCTCAGCCTGCCTCAGTTGTTAATAACGCCATACATAGGTAAGACAACATATTGATAAGACCGGCATCAGAAAGTGTAGATCCTGACCGTAAAGCTCACAGCAAGGGCTGGTGGATCTGGACCTATACTTCTACCTAAGTGTGGTGTTTACGTACTGACAAGGCTGCTTTAATTGTACGATAGCGCACTTGGTACACTTGTATTGGACGCGGTAGAGAATAGCAACAGCAGACAACTTGTCCAACCCACTGGTAAAGTTATATTGTATATACAAACATGCGGTCTGTTAGTTGTGAGTTCACTTCGGTCACGCGGAATATAACGAAGAAATGTATATGTTACAAATTTAATGACTACAATTTACATTCTACATCCTACACTTACATAATAGTTAAAGTATTATAAATTCGTCATTTACGCTGCTTTATTTAAATATATAGCTTCATTCCTAATTATTATGCTAAATTTCTATTTTATGTACATTAGACAGTGTACGTATATATGGTGTATTTTCGGACATTGTATGGTATCCTATAATTCTAATCAATAAACTTGAAATAAATAGATCACAAGAGCTGGTTTGGGAAGCTTGTTTCGACCTTTTGCCAGGTTGCCCTCAATACTTCTGAAGCATAGCAGGAAAGTATTTGGTTACATGTCTCGAACACATGCAAATTTCACAATCCGATTAAAAACCAAACGTTCTAATTTAAATAATTTGAATACTGAACACCGAAGCTAGTCCATAATGTAGATGGCACGATATACAGTATTTGCCGAAGCCTTGTCAATTCGTGATGAGCGAGCGTGACTTTAACCTTTTGATAAAACTGGGCCATGGGTTCAAGATGTTCTGTAATTAGCTCTCTTCTGTTGCAGACTTCTTACTTTAAAGCTGTTATTAATTTGAATTTGGCCAAGACAGTGAACTTTCTCTGAAAGTGGTTTGGTCTGTGGGATACACACATTATAGACATACATGAAAAGAGCGAACTAATGTGCTCGATGTGATATGTTTGTGAATTGTTTTCAGTTCGTTTAATATAGTTATGTAATTAAATATGAAATAATTAATATCTAGAATTGCAAATAGGCTGCAATGAAAGACCTAATTGGTACTGGTGTAGATTGCTCTTGATCAGACTGTAGGAAGTGTTTAGAGTAGCTGCACAGTGTCCTGCAGCCGGGGCTGAGATCTTGTCCCCACAACATATCATCACAGTCAGGAAACAACGATAATGTCGTAAAGAGAAAACAAGCAGTGGAAGTCCAAAAACACAACATTATGACTTACATGTAGTTATTGTGATGTGAATCCTACACAACCTTATGACTTACATGTAGTTATTGTGATGTGAATCCTACACAACCTTATGACTTACATGTAGTTATTGTGATGTGAATCCTACACAACCTTAGACTTACATGTAGTTATTGTGATGTGAATCTACACAACCTTATGACTTACATGTAGTTATTGTGATGTGGAATTCTACACAACCTTATGACTTACATGTAGTTATTATGATGTGAATCCTACACAACCTTATGACTTACATGTAGTTATTGTGATGTGAATCCTACACAATCTTATGACTTACATGTAGTTATTGTGATGTGAATCCTACACAACCTTATGACTTACATGTAGGTTATTGTGATGTGAATCCACACAACCTTATGACTTACATGTAGTTATTGTGATGTGAATCCTACACAATCTTATGACTTGTATGTAGTTATTGTGATGTGAATCCTACACAACCTTATGACTTACATGTAGTTATTGTGATGTGAATCCTACACAACCTTATGACTTACATGTAGTTATTGTGATGTGAATCCTACACAACCTTATGACTTACATGTAGTTATTGTGATGTGAATCCTACACAATCTTATGACTTACATGTAGTTATTGTGATGTGAAACCAACACAACATTATGACTAACATGTAGCTATTGTGATGTGAATCCTAGTCTTATAAGCACAAAAACAACAACAAAAACAAACGGAAAGTGGTTTTACACTTTTAAACAATTTATAAACGATCAGCGATAGTGTTTTACATCTTAAAAAAGATATGAACATTATCAGACCGAACTTTATAAACTCTAATCTGGTTTGATGATCAATTAAGCCTCGACGTGAACAACCAATTAATACCAGTATTTGCCAGGGGGTATGTTTGGGTACAGTTGCCTACAGTCGAAAATAACACCTAATTGTACACGTGGTTAGTATATTTACAATTTGTAAACTTTCAGTAGGAAGGTGTTGATCAGGAGATGAAGCCAAAACAAACATCAGTACAGTTCCGTACTCTTATGATGGTGACACACAATCCTACACTATCCCTCCTATCCTGCCCCCGATCTGAAAAAACAACAAACAAAACCAAAAAAAAAACCCCACCCCATCCAAAATATTGTTAGTAAATATGGGCTCCCCAGAGTCGTGCAAACAAACTACTACCCACACAAATTGGACTACTTATAGCAATGGTCTTTCTACTGCCGTTACAAGTATATGTAAATAGAATGTGCTGCGAAAATAATAATTCAGTCGTATTCTGGTATGAGAGAGATGCATGTTATTAAAACACTTATGATATCACAGTAGGTTTACGGTACATCTGAAAGGTATACCGTCTGCGTGTCGTGCACATATAATGCGAATGTGTATGACAGTTGTTAGTGGTTCTACGCTCTGGGCATTTTTCTATAACGAAATCATATAATGAAATAATGAAAGCTGCGTAATATGTGAAGTTATTGGACGCATTTTTCCTTCACACTTTTATTTCTCTTAAACAGGATATGTGCAATAGCTTACAAAACTATTACTTTTTTATTCAACTTGATTTATTAAGGAAAACAGGCATGACTTTATTTCGATAGATTATATTCCATATCTATCCTGTGCACTATATGTACACTCGGTCCGTCAAGTTTGTTCGCGCCATTATAACGTACGTTGGTAGATTTATGGATATATTAAATGAAAGTCAAGTGTCATTATTACAGCAAAGTGGCACGTGATGTAGATTACATCAGTGTGCAGCAGACGATCATTGCACCGCAGTATGTACTTATATGCACTTAACAACCCCAATAAGTCGTCTGTGCTGAAGCTGTACAGCAGCTTTTGGGGCAGACCTTTAACTGCATTTATAATTTATTTTCATCAGTTCCATTTGATGTGGTCTCTGACCATTCTTTGAACTCACAACTAGCAAACTCGTGACACACTCACCAGATACACCACAGACCCATAAACGCATGCTATTAAAGAAATATGACAAATTGAAAACGTGTAATTCTCTTCACTATATTAAATTAGTATATCTTTAATTATGTTTCAAAATAATTATAAACATATAATAGTTATCTATACATATGTATAAATAAGAAATAATGTCCGAAATTAAAATCAAAATATAGATTAGACTGGTTATACCGTTGTGAACAATGATGTTATTAACTGCTTCGCCATTCGAAACCTTCCACTTGTCCCCTTTCCGTCACACCATGCATATGATGAAAAGGATGACTGCAATCGTGTACCCAGTGACAATGTCATTTTCCTGAACCTCCCGTGGGTTTAATTTTTTGCAGAATATGATAGAACAGAACAGAGTTTATTCATTTTAACTTAGGCACATAGGCCATATTTAATAATGTGCAGCAGGACTGGAAGTGGATGAAGGCTACATTGAACCTAGTAGGAGGGTATGAATCCGCTACCCAAACACCCCCACCCCCAACCACCGTATCACGTCGATTATCAAATATCGGTTAATCACCAAACATCATAGCTCTGACATGAAAAACATCATTAGGAAGTATATATTTTAGGACAGATCACGTAGGCATATTAAATATATTATATTTGTTCATTACAATCTTAAACAATGCAACATTTAATGAAAAGCAAAATAAAATCTAAGTTCAATCCTAGCATATACATGCAATGGCAATAACTCTATGACAAAGCTGCAAATAGCACGGATCCTAAACAGGCAGATCCCTTTGGATTTAGATCTACACTTTATTCACAAGCTTTATCAATTCGTACTTTCCTGGCAGGCTGTAACTTTCGTACATACGAAAAGTGACCTAGTATATTAAATTTTCATTTTTTATACTAGAAGACAACTACATGAATGCTCTCGAAAACATATTCCTGGCAAGGTGTTTCCATTGATCGATTTTGATATGATCTCCAAATTTTGATTGGGATCTGCATTATTTGTTGCTAAGTATAGGTAACATTGCCTAAGAAGGAAATACAATAACAGACCCCACCCTGGACTCGTTTCTCAAGCGCGACTACGACTGAATAGAATCTACTCGATCAAGATATGTACTTTTGACGTGTGTATTCAAATTTTACCAAGTGTATTTAATGGCCTGTGCCCAACCCTATATTACAAACAGAAGAATTTCAACGTGCACCAGTAGTTTCATACGGCTGAAAAAAGGGTAAATATCATGGTAGCATGATACTTGTTTACCAATATGGCTTTATATGTAAATGTCTTGTTTCTACATGCACAACAAAGTGTTTGTTTTTGCAACGAAATTGTTTCATGTGTGTGCTTAACGATGAATTTATGTCATGAGCTATGAAATCAAAACCCTGTCTGCACGAGACTTTTTCGATAAGCACTATGATTAACTAATTACTCGGACAGCAATAAGGAGGATGAAAATTCTGCGGGAAGGATTTTCTTAGACCTTCGGAAAAAAAGATGGGAATTATTTTATTCGCCTTCTTAAAATTTACGAGAGGATTTTTTGCGCCTATGATAAAATGACTGGAAGGGATTTGGTCCGGTCGGGATTCTAACCTACACTTACAACGAACCTCTTATTGCAGTGTACGTTGGCAGCTCGACTTACTAGTATGCACATTTGCCCAGTATGTTGGACCGTCATGTGACATGTAAACGTCAGCTCGACATGCGTAGTTTGTCCATTTCGTGTGTACTTCAAAGCATGTTGTTAAACTATTAAAGAGAACAAACCTTTACGAGCATAGCGCTGTTCCGAGCGAAGTTTGACGGTAATAGATATTTATGGGAGGGAAGTGTTATATGATCTTACAGCTATCTGAGGTTGGAACACAAGCAAACTTTGTCGTGTATCCTCTGTTTGTCAAGTAGTTTGGGACAATTTGATAAAATAAATACTAAAACACCCTTCTGACACGATCTCTCTCTCTCTCTCTCTCTCTCTCTCTCTCTCTCTCTCGCGCGCGCGCGCGGGGAGAGAGAGAGAGATAGAGAGAGAGAGATTATATATATATATTATATATATATATATATATATATATATATATATATATATATATATATATATATATATATATATATATATCGTACGGGTATATATTTTAATTAAGTGCACGTTGCAAACGTGCTTTAGCTCGTTAGTAAGAACGTATAATTTTGTGAGAGTGGGAGTCAGTGTCTTTTCCTTCTCAGAGCGCAATGGCCATCAAGAAAGTCTAACGTCTACACATTCTAATGACATTCCCAACAACATCACGGTACACACTTGTAACATAGGTTTACTTGCAACGTCTGGGCATGCTATTTTGTCTGCTAAATACGAATGTATTAAACTTGTGCAAAAAAGTGCATATCTCAATGGGTGCTGTCTGCCAAGGCTACAATATTTGCTACATTGCTTCTACAATACATATTGTTACCTCTTCACGAGAAAGAGAGCAGTTGACTTAAACTGTAGCATTGGTGATAAACAAATGTAGCCTACTTAAAACACATCGGACCAGCTCTGCGAAGGTTCGAGTCCCGTTCAGGTCGACAATTTCAGTGGCTAGGACTTACAACCAACCAGCAGTCGTCGGTGGCTCCACCTGTAAGGAGCCTTCCTTCACCAATAATTAGCTTGACGTCACCAGTATGACCGTTATTTGTTGATGTGATTTACAAAAAACAAAAACAAAAAACATAAACATATGCAGCATACTAAGGGTTAGCCATCCTGCGAACAGACATTTGTGTACTGTGACTAGCTAAACGAAACTAATAGCCTGCCCCCAGCCGTATTGAACACGTGTCTTACTTGTTAAACCTCTGGATCCTATTACGCACTATCTAATTAAATCTTCATTTTATTGCCATTTTAGTTACAAGATATGATCAAATAGGTGCAGTTATACAATCTTACATAAGAAATTCCGTAATGGGCGATCACTTAACTTTGTAAGCCAGTAATGAGGTATGAAAAATAACTTTTTCGATACGTTTTATAATATACAAACCGATAGAATAAAGGAAGCACAGAAAAATGTTTGAAATATTTCATCTGATTAATTTCTTTCAAATTTCACCCTATCTTTAATGATTCTTAATAAATATTGTGTTTGCAATTACCCTGGATTCGCTATTGCATCTCTTGTCGATGAACCCTGTACTTTCATTCAGAACGTTCTGGTCGTTATTACCGGTAATATAACCATAGCTACTTCTTTTCAAGCGATCTTGTAAAAATTGTCAAACTCGCATTGATTTGGGGAAAAAAATACTTTGTATAATCTTATGCAAACATGTCCTTCGAAAATTGTGTTAAAGAATCAAAAGCCGGTTTCTAACTCTTTTAGGCGTTTAAAGGTATCCTTATTTAGAACTGTGCACGCTGTAATATACTTTATGTGTATCCGTAAGCCATAAACAATTAACTGATTCGCCCGAAACAATTATCTAAATACATTTAAGTGCGGATCATGTGTTTCTCTGTGGCATGTACCATGGCAAAACTGTGACCACTTCAATGGTCGCTTTAATGGCATACATTGCTTAGTATACGTGTAATGGAACTGTAATATAAAATATAAATTTATACGTATACATTTGTATCATCCCAATACCTAGCGACAAATCTTGAGATGCACGAAGATGAACCTCAACACAGCTTATATCTGTTTACTACTGTTTATTCGCATATAAACATCTGTTGTCGGTATTTATAAGGTTTTTATAAGGTAATGTTGATAGAAGAATGTTGTTTTATAATTATAATTATTCATTCCAGAGCTCTACATCGGATTGGAAAATTTATAAATGGGTGTATGATTTTGAGCCATCCGACAAGAAGGTTCGAATCCCATCAGAAACTAAACTTTTTAACTGGAAATTCCTTCCAATAAGAATTTTGTGCGCATACTTTAAAGATGAGACATCATAAAGACTTAGTTTGAACCGGATTCATTTGCCTGATAGCTCTCACTAATGTTATAGTAACATGGATCTGTAACTAAACCAGGTGCTACAGACTAAGACAGCACTTAGTGGGAGCTGCCTGAAAAGGAACTGCACAGACCTTAGCTAAGAAAAAGTAAGGTACCTGGGAGTAAATTTAGGCATGTAGGCTGACAACAAGTAAGTGGGCACGTCAATTCGGAAATAATGCATCTCCGGATTATCAGTGCATTCTCAGCTTATAAAGAAGCAAGAATCCAAGGCAGTAACTTAACATATCTGTGGCTCAGCTTGGTAAATGTTTAATGATCAATGTCACCCCAATCTGACCACGGATGCCCTCATACCCTACCATGCAGCAGAGCAAGCCGACTTACTGAAAATAGCTACTATAAGGGGATCAAACTCCTGGTTACCTTTGACGCTCTGGGCACCGGAAGATGGCATTGTCACCGGGTGCACGTTGTCAGTTATCCTCTTCACCATTAACTGTATCGACAGAAAGGGAAAGCACGACCGAATGACAAAAGGAGGGATGCATCTGCAAATGGATGGTTCATGTACGACTTATCCTTCCCTGATGAAAGTCACACCCAAGCACGATGGGTTTTCATGGCAGTAAAGGACGCAGTCCAATAGGCTCGGATACATTTTAATCATGTTTCATGTAAAATAACCCCAATAATCCAAGAAGAACCCCATCCATAAAGAATAACCTACACAAAATAATATAATGCTAGTATCGAGAATAATGGAATATCAAAAAGCTTTAACAAAAAGCTCACAAAAGGTTGAAAGTCTTTTACAGCACAGGTCTTCTTCCAAGATACATTTAGGCCATCGGCCCGTTACGAGAACGACCCCAGTGTCAGAATGGAAGAAGAAAACAGCACCGGGCTCTTATAGAACGACTATAGATCAACTATCTTTATCTTCTGTGGTAAGGATAACTCTCAAGTTGGCAGAGGACAATATTAACTGTGACTTTGAGAGATCCGACTGATGAGCCAGTGGGGAATACCGTTGGTGCAAGGTCGTCCCAACAAGCACTATATGGACAATGTTAAACTTGTAGGAAAAAGAAAAATAAGTCAAGAGAAAGGTTAGAAGAAAGTGTTGTAGTGCAAGCGTGTATAAGAAAGCTGGACACCATTATCCTAAGGGTAAATGTATTATCCTGAATAGGCACTACCGTTCCACTGTCACGAGAGTTTCTTTGGCTTAATGGAACTAATGCATCGTACGAGGACGGGGCCTAGCTGATTACCCATGTCCAGCTTGTTCAAGTATGGGAACTGAAGGCGTACATGTCGCTGTGAGTGAAGGACGTTTTTATTTGTGCTTTTTTATCTACGGCTGGATATGTGGACCAGTTAAAAGTGATAGTGTAACCACAGAATATAGGACAGCCCGTGCAATCTAACATTGATCCTTATATTGCAATGTGTGTGCTTTAAAACGTTCAGATCACCGCCAGTCCTATGTTCACTTGGTGCCATGTGGTCTATGCTTAAATGACACAGACTTGTGTAGGTGCATGAGATTTAGAGTCATGTGATATATACTTCATGTATTTTAAAAGAAACGACACTATCGAGACAACCGTCGTCTATTCGAGCAAGCTCAGTTTGATGTACTTGATGTATGTTGCTCCAATTAGCTAAACCCGCTAGAATACCAATGTAAGGCTTTTACCCAACTTAAACACGTAAAGTGTAATTATGAGTGAAAGAAGAAGTGAGAATTTTGTGTAATATTTATCGTAAAGTTTTAAGAAAGGTTTGGTTCTCGTGCACAGGATTAAACTTGTATACTTGACAAACTATGTCGAATGCCGCTTTGTAAGTTAGTAGGATGCCGTTGACATCTAAAAATATCCTGCCCTATCACGAAAACATCGTTGCCCACTCTAGTAATTCAATCAAATTGCTCATTTGATACACCGATGGTCGGTTATGTAATAAGTTTTATTGGCCTTATATGGATGCAATAAAAGTCCTAATTTATTTTATAACTCGTAGGTTAAAATTCCCCTAATATTCTTGATTATTGCAGTCAAAGCATTTGTTTATATATACATAATAATCATGCAACCCGTTGATTGTACCAGTATATCGCTGTTTGTACAGGTTCATAAAGGATGTAAACATTTCCGATGTTATCCAGTGAATAAACCTTTATGTCCCAGCTAATTTTTGCCTTCACTTGTCACAGTGATTTAAACATCAATCATTCACATAGACAATGTCTATGCGCTTGAAAAGTGATATTTTTGTGATTTCAAACCGAAACTTAAATGAATACATTTCACGTGAGCGATCACTGATCATGCAAATAGATTAACAGACAGGCCTGCAAACCTGTATGAATATGCATTGTGTGTATTGGTTAGGCTGAACCGTAATCTTAACTGTGAGTTTTAGATTGTTTATTAAAATAGCTTACAGTTGCAATAAACTTGTACGTACACGTTCGTTTTTGGTGAGTGGCTGAGACTATTTAGATCCTGTTGCTCGATTTGTTTTCTGTAACATGAATGATCCAGAAACACGGCACATAAAACAGATTGTTCAACTTGTAAACGTTGTAAGAAGGAAAGCAGTAAATACATAAGCGCATCGCCGTTGTCTTTTAGAAATAAATACAGCTCATGTTCAGCAAAACCAAACAAGGCGACAGCATTAAACTATTTGCGAACTGCTAATAGGTTTTTAATTCTTATGGTTCCGAGCAGAAACGAAGGCAACATCAGTAATACCACCTGCCGCTGGATGTAGGATTGATATAAAGATTAATATTCGACAATAAGATGACAGCAGAAGACTATCAGCGCAAAGAATTGTCGTTGGTTGTTAGATCTATATAACTCCTGTAAGCAGCAGAAAAGGAATAGCATCATAATTTATTTTTTAATTATGAGTGAAATGGTTTTGGCTGTATAATCTATATAAAGCTTATATGTACACGGAAAAGCAACTATAGCACAGCCGCCTGCTAATTGCATTTTGGTTGATATTTATATGAAGAGTGTGTGGAAATTCAGAGACAACAGCAGCAACACGATCATCGAACTGTCTTTGGCTGATGATTTATATGAACTGCCTCTTATGGAATGCATGTTTATATGGGAGATGGGGTTGCAGTCAATAACACGATGTCGCAGTTGTTCTGTGAGGCCTTTTTAGAGAAAAGAACCTTTTTTAACCATGTAGCTTGCAACAATAAAGTGTAGCTTGCAATGATAAAAAAGTAGTAGGAGTGGTTACACTAAATACCGACTGGAAGTAGAATGTGTTTCTCTTTCGTACGAGTATGTTGCTATGTTTTGGCATAAAATTTCCCATTTTGAAGATAATATTAATCTTTTAGTGTCAAAAGGAATCTGAAACCATGTAGAAATAAAAGAAAGCAAAAGTCTCGAACTCCTATGCACAATAATGGACTGATCCACTTTTTCAGGAAGTACATATTTCATTTAAATTTGGGGGTTGCCGACTGGCAATTTGGCGGTATGTGCATTCTATGAAGCAGAACCTTCTTACAAGTTGCAAAAGTTGACTTATTTCTGGGTCTTTCTGATAGATAATAAATACCTTGTTTCACCTATGAATGGTTATGGGCGTCCATCATAATTTGGTCATGTTGCAATTTGTTTCCAACTTTTCGCAATTCACTAAAGAATATAGAACAAACTTATTTAGTGGCGTCTTACCTAGTAGACATTTATAGGAATTCGCAGCCGTTTGGTGAGATATTGTTTAACAAAGGAAACCGAGTATGCCGTTGTTAGCAACAGATTTAGCAGACAACAAGGAAGAAAGCAAAGTAGCATAGGGTCTAGTTCACATCAGAGTTACGGTTCGTTACTCTGAAATATTTCAATAATGAATCGACAGTATAAAAATTGAGTGTTTAGTCCCCACGATAGCCAGCTTCTTGTTTACAGCGCATGCTCTCTACGGCGCTTAAGGTGTCTCACATTCGGGCTCTTTTTGTTTTAGGCTCATGTGCAGACGAAAAGTCAACACCATCAAGGCCACCAGCAAATCGCTTTTGGCTGTTTGATTATTTGAGTCTCATAAGCAGAAGAAACCGCAACAAAATAGAGAACATTGTACAACACTTCGTTGATGACTAGATAACTTTATCCTGTGTAATAAACATTATATAATTGAATGCTTCAATGGATTGTATGTAGATATTACATACAGTAAGACGGCATTTCCTTCCAGTTAATATAATAACGGTTGTTAGTCTTATGGAGATTAGAAACCTCTTACTTTCATTTGGATCCGTGTTGAACTAAACTCGAAGTATCAGACAATTACACAACGTATCCACGGAGTCGAACGAATATTTCAAATGTGGGTGGAAGGGTTTTTAAATAATTAACTTTATGTACCTGGTTACCAATTGGAAATAAATGTTCATGTATTATGTTATTTAAACACGGATTACTGAATGCATATACTATTTTCCAATTCTTGTCGTTTTCAAACCATCCTTGCCCTTAATGTTTCTACATGACAACAAATGCACCATTTAAAAACTTAAAGTGCCTTGCGAGTCTTCATTTGACTGATATCTAAATGGCGAAATATGTTGAAGCCTTGACTTTAAGACTGTTAGATCTGAATTGCCACTGTATGCGGCTGAGTCTCTTGCAATGTGCACTGTTACTTTCCACTTAAATGTAAGCCAACAACTTAAATATGATATGGACTTTAGTTTAATGTAATTTTATTACAACTTAACAATGGCGATGACAACAGGCCGTTGACAAACATGACACATTGGTGTAGGGACTTCTACACAATGTCGTCTGACCGGCTAAACATTGATGTTGCCTGCAGGCTGTTGACACATTTTTTTATACATTGTCGTCTGAACGGGTAAACAATGATGCTGGTAGCAGACCGTTGACACACTGGTGTAAGGACTTCTGTACGGTGTCGCCTGAAGCGGTGAACAATGGTCTTGGCAGCAGACCGTTGACACATTGGTGTAGGGACTTCTGTACAGTGTCACCTGAAGCGGTAAACAATGGTGTTTCCAGCAGACCGTTGACACACTGGTGTAGGGACTTCTGTACAATGTCGCCTGAAGCGGTAAACAATGGTCTTGGCAGCAGACCGTCGACACATTGGTGTAAGGACTTCAGTACATTGTCGCCTGAGGAGGTAAACAATGGTGTTGCCAGCAGACCGTTGACACACTGGTGTAAGGACTTCTGTACATTGTCGGCTGAAGAGGTAAACAATGGTGTTGCCAGCAGACCGTTGACATATAGGTGTAGGGACTTCTGTATAGTGTCGTCTGACGCGGTAACAATGATGAATGCTGTTGGCAGACGACCGTTGACGCATTGGTGTAAGGACTTGTGTATAGTGTCGCCTGAAGCGCTTAACAATGGTGCTGCCAGCAGACCGTTGACACATTGGTGTAGGCACTTTTGTACAGTGTCACCTGAAGCGGTAAACAATGGTGTTGGCAGTAGGTCGTTGAAACAGTGGTGTAGAGACTTCTATAAAGTGTCGTCTGATCGGGTAAACAAATGAAGTTGGCAATAGGCCGATGACACATTGGTGTAGGGATATCTGCACAGTGTCAGTCTGGGCAGGTAAACAATAATGTTGCAAACAGGCCGCTCACACACTGGTGTAGGGACTTCTATACAGTGTTGTCTGAACGGGTAAACAATGTTGTTGCCAATAGACAGTTGACACACTGGTATAGAGACTTCTGTACAGTGTCACCTGAAGCGGTAAACAATGTTGTTGCCAGACGGCCGTTGACACACTGGTGTAGGGACTTCTGTACAGTTTTGTCTGAACGGCTAAACAATGTTGTTGCCAATAGACCGTTGACACATTGTGGTAGGGTCTTCTATACATTGTCGCCTTGCGTAGTAAACAATGATATTTCCAGCAGACCGCTGACACATTGTTGTAGGGTCTTCTATACAGTGTCGCCTAGCGTAGTAAACAATGATATTTCCAGCATACCGCTGACACAGTGGTGTAGGGACTTTTATACAGTGTCGCCTGAAGCGGTAAACAATGGTGTTGCCAGCAGACCGTTAACACTGGTGTAGGGACTTCTGTACAGTGTCGCCTGAAGCGGTAAACAATGGTGTTGCCAATAGACCGTTGACACACTGGTGTTTGGACTTCTGTACAGTGTCGCCTGAAGCGATAAACAATGATGTTGCCAACAGACCGTTGACACATTGTTGTAGGGACTTCTATACAGTGTCGCCTAGCGTAGTAAACAATGATATTTCCAGCAGACCGCTGACACAGTGGTGTTGAAACTTCTATACAGTATCGCCTAGCGTAGTAAACAATGTTATTTCCAGCAGACCGTTGACACATTGGTGTAGGGACTTCTATACAGTATCGCCTATCGTAGTAAACAATGATATTTCCAGCAGACCGCTCACACAGTGGTGTAGAGACTTCTGTACAGTGCCGCCTGAAGTGGTAAACAATGATGCTGCCATCAGGCCTTGACACATTTGTTTGTTTGTTGGGTTGTTTATCATCCCACCAACAGTATTTAAGTTATCTCGAGACAGTGTCCTTTTGAAGCAGATATTGTGCTGCCTTCACTGTGCACAGCATGATACCACACCAAGTCACATTATCCTGACTCCGGGCCAACCAGTCGTGGAACTACTGTTATATCTTATTGAGCCATACCACTACCAGTTTTACGACTTTGGTATGTCGCTGTCCGCGATCGAACCTGGGTCCTCCCGTACCTAGAGCCGACGCTCTACCCTTTGCGCTACCAGGTCCGGTGACACATTTGTGTGGAGTCTTCTGTACAGTGTCCTCTGAAGGTGGTGTTGCCAGCAGACTGTTGACACATTGAGTATGAACTTCTTTACAGTGTCGCCTGAAGGGGTAAACAATGGTGTTGCCAACAGACCGTTGACACGTTTGTGTGGGGACTTCTGTACAGTGTCGCCTGAATGGGTAAACAATGATGGGGCCTACGAACATTTTATCCATTCTACTATGTCCACTTAAATTCTTCGACGTCGCTTTTTCTCCATTCCGTTGCTCTTAAAGATAAAACAGTTGAGCTAGCGGCAGATTTGAACCGCTCCTAGCTCACCCTTACTTGATAAGAGGTTGATATCCTAATGCAGGGGAGCGAGGATAGGACTAGTTAAGGTGGTCATGGAACGATAGGGCGAGCAAAATCCACTTCAGGGATTTGGGCTCGGATCCCATAGTTTAGTCGAAAAAGATAGTGATTTTAATATTGCTTGTCTTAACAGTACGCCCGTCATAATCTTTTCAAGAAGTTTATCATTTAAGCTATTGATAGATGATAATGATGGGCGTACTATTTAGTCAAGCAATATTAAAATCAATATATATGTATGTATATTGCTTAATATTACACTGACATTGAAACATTATTTATATAGTAAACAAAAAGCATGCTAGTATTAAAGTTAGCATTGTCTTAACATTGTAACGAATCTGTTTTGGAAGTTTACAAAGCAATATACACACATAATGGTTTATCGTGTAACATGTTAGGCGAATTTGTTTAAAAGCAGAATATCAATTAGTGTCAAGTCAAAATAAAAGATGCGAAAGAGTGACTTTTGCTATAATAGGAGTTGCATTATCACCACAAAAAAAGAGTGCCACAACACGTGTGAGGGCGTTTCTTCATAGTTTGTACGCAAGATTGAGACTTACTAATTAGCCTCGACATGTAAATTCGGCCTGTAGGCAACTGCATAATTTCTTATTATATATTGTCGTACGGCAGCGCTTTGTTTTGGAAGAGAAGCATGATACATGTTGGTCATTTAACAGGCCATTTCTGCAACATTTATATCGTAATAGTTTCAACTTTGTTCAGAAAGATCAAACCTAGCACCTCCGGGGTTTTTTTCTGGATTATTGTTGCAAGATGTAATGGATATATCTAGCTCGACGGCTCGATGCCTTCTGTATGTTCCATATATCATAAACAATCTAAGCTTAGCTGCTTTCACCTTGAAGCTGAAGAATTTATCTCGATAAGGAAAATAACGTGAATACATGATTGTATGTATAGCTCATACGGTTAGTGTATTACCTTAAAGGGAAAGACGTATAATTCGTAAAAACCTTTCTTTATGGATATGCTGCAATAAGTATGAAACTGTCCTGTTGCAGTTCGAGCCCGGTTCTATGTGTTGAAAAGGCGAACGGTATTTTTGTATCCATTTACCGTGTTTGGTTTATGAGTTGTCAGCATAGTAATCTAGGTTTTATGAGCTGTCGGCATAGTAGTCTTGGTTTTCATTAGCTGTCAGCAAAGTAGTCTTGATTTTTATGAGCTGTTTCCTCAAATTCATTTAAGTTGTTAAACGGTTATAAACATTTCAGCAGCTATTTCTAGCCATTGTCTATGTTCATAGATCATATATTTTTTTTGTTTAAGTGGTTGGCATGGAAATCGTACTAATTCATTAAAGTATAAAATACACTTTTTATTGCTTCCTGGTAGGAATTGCATATGCTAAGTGGCAGGAATACTGAAGGGTTCAAACACACTTCCGCTAACAATAAAGGTGTCCTTGTCTTAAGTAATTCGATACATATGTCGGATTTCTCAGAAATAACAAAATAGCGACCGACACTGAAAACAAAAATTAAAAGCAAACTGAATATAAAACAAATGTTTTCATAAAATAAAATACCAAACGAAGGACTGGACTGCAAGTGTATATTTCTTTATAATTTACATGCATAAAGAATACGAGATATTTGTAGGTTGTAAGGGAGTTGCAATCTTTTCTACGTTTATTATTATTATGTTAAAAGGGAAAGAAGTGGTGGATTTAACTGCATGAAAATACCAATGCTGTATTTAAGATTTACTGTGTTAACTCAAGACCTTTGGTCGTGAATTTACACTTTTACAGTATTGTCAGCATTCAGGGGGGGGGGGGGGGATATTTGTGCAAGCAATAACAGGTTACATAAATGTCACGGGCAGTAATGCGTAGAGAAGCATCGGACTGGAGATATAAGTACTAGAGGTCCACTCAAGATGTAGAAAGAATTTGACCGATAAAGGGTAACTGAGTAGTTTCTTATTCACAAATATTGCGGTCTAACCATCATTAAGAAATGTTGGTACTTGCTGCTGATGATTATGCTGCTGCTAAACAATAAGAAGATAACGAAGAAGAAGAAGAAGAAGAAGAAGAAGAAGAAGAAGAAGAAGAAGAAGAAGGAGGAGGAGGAGGAGGAGGAAGAAGAAGAAGAAAAAGAAAGAAAGAACGCAAGAAAGAAAAAAAGAAAGAAAGAAAGAAGAAGAAAAAGGAGAAGAAGATGATGATGATGATGATGATGATGATGATGATGATGATGATGATGATGATGATGAGGTCATAAAAATCACATAGTAGTAATTGTAATCATGTAATTTTTAGTGTTTCTTGTCTTTATTGATGTTCACATTACTGAAAAAAGAGTTGTGCATCTATAATCCGATCCTAGCCATAGGGGTCTATGTTTCTAGTATTATAAATGATGACATTCGAACATCTCATTGCGGTATTACATAAGTATTTATAAGTTGTAAATTTGTCAACGACAAATTCCTAAGGAAATGCAGATCAGTGTTATCCTGTTATCTAAATCAAACACGCTTACCAAACCTGCATCCTGATTAATTTATTACGCCAGAGAAATATCTTAAGTAATCGTGTGTTGATAATTGATATATATAACCTGTCAACACGTCAACGTTAACGCTCGCGACACTGAGGTCTACACTGCGCTGCGCGCGCAGTTGGCGTTAACGGGACGTTAACGTGTCTAAAAGTGTCACGTGACGCAACGTGTCTCTAATCGAACGTTTATTACTCTAGTTCTGGCGTAATTGCATACATTACTTAGTAATTAAATTGTCAATTTACAAACACAGTCCCGGCCCCTGAAGACATACATGTGGCTATTTGGAAGGTTCATCACTTGGAGAACTTTTAAAAGTAACAGCAGATAATAGATAGTCGAGTTTGAAATTGCGTTTTTATGATAAGCATTGATCAATTTCTTAAAAACCCATCAAAAAGGTCATATCAAGGCAAGATGATATCCGTAAGCAATCTAGCAACCCTGTGAAAGTCGACATTCATTGACACTTATAAAGTGTGGACAGTTCAGCTGTCTACAGCGTGATGGTTGAAATGAGAGTTTATCGTTTCTGCTGTATTTTTATGTTTGTTGGGTTTATTGTCCCACCAACGGTATTTCAGTTATCTGTAGACGGTGTCCACCTGAAGCAGATATAATGCTGCCTTCACTGTGTATAACATGCCGTGAAGGCCTGGCATGATACCACTCAAACGCAAATTATCCCAACACCGGGCAAATCAGTCGTGTAACTACCCATATAATTGCTTGAGCGTTAGCAAGAGAGCTATGCCACTACAACTTTTAATTATTTTGATATGTCGCGGCCCGGGATGGAACCTGGGGCCTTCCGTACCTGGAGCCGACGCTCAACCAATTGCGCTACCAGGTCCGCTGTGTATTTTTATGATACTCGATAACTAATAGCTCAACCACATAACTAACCCAGTTTTGAGATCAAATAATGTGTGTACAAAAGTTACAATAACAACATAAACTGAGAAATATATACAGTCGATGTATAGTGTTTCTTTACGTAGATCACATTATCGTTACAGTATCATTTATAAACGTTACTAGTAACCTAATGGGTTCACATATATAGGCCTTCATACCATATAAATATATTCTCATACATTAGTACAAATTTACATGTATTAAGGCGGCGTCTGATAAATCTACCATATTAAATATATGTATTATTCTAACTGATATTTGATTGTTTTAGTAAACGTTATCTAATTACGATTCGACTACATCTAATATATGAATATACATTGTGTTAAATATTGGATACTACGTTGTAGATATACAAGGACAGTTTCATCATGTTTATCTACATGTTGTTTGGTTGTTTGCTCTTTGTTATATATCACCGATACATTATTGGCGACGTCTAGAAAATTATTAGTGGAGGAATACCCCAAGACAAATGCCTGGCTTGAACCACGGACACACCGCAGGTTTGCTGAAAAGATATCCACACATTAAGTGTTCAACAGGAACCTATGAAGTAGGAGGCTGAGGAGCCAGGGAAGTCATTTTGCCGGAGACTCAATCCATGTATCCACGGGTGATTCCTACTTTTGTCTTTATGTTGTCATCCTTTTAAGACCAAAAACATTGCTAACACCAATTTAGTTATTACATTATCGCCGTTGACAGTTCTGTACAATATATTCTTTATAATATCTTTACAATACAAATGTGTATGGTATGACTACAATCATATGATAGGAAGGTTGAGTCTACCTGTTAATTTATTTTTAAGTTCAGTTAAACTTTCGCTCAAAGCACCTTATAACTTTCAAAACCTTGCTTTCATATAGTATTGACACTTTTTCAATGAAGTCAACTGTGTTAAAGTTAAAAAATAACTGTTGGACAGTTCTTGTAACAAAATTGCTCCAGTTTTCTGATTAAGACAACTTGTTGTCATTTGTGTCATTGACTTTTTTTAAGTAACCGTAATAAATATGTTAACAAGTTTTGCTTTTTTTCTAATTTTTAGAGTGCAATATTTATAAGTATCTTCCCATGTTGCATGTCTATTATCAGTAATATTTAACATTTCCCACAAATAAGCCAACAAGTTTTTTATTTCAAAAAGAATTTAACAAAACCTTTTAATAAAAAGTGGGGTTCGAACCGGGGCCCCAAACTATCATACACAAGAACACTAACCGATTAACTATCAAAACAGATCTTGTTTTATATATTGTTCTCTTGGCTTAATCAAAATAACTTGACCTTTTTTGGCTGAAATAAATGTCAAATAAGTAACTTTTTTTTAAATTTACTGCGGTACTAACGAGGTAAGTTTTAATTTTGAAAAGTATCAAAAATAATATGAAGGCCTGAATGGGGCGATAAAAGCAGCTGTGTTGTTTTGTGTGTGTGTGTGTGTGTGTGTTTTTTCTGAACGTTATACAGCAACAACGGAGATATGGGCCTTTTTCAGCTTTCTTTGACTTCTGACAGAAATTTTAAATTTTCAAACCTTGTTTGGTTATAAATAAGAGAATGGGCATGTACTCATCTCGAAGTCGACGGCTCTTGTTGATATTTCAAAGAAAACGATACATAACCCATAGTCATGGAACTAATTAATCTTTGGATTACAGGTTGGCGGGTATTCGCTTGTGGACCGCCCATTAATTACAAACTAATATCAATTTTGTTGTTTGGACAACCGCATAAACTGCAGTCTGTGTAAAGTGTCCGAGATTTGACCAGTTGTGTTCGGAGTTGACCCCTGTTTAGTAGAAAGTTAATTGAGTTTCTAATTTAAAAGCAATCGATCAAAGCCAGTCATAGCGAATGGGGAGGTTGTATTATCTCTCTATTATCTCCTAGCCTACTAGGCACGAATTCGATCAGGCTTAGAGAGACAGTGTAACATCAGATCTGTCCGCTCCCACTGGGAGGTAGATAGTCAAGATATTCATTATTTGCTGCGTTGTCTTCATCCAGACGTATTGTTTCCTATGGTGTGCGTTGTGAACAAGTTACTTTCTTGTTAAGTTAGATTCTAGAACAATTGTAGTAGATTAAGGGTTAAGTGAACAGACCCGTCAGTTGAGTCCTATGGCCGGCGTGGTCCACCTGGCTGGTCGGTCACGTCGGGACATTGACTTCACTTGCGTGTCCGGTTGAACCACTGACCTCCAGCCATGCATAGCCAGTGACAACACTGTCACGTGACTAGCCTATGTCCGAGTGTAAGTCAGTGAGGTCTGATCGTTTATGACAAGCATGATTAACATGTCGGACCGGGGTGAGGCGAGGCCAAGCGACCTGTCTCGGTACCAGGCTTGTCAACCTCCTTGTTCTCCATGTTCATAGTCGTGTTTACTGCAAACCATGACAGCAACCATCAAACGTTAATTAGTACGTATCATTAGCTACAGATAGTCTTGAAATATAACCTATCCAGTATTTATCTCGGTGTCATATATTAATAGCAACGATATTCAATTATATTTATCTGTTCTATCAATACGTTTTTTATCATTTCAGTGATATGCCAAAATAAAACTAAAAGATTTTATGATAACTGATGAAAGTATGATAAGACAAACAACAAGCAATTTTGTTTGGTTACAAAAGCGTCCAAAACCAACAGAAATGTAACCAAAACCCCACAAGGGTGCATGGAACAACATTATTTTGTGTCAATGGGATTAAATTAATTATAGAGCGTATATTTTTTATAAATATATATATATATTACACATATGATAAGTGAAAAAGTACAACTTGCAATATAGCACTGAAATCATAGGTATGGCGGGCCGGTAGTACCTTTGATAAAAGCGGAACTTTTAATAGTACGCCCTATTATCGACTTAAACTATAACCCGGTGTAGAAGATGACTAGTCTAAGAACTGTCATTAAATCACTTGGTTAAATGATCTTTGGGAAAACGAAATCCAAGATTTTGGCCGATATGAAGAAAAACAGTAAGTAAATTGATATTTTATCTCTTTTAGTAGACGTTTGGCATGTATAATAAAAAGAATATAATAAGTACTGATAATAAAAAAGAAATTACATGAAGTAAAAACATTCTGCAGGTGGCTGTAATTGAGACAATCAGCATATATGGGCATCTACCTTGCAGGTAACTCCAAATAACTAGCCCATATGAAACACTATGCACGTATACAGTATAATATCTTTGTACAAGCCAACAGTGTTATTAACCAACAATTCGAACACTAACAGAAGAAGATCGTGATAAAATATGTAAACTTTGATTGACTTATCATATTGCGTAAGGCTGAGAATTAACAAATGATGATAACAATCCAAAGGTTGAAAAGCACTTAAAAATCACTTTGAATGAACAACGCGACATTTCAACAAAAAGGCATTTCAGATGAAGCAAAGTATGACAAAGATCGCTTATTAATGTTTGTTTGTTTGTTGTTGGGTTTATCATTGTTTGTTGGGTTTATCGTCCCACCAACAGTATATCAGTTATCTGAAGACGGTGTCCACTTGAAGCAGATATAGTGCTGCCTTCACTGTGTATAGCATGCCGTAAACAACTGGCATGATACCACACCCAGTCACATTATCCTGAAACCGGGGGCAACCACTACCCTTATATTTGCTTGAGCGTTAGCAAGGGAGCTATGCCACTACCATTTTTAACGACTTTGGTATGTCGCGGCCCGGGATCGAACCCGGGGCCTCCCGTAACCTGGAGCCGACGCTCTACCGATTGCGCTACCAGGTCCGGTCGCTTATTAATGCATATGGGATACAGCAAACAAACAAAAAATATTCAAGATGCAATATATTACAAACTCTGCGTTAGCTTAGGGAACATATGACAATTTTGTATGAAAGCCCTCCCATCCAATCAGAAATCCCCTCCATTCAGAAAAAAGTGCATATTCCTTGAAGGTGTATTTTCTACATAAATACAATATAAGTTATATTGAAAACTTTCAATTAGTAGAAAATCGCACTGTATATTCTAAATGCGTTGTCGTGATGCAGGTATAATTCGTGTATTAATCACCGGTGTATTGAATATCAATGGAAATATCATGTTTTTTGTCGATGAAAATGTCAATCCGTCGCACCATGATAGATACTGTAGATGAAAGACAAAAACATAATTGCCAATCCTAGATTTAACACGAAGTACTGTACTGGCACGTGGGTACAATGTGAAGCTTATATCAACCGCATGACGTCCAGTACAATGTTCACGTTGCATACAATATCAACTAATTTCAAATGTCAAGAAATCAAACAATAACAATAATTAATCCCACTCAATAAAACAAAATATATACTGAAAGTAAAGTTAATGTAGCGTGCTGAGGTATCATTGTTTAAATATTCGAATTATGTGTTTTCTTTTGTAAATTGATGACTGCACATCGGGACAACAGAATATTAAATGTTAGTTTATTGTAGCTTCAAGTCAAGATATTTCAATGTTTTAAACTGACATATTTATATTTGTATGATTTTTAATTCCAAAAAATAAAATTATTGTTATGTTAAATAAAGGTTTGTATTAAAAACAAGTGTTGAAAAACATGTTATGATACCTTCCAAAATCATTATGAATATTTAAAAACTGTTCCGTTAATATGCATAATTTTAATAGTTGTTTTCATTCTTTCCGTGTTATCTTCACAATTCCTATCTTTCCCCAGCCCATCTATCCAATCTCATGGTTCAGTAGGAGTAGTTTCCCTTTAGCTGCTGCCAGCATCCATGGAACTCTCGCAGAGCTCCCATCTTTCTACAGCCCTGAGTTATTCCTCTTGGTTCCACATTCGGTGCCAGCATCACGACAGTTGTTTGTACTGGTTATTGTGAAAGAATATTCCACCTTTTTCTGTGTATGTTTACTTATGAACAACGTGTCGATTCTAAATTTGAGCAGAACACTCGATGGCTATATTTGATTTTAAAAGTGCTACATATTTGTTTTTTAAAAGAGTGATCTTTCTAAAAGGCGGCAAAAAGGCTTTGTCCCATTTTGAAAGGAGGATACTTACGATTAGTAGTCGGGGTTTCTTTGCTTACTCGACCTAATTAACAGTCGTATAGTGAAATGGCAAAAATGGCATGAATACTTTACATACATTGCGAAGCTTAGATGTATATTACATATATTATAAGATGTATAAGCTCATAATTCGCGAGCAGCAGTGTGGAAATATAAAACTTTCATCAGTATATGTTAGTTGTCATTAAAATATGGTATATCCACCTTGTTTTTTTGTTGTTGTTGTTGGTGGTGGTGTTGGTTTTTTTTTGTTATTTGCTGTAAGTTATAAATCAAAAGATGTGAAAATAACTTAGTTCAATGACACTAACAAAGTCTTAACATGAATCATGGCTATTGGTATTATGTCAAGCAACAGTTGTATAGATGGCATTTACTGCAATGTCAATGAAATGTGCGTTCAAGTCATACAACAAATTCCGTTTTACATTCTGTAATCATCACTGTCGTTTCTGGTGACTCGATACTCGAACCATCCAAATCACAGTTTGTCGCCGATGTGCCACGTGAAATAATTATGGTTAAATAAAAGTCAGTCTCTCGTTTATTTGGCCTATCTGGCGGACAATCTTCGGCCATGTGTTGACGCGGGGCTCGAATCCACTCCGGACTGTCCAAAACACAAGTGTCATCCACAAACTTGTGGTAAACTAAGGGATGGGTGTGAACGGGCTGGCAATCGCCACCTTTATTTTCCCACAGATTTGTTTGATTATGAAGTGTGAATTGGTATGGTAATTCCAGCACGTCAGGAAGAACATATGTCGCTTGTTTGACAAAATCAGCCTAGTGTTATGCCATTTGGCAACTTTATTTTTTATTTCTCACCACATCGACACCTTTATTAGGTTAATGTAATAATTGATTTTGAGTGCTTTTTTATAGTCGGTAAATGTGTTATGATTGCATTCGTGTCGAACCTAATACATAGGTGTCCCAAACATATACGTCGAACATCTTACACACCGCCCTAACTGTCACTTGCCAAGTTATTATATCCTCTTATCATCGAGATAATGTAGTAATGAAATGTGATTATTGCGATCTAACACGATGTCAGAAGGGAAACACTGCATTCTTTATTTATACTGAAGTGTTGATTAAAATAGAATACGGTTCCGAATGAACCTTTCTGTCATGGTAGAACTGACTCATTTGTTCGTACAGGGCAGTTGTTCTGATATTAACGTACATAGTGTTTATTATTTCCACGTTTTATCTTTGTAGTTGGCAATAAAATATGTTTAAACCGTATATTCTAAGTGATGTACCCAACTTACACCCCTAAAATACACACGTGCGTTTTAATCGCTATTCGCAGAACATGCATTAATGTAGGACATTCCCAGAACTGATCAACTATCGCATTTAATTAAATCAGACTATTCAAGCAGCATTTATGAACACACAAATTGGTGTTTAACGCAAAATTGCTATAATTATTTAAATAGTTCTCACGAAAACGTAAGCTTGTTTTCATAGTTTCATAATACATAAACCAATCTGTATGCAAAGAATTTAGTATCATAAATAAAAGTTATCGATAATATTTATTTTGCCTAAAATCTAAATTGTGTCTGTGAGCACCCACCCGTTTCTAAAGGGTGTCTTGAAACATCCCAGGAATTTGGCAGCCATTACAGACAGGGCGACCTCGGTGGAGGAACCAGCGCTCGTCTGCCAGGTCGTCTGCAAAGTTCTTCCTCGAACTTTTAGTCCTTACCATGCTTCAGTTGTTAGTAAGATCATGTTTATAAGAACCATCAGTACACGATTAGTATTTATAATACATCATGTTGTGCATACTTTACAATTAGCAGCAAATAGTGTGGATCCTAATCAGACCGCTCCCAGGCGAAGCTGTCTGATCTGGATGTAAGCTATTTTCCGAAGTATAATCAATAGGTACTTAGCGGACTAAGAGCTAGTGTTTCTACTAATTCGGCCATAAAGACAGGAAATCTGGCTGAAATACTGCTGTTAGTGCGTTCCAGATAGCATTCCAGACTGATGTGTTTCGGTGACTTTATAAGTCACTCTTTCTGTTTTCAATATTATTGTTTGAACAAATAAAAAAGTGTCGAGTCCTTAAATGATAAAAAGCCTTCGGACAACCTGACTACAAACATTACCATATTTACTTTATCCGTATTTTGACACTTCATTTTATAGCAAAATGTCAATCTTTAAGCCGTTAAATGCATTTGAATTTTATGATTGAGAAAATAAACATGCCGGCTAATTAGCGGAAAACAGTGTTTAATTCACAGTAGGTACACACTCTAGGTTAACACAGTCATCAAAACCAAGATTGCAATACACAGCTGGAACAAATGTAGTCATTGCTGTTCTTTCCTGGAGGCCGAAGCATTGAACGGGCTTTGAAATATAGTTGTTTGTAGATTATTTGACGTCCTTTAAATCGATGACAGAGATTCGCCAGGCTGTCTGTGTGTGACAAGTGGCCACTGTCGCTCCCATTCATCAAAGCAGGAGCCTGCTGATCGAACAATATACCCCCGGCACCTTGTAATGTTTTACTACCGCGCCTCGGCGCGTCGCCTCACAGTTTCGCAGTGTCCCAGCAGGCCATGGTCACATGACGGACCATGGCATGGACACTTGAAGTCGCGGCTGCATGACACTTTCAATAATATTACTTGACAGTCCATCAGCAACGTCATTATTACGCCGATGATCGTTACCAGTGTCATAATGACGTTGTCCAAGTTTAAATTATCACGACCGTCAACATCGTCGGTCATGTTTGTAAACATTGGCGTCTATTTTAGTGACCTAGAACAACAAATATGATTTGTTTTCTAAGACTTTGTTAATGTCAATAAATATAATATTCTGAACAGAAACTGATTTCGCCTAAAACTGTCAAAACCAATAAAGTTATATATAGTGAAACTAATATTCATGCCATTAAATTGTTTTGTAATTAGTATGTGTATAATAATTATGTAATTAATCTAGTATGTGTATAATAATCAAGTAATTAATCTGTTGAGACGTAAGTTCGATTTTGTCGCAATGACGTGTAAATTTAATGTTAATTGACATCTTGCTAGCTCCTATTTCACAACTAAATTGGCTATTGTCGGAAGGCCATGCATGTGCATTCTTTGACATAAAATATCAGCAATAACCCCTGTGTGCTTGTTCCCCACGCTGTCAAGCATAATCAAGTGTATTAAAACTATTTGAACAATGTGATTGCGCAGCAGAGCTGACGGTGCATTTTTTGTCGGCCAGTGGTTATAAACTGCATGCTGTATACGCTCGTGTAAAACTGGGCATGTGTGTAAGGGCAGCGCAGCGTGAAGCTGGGTTAATGGCCATGGCTGGGCCGAGATATAGGACCTACAAGATACCGGACTGATAAGGCATGGCCGAAGCCAGGTGCACGGTAATCAGGGTGAGCCCAGCCCCAATCGGCAGTCGGCGAAACAACCATCTACTTCCGCATTTATTCCAACGGAGATACGCGCTTACGCGTTTGCGGTGCGTGGTTGAGAAATGGTCAAGCAAACAAGTTATGTACGTTTAACATGCAAATAATGCTTAATTGGACTAATAACAGTGGCCCTACTGCGAATGTACGCCGTGTCAAAATGTGTGCAATGTCAGATCTTCGAAGACTGGCAGTAAGTCGTTAGCGTGACACGAATGGAAGGTTGCCCCCTAAAACAGACTACCATAATTTCACACTTACCGACTAAGTTTATGCTTGTTCCCATTTCTGTAAAAAAAAATGATATTTATACTTGAAAACAATGAAAAAAGCGATAGATTTAAAGCTCTAGTGTGGCGTACGATTATCAATCATTTTAAAGTAGATCTAAAAGTAAAATAAACTGCTCGCTGATTCTAGAACATTGGGTACAGTCAAACTGCACTGGCTATTACAGCATACCTTAAACCCTGAAATCTTGTTGAACAACTGTTTTCAATTCAAATTTGACAATAAAATTTAATTTGTTTTGAGGCTTGCACACTAATTCTGTGAACTAAGATTTTTTTAACTAGTTATTCTCAAAACACCCTTGATGCTAAATAGAGATCTGTACACTGTGGCTTTGCTTCTAGTGAAGGTAAGCCACAAACTGTTTTGAACTTTATTTACCGGATGAACCCAAAAGAACCTCACAATTTACATCATTTAACAATGTTCCTATATTAATAGGTCATTTTGGCCTTTTGTTTCTTTAATAAACGTAAATCAAATCTAAACTGATTTAGCAATTCATGCTTCGGCAAATATTATAGTCCTAGATCGGCCATTTCCTGCTGGAAGCTGTCTGATCTGGATCTGCCCTATCTGCTGCCTTGTCTTCAGTATTATAACTTTCTATGTTCCCATTTAGTTGTAATAAACGTGTAGGCTTAAGTATTATTATTGAATGAAGCACGATGTGAATAAACAGGTTGGTTTCTGTCTCGGTTCAGTGAAGGGAAGTGGGGGTTGAGGTGGGGTAGTCGGTGCAGGGGTGGCTCTACGTGAATGGCGTACCCGATCGTCGAACAGACATTCACGGAGATCGATCAACTGATGCCATCAGTCGTGTCACTTTATCGCAGACACTTCATGTATGGCAGCTTACATAACGTGGCCAAACATGCATGCATTCTAGTGTGTACATGTCTGTGAGTGAACATCTGTCCTTATCATTCTACATGTAATTAAAATAACTACAATTCTACAGTTATTTTCTGACAAATGCACGCAAAGGTCACAATCTTTTACTGCTTCAGACACATGAACAAATAGTCTAAGCGTCTCGCTGGATCTGCACTAGTTGTACATGCCAGATCAACTCATGTGCAGCAGGCTGAGAGCCGGTATAGGGAGGGTGCAGTGGTTCTATTTTGATAGCTCTCCGTTCCATGACGAAATGCTCTGTGCCATGCGTTACGACTGACATGATTTTTAAGATATTATGCAAAAAAGTAAAATTTAAAAAAGAATTTCAAGGCAAATTTTGTTCGATCTTTTTTTACAAGTAAATGAATGAATTAATGGTGTTCAATCCCTTCATATAATCCGTTTGGTCACACATTTAAATGTGTGCAAACTGCGTTAATGGTAGCTCAGTCTTCATGTGTACATGTTGCTGCCGACCACTTAACAGTAAGGACCATTACACTCAATATTAAATGTATGTTTCTAGACTCTTCATTATTAAACTTTGAGCCTTTTCAAAGACGCTGCGACATGCCATTTTACGGTATTTAAGAGGCGGTATATTCCTCTTCGCTTTGCGAATTTTACTGCGAGTACGTGCATTTGTCGGAGAGCTCTCGTGAGAACGGATCAGATGTTGCAGACAAACAGAACGCGAACCTAGGCCCAAGGTTTAACCATCGACACACACAAATAACAGCACCAGAGATGAATGATGGATTTAGTGCTGGTAAACTGTTTGAACCTTTCCCGGCGGGTCGAAGGCTGGATTTACGATCATTGGGGCAGAATATTGTTTTACCAACCTATAAAATATACACACAAACACAAGTATACTTACTCCAAGCACGAACTGATCCGACTTTAGCAAATAGTGTAGATAGAGTACTCTCAGCTTCCGCTGGGTGATATATAATCAGGATATTTACTATTTGCCTCCAGGTTTCCAAATTTATTATTTGTTGTTTACAAATGCAGTTGAGTGCTAACGTTGTTGTTTTATTGTTTTTGTTGTTGTTATTTTCGTGCATGCCGGCGGTGAACTTTTTTTTCAACTCGATGGATACCGAGATATGGGAGCTTCGAAGTCCATTGGGTTAACACTACTACAAACTACAGAGAGGCTTCAAGTACGAGTTTTGACAACAGGAAAAGGTCATGACAGTAATATCGGTGGTAAAACTCTTGACCGAAGAGGTTAATAACTTCCCTTAACCCTGTAGTATCCTACTAATAGCTGGTGTACAAGTGTATGCCTTGATTTGTCTTATCTTTCCGTGAGCACAAGAGATGATGGTTACGTGAACGTGCAACGATTTTGCTTTATATATAGAGACTATATATAAATATATATAAATAGACTATATGTATGCATCCAAGTTATAAATGCACACTTCAAGCTGTTGAGATTGACCTTTTAAAACTATTTTTAAAGACACTTTTGTAAACACACAAATTTTGTGAGCACACAAATGATCGCAAATGCATCAAAGTTGACCGCTTGGTTTAAAATTTCAGCCGTTAGGTTTTGGCGGGAAATATATTCTCTGACCCTAGAAGCTATTTGCTTGACCCCTGGCAACACTACAGTGTAAAATCAAACACACTTGAAGAGAGCCAAGTGTGTGTAATTTAATCGGTCTGAACCCAGCGTTCAGCAGGTATCAAGTCAGCTAAAAGCCACATATGTGGGAACGGCTAGCGAGCTGCAAGATCAAATGGCATCTTGTTGTACAACATTACGCAACGTCCTATTTAAGTCCGTCGTAATGCAGATCGCACCTTTTACTATCTAAATCCTTCGATAGTGACACAGCGGTTATAAACTTCCCCTCCGGCAAGGTAAACGTGACACAATGATTTCTCCCATTAATGTCTGACCATGTCATCACAGAAAAAATATTAGTATTTGATTATTTCAATCAGTAAATTTTGTTGTTGCTAGTGGTTCGAATATGTTAAAAAATAAATATTTATATTATTTAGTTATTGGCGGGGTCTGGAAGGATGATTGACTTGCATTAAAACCTAGTATGTATGCATATATGTTTACATGTGACTGTTCGCATGTTTAATGAATACTTCAGTTTATATTTCAAACTAACAGAGCTGAATCAACCTCTATCTAGCTGTGTTTTACAGCGATTTGCGGTGGCCCAAGCATGTCTAGATAAAGATCTGCCCGCGACATTTTGTGACTAAATAAAACCAGTCACCGAATGAGCCATACTGTATCGAGAGCCTACCCTTCATGTCGATAATTCATTAGGCTCGAAGTTATTCGGTACAGACTGAGCAGGTGTAAAATCGGAAATGCTAAAAATAAACCCGCTATGTCTATATACCTGCCAATTACACTGTATGAATGACGGGAGGCGGTCTCTCGTCGTAACACAATTGTATGGGACACAAATGTAAACATAGAGGGGCGTTCAAAAAACACATCACACCGATTCACATTTTTATATTTTTACTTCAGTTTGAGTGAATGGTATTGTTTTAATACAGAACATGTATTTATTTATATAATGATATAAAATCACAAAAAGAAGTTAACTTAGTTGACTGAGTGCTGTTGCGCACAGTATAAATACATAGAAGTTCGTTGGTGATTTAAATATAAATATGTACAATGCAATGTACAGAGGCAGAAAAGAATATATTATTTCTAGCACAAGTTTCCCCCGACCTCTGTTGTAGTAAGTCTAGTTTTTTCTCATTCTCACAAAACATGTTTCAAGACAAAGATGTCTTAACAACTGAAAGCTCTAATACAAAATATTGCAGAGTTTCTGGACCTGATTCAGTAGTGCAGTGATGCTTGCTATAATCATAGAGTGACATACAAGTACAATAAATGTACAAATACATAATACTACATTCATTTGCCATGCTGAAGAAACACAGGCCAATTGTGCAAAATTGTGTTAAATGCAAATGTAATATCATGAGGTAAGATTAGGAAAGAAGACACCTTATTACCCACGAACCAATGCACTTAGGCCTCCTTACAAACACTTCACCATTTTATATAGGCACTCATTTCAGATAAAACCTGGCTTCCTGATTGTTAACATAGTTCAATACGAAAATATATCACTGAAAATGTCTCTGTAAAAATCTATACAACTTCTTGGAATTATGTATATATATAAAGGCAATGTGAGACTTGACAATGGGATTACATCAACACATGACGTTAGTAAAATAAACCAAAAAATGACTAAATATTGCGTACAATACATGATTACATAGATTCACACATACCTATATCTACGTATTATGAAATTCAAATTAGTAACATGTCACTGAAAGTCCTATGTATAACCAAGCCACTTGCAACCACCTCCATTTTGATCACAACAACATTCTTGTATATATAAATATATCTAGCTTTAAACCATCACTTGTTCAGACCTTCAAAGTGGACTGTTATTTCATTAACAAAATATACAAATCAATTTCTCTGATCAAAGACTTTGAAATATCTACAATATATACACAGTTCATTGATAGACTCCTGCCGCAGAAAATATGGTCCACATTATGTAAGGCTTGACTCACTAAGTCACAAGAACAACAATCTAACTAACAACTTTCATTGCCGCAAATATTTCTTAAATATTGCTTATGTTCCCTTGACATAACAAATCTTGCACATAGTCCCGTTAAAATAATTACTTTTATAAACAGTAAGTTCATAATAAAAAAAGGCAAAAAAACACAAGGAAATCTCTGAGAACAATGTTAGTGAGCAGAGGTGAGCGTACCCAGCGTTGAAATATCAAGCCACTCGTTTTCGAGACCAATCATTTCAGAGACTTCTGGAGTTGAATAATCCGGGAATTCAAAATGGGAAGATGGATTTGTGTTGAGAATAGCACTATTTTGCACTGTTGAACACTGTGAATTGTTAACATGTGAACCCTGAGTATCGAAGTTTGGAAAGTCAGTGTCTGCCAACTTGCTTAAATCCAGGTTTCCCAGGTCAAGCTGCCACTGTGTGGGCAACTGCAGAATGTCTGTGAGATTGTCCAAGTCAGCCAGGGAGGACCCTTCGGCTTGCTGCACAATATTGTTATTATTGATATGCATATATTCCTGTTTTACTGTCACAGGGGTGTCATCAACTGGAGATGGAGCTGGGGTGTCATAGTGATCCTCTGGGTAGAAGCTTGTTGACTCTGGTGTCATAGGTGTGTATTCCGGACTGGCCGGAACTTTCCCTGGTGGTGTGAGTTGGCTTGCAGGCACTGACACATGCTTGCTAGCCCTAATACTGTCTCTGAATTTTTCATCAATTGTCACTTTCAGCTTGAGCCGACTGTTGTGAGTATTGTTGTTGATAGTGTACTGAGCTGGTTGGGACAGAGCAGCCTTTACTGCTTTGGCGCTGGTACATTTCTGGAAGCGATTGCGATCGGACTTCATTTTTGACTGTTTAGTGACTTTGCCCTCAACTTTGGTGGTGGTTGGCTTGGCCTTCTTGCGGGGTCTGAAAATTTAATAAAAATAAAATTAAATAATGTGTTATCATATATTATCGTTGAGGATAGTGCAAACATACAATTGATAAATTACTTATTACCTTGATGCCTAATATATTGTCAAGATCATAAATTAACATTTTCTTCATATAACAAAACCGAGGGATTTTTTTCAAACTTATTTTTAAATATTTTTAATAAGACAGACGTGCAACCACGACCTCAATTTACTAGGAATGATCTCTTCTGCAGACGAAACTAAACGCTGCTTCACAGTAAACAAAATAGAATACATTTTGGTCGCCCCTCTCTTATAGTAAACAGGCATTGAGCTTTCAAAACTATCCGGTTAAGACTGAGCAGATAACCTACCTATACTTGTAGTCGGGGTATTCCTGCATGTGTAATATCCTCAGTCTCTCAGCCTCCTCAATGAAAGGTTGTCGATCGTTATCATCAAGAGTCTTCCATCGAGCACCAAGTCTTTTGCTGATTTCAGCATTGTGCATATCTGGAGCAACTTCGGAAATCTTCCTTCGCTCGATCTGAGACCAAACCATAAACGCATTCATTGGTCTTTTTACGTGGTTTGTTGCTTTCTTGCACATTGTAGCATCAGAGTACGGTGTGTTGGTCTGAGGATTAATCATCTGCGACCCAAACACGATATTGCCGACACTACCCGGCGATGTCACGCTGCCGTCATCACTATAATCACTAAGTGATCCGGGACTATTCTGCGGAACCATTATGATTATGTATGAAACATCAACTAATCCAAATGTTCAAATTCCACTGAGTTAAAATCCCTGAAATGTTACAAGTCCTTTTTATCGTCGTGCGAAGTCTGTTTAAACACAAAGACGTATTTCTAGTAGAGAAGCGAGAAACTATTTTAGCGTGTACAAGACAGTTTCGCGTATTTATAGTGCGTTGGCTCAACACGGGCACGTGACAAATCTCTAGCCAATCAGCGTCCAGAGGCGGAGTCAACACACGCTTTAGCTACTGCGCTTGTACTGTGGTTCGTATTAGTGGGCGCGGCCTAAATCTGTTGCTGGGGGGAGAAAATCAAAATGGGTCAGATTTGCTGGATTGTTGAAGCAGAAGAGATTTTAGCTCACATCGACAGATGGTTCGCGTTAGTCCAGAAGCCTCAGATCAAAAGATATTTTGAATTTAAAAGGACGGTTTAGTTGCTGGGCCCCAAAACCGTGGCGCATATGTTCAGTTCTCGTGACGAACAATCAGTAAGCAGTACAGGGTGGGATGGACTTACCACATCTCCACTGTACTATCTACCTACTAGCACTAAGGTCATAGCCGAATTTTGCCGTGGGTGGCAGAAGCAATGACGAATAAAATGTACCATCAGTATGTTATTGACTTATTGACAATCATGTAAAATAAATAACACATTTTAAAATTGTGGGCGGCTTGGAAATGTGTCATAATATTAAAGACACAAATTCACAATACTATTTCTTATGAATATGTGTCATGTAGACAAAGAGGATAATACGACGAGGATTTACACCGACTTTACGCCAGTTTTATCAACTATCTATGGGTTCACAATACGTATTCAAATGTACTCATGTTTTCTTCGTAGGGAGGTTTTATTCGTACATTTGTACAGAATATCGTGGTATTCATTTTTGTAATCGTCTGCAGTTCAGTGCAGATTTATACTAAAAAGCGCTATGTTATATTTAAGCTTTATTATGTCTTGTGTCAAGTGGATCTTCCGCTGTTATAAGATAAAAGTCTATTTATTTTCCGTCTTCTTGCAAAACAATTGCTAAAATCAAGTATCAACGCTCGCCAGCTTCAAACGACACAATACACCCTATTATATTATTAAGTTAATAATACATTGTCGCAGTTTCATTATAAGACCGTGACGACACAGTGAAATAAAACGGATATAATGACAGAGCAAACAAGATAATATATATATATATATATATATATATATATATATATATATATATATATATATATATATATATATATATATATATATATATATATATATATATATATATATATATATATACTGAGAGTGAGAATGAAAATTTAAAAACTGAGGAGATATTATACTTTTAACGAAAACGGAAAAGTGAGGTCGAATGTATTCAATACAGTCTGAATTGGTACGAGGCAGATATACATACAGAAAGAAAGGGCGACAGCAAATGAAATGAAAGAACGAGTGGTGAAAATACAGAATGACAGTGAGAATGATAGAAAAAAGGGCATAGAGAAATGCGACATTAAAGGTTAAGGAATAGTATCGTATCTAAGAACGACAACTCTCGACGTCTTCTCTCAATCTCACCGAGCTATAACAGGGTGTACTAGATTATCGATGTAAATTCATTTGGTGAAGTTGTCAAATTCCTATTTCCAAACTTCTTATACTCTGCAGCAGCAACAGTGCAGATCCTGATCAGACAACTCACAGCGAGGATATGACTGGTCTTGATCGACACCAACTGCCAACGACTGATTAGTTTTTACTTAAAAGGCTAAGGTTTTAAGATTTGTTACTTTGATTTTAAAATATTAGCGTACAAGGCAACTACATGTAACTTTAAAGTTTATTGGAGATACAACCCTCTTTTAGAAAAAATAGTTCAATTAGTTGACATAGTTATCTGTTGTTAATATAAAAGGTCCGTAATAATATTTAGCAAAAATATAATGGATATGATTGTACATGGTCGATAAAACCACCATCATAAAAATATTAACATTGAAAATGAAAGGTTACAATTAATTGTTTAAAACAGTGTTTATATAGTGCATTTTTTTTAAATCACCTTTAATATAATCTGGTCATGATTTTCATATACATGTATGCCCAAATATGTTCCGGTGATAGTTTTCACACTACCAACCCAACCCAACAAGTCTTAAAGTAGAACTAATCCCTAGACGACTCCTACAACAGTGTCTTGTTTTTTTCCACTGCATGAAAGGAAACTGCGGACGTATCCCTAAAAAGCCCCTATTGAAAATGGTATCTAGTGTACAGGGGTCGCCCTAGAAAATTGTTTCCACGCGAAGCACTTCAAATCATTAGAATAGAAAGTCACGTGACCGTGGCTGCCATGCGACCGTAAATCTGCATACAAAATGTAAGCGAGCGTTTGTCGCACGTGCGGCGAGGCGAAGTAATGTCAAAGTGGATTTTTTCACAAATACTTTTTAACAAAAATAAATCAGTTGCTGGAAAGGGTTTATGTAGAGTGATTGCATTTCCCACGACTTGGTACATCGATTGGGCCAGTGCCCAGGGGCTTCTGTTCAATGCCCGAACGTCAGCTTCCATCCCCACTGAGGCTTGTGGCTGCATCAGTCCTAATTAGACAAGAAAACGACTGACAGTTCTTGATTACTTCAATAATAATTGGATTGGAGTCAACTGTTTCGTGTTTGTTCTTTAATGTACTTAAATAATTAAAGTACAAACTAAACTGGTAAAACTCGGGTAGTAGGTCTATGGCATGCATACGGACAGACGTTGTATTAAATGTTATGCCAACTACTATTAAAGCTTATGTAAAAATTATGCTCTATATTACATTAATAGAGATCACACTTCACTACAAAATAATAGCACATGACTTGAAGTAACCCTTCTCTCACTCTTGGTAAAGTTTCTACAATAATATTCTTGTCTGCAGTACTCGGGTCAAACCTAAGTATTTTTTTCCTTTACTATATTAGGCTACATTTAAACAAACGCCGTTCACCAGGCATTTCTGTAGATAAAGTTCTTTTTAATGGTCGGGGTTAATTTAGCCGACAATAAGCAAGAAGTGACCAGGCTTCGACAAAAAGTGCAGAAATACGATACGCCAGCTTCCGCTGGGCGGTGCCTTGTCATCATTTACATAATTTGCTTAAATATATGTATCAATAACTTGCAATGAAGTTGTAAGCAAATATTTAAGAAATAAGTTTGTATAATTAAGATATGAAGCAGAAAATTGGTTTAAAGTTGGAGCAGGTGAATGTATTCTCAGGGACCGGCCTAATTTTGGTCCCCGGTTCTGCCGCGCCGTAGGGTACTGTCGTGATTGGGACCTGCAGTAAGTGTTTCCTATTCTATGGGCTTTTGAAACTTGTTAGTCGATGGGGGAACCACTATAATACTTGTCGTAAACTCTATTCAAACAACCGTGAAACAAATTCTACCATTCACTTGCATTAATAGGGGCACACAATCGACAGCCATGCAAACTTGGGTCGTGTGCGAATAATTTCGTGACGTCAGTGCCCAAGAGGCAGGTGCGTGAACCGATTGTCAATTAAATAAGGCACGCGCCGATCGCCAGCTGTTGCCAGTTCCAGCCAATCAAAACGAAGCTACGGGTTTAAATTTATCAATTTTGAGTATGTTTACGAGCTAGTGCGCGGAGTCGTATGTATTATTGCTTCTGATTAAGCAATAGTTTAATGGTTATATATGAGGCTTTATGACAAATGGATCTCGCGACATGCGATAAAACATCAAAGACGATTTTAAATACAATGTATGTCCTAACCACCTTAATTAATACGAAAGAACAATTTGGACTAAAAACCTACACCACCATATTAGGTTCATTCAGTTTAAATGAAACAGACACGTTTGGTTTTACCTTTCTCGAAATTACGATATTCAGTCAAACCATGTGAATTATCCATGTATGCAGTACCAGTTTCAAACATATATAAGAGTATAAAAACTAACAGTACAAATCAACAATGAAATTTGCAAAAGAAAGATATAGTTAAAACATACAGTAAATGATTACGATGCACAACATCTACCGACGGTTTTTATCGTCTTATTTCTTGAATGACCATATAAGGTTGTAGTTATGATAAGGTCGTATTGTTGACGTCTAGTTCTCCTCATTTGCGAAGATGTGATAATATGGAAACATGAACAAATTAACGAAACCCCATTCTTTTGGATGTTGCAACCATACATTGTCAGTTTGTTCAATGTATCTGACTGTGACGTGTATTCAGTGTGCATATACGTAGGTAACTTTTTCTTGATACTGACACGGAGAACAATTTGGTTAAATGTTCCAGGAACAGTTTATGGTGATGTAGACATTCGTAACAAGTCAGGAAAAAAAGCAAAATTTCTCTGGCATTCATAAAGATATAGGTATATGACACAATTCACATTAAATTAATACAATACGGAATAAATCACAACACATTACAATAAAGAATGTCGGTGAAGCATAAGTCCTGTATTTATTAAGTCCATTTGACGTGATTTCTTCAGGTCAATATTTTAATTTAAGTTATATCAAGCTTAAATCATACGCCATTTCTCTGTAACATATGGTGTTTCCGAAGCATTGTGTGCAAACAGAAAACTATTTAACTAGCATTTTGATACGACAAGAAAATAAACAAACAACCAACATTTGAGTGACGGAATACGACACAAGAAAGATGAAGCAGGTCGCTCATCGCCTGTATGTTGCGACCAGCGTCATGAGACACTGCAATGATTAGCATCTCACTTCGGCCCCTCTCTGATGACCATGTGATCTAATTATCAAACATACAAAATGCTCCTGTCACAAATTTCACAAGCTTTACATTGTTGGGATGCGTACATTTGTAGAATGTTCCAGATATGATCTAAAAGAGCAAGGACCGGGCGATCGCTGACGAATGGAGGACTGCTTTTCGGCCCTCTGGAAATATAGTGCCTGCGGAGACACAAGATTCATCCGCTGATAACCCATGTACAGTTGTAAGGCGGGACCTGCAGGAAATCTGTTATCGTGTAACATCAGACAAACTGACCATTCAATGAACTAATTTTTCAGTAAATCAGAATTCAATCCGAATAATTAGATACATAATTAAAATTTATGGTCCAGTTGTTGATAAAAGTGTTGTAATTGATATACACGACGACAAACGTAAGTGATTATGGCGACATCAAATTAATCACTGGTCCTGTTGAACGTCGGCGAAAAGGCGAATAAATTTATTTAAATATATAAATTTTAACGCTCCATGTTGACACAATTGTAACATGTGAGAGTATTTCTTCAATGACTCAGTCTTACAAGCGTGTTTTTTTTTTCTATAAACAAAATGCTTTTTTTATTTTGAGCCATACTTAAAAAACTGAAGATTTAACATGCGTTGTAATACAATTTATTGTTCTATTTTGTAGTTAGCACGAGTACTGTGGTTTCACTTAAAGTATACAAATAAAATCCGAAACGAAATCCTAAATCTTGTGCAACCGAAATCAATTTTCTTTTCACTATCGTTTGATCTTTGTGAAATTTTGTGTTTAACAATATAACTAGAGGGCCATCAAACGATCTATGGCAGAACGCCGTCTGACCTGGGGAATGGACCTCATACCGAACCACAGCTCTTGAACCTTAGAATAAACATTTACAACTACCGGGAAAGGAATTTCCACGACAGATGGTGTTTTCCGGCTCGTTGTGGTCACGTGACGCTATCTTCTGTCGTTTTGGAGACAAAAGGTTGTCACCCCAGACCGTTAACAAGCGCTAGTTACCCCCTGTATCGGGTCGAGTAGTAAACAGGTAGGACCGACACAAGACCCACAGACGCCGCACTTCAAACATATCGTTCCCTTAAATGGTCCTAAAATAATAATTCCGTTTGTTTGTTTTTTTGTAGAGACAGATGGCGTGTGGGTACTTATGATTTATTTGGATCTACATTGGGCGGAGCCGGTCCACGTGCCCATAGGGGCAGGTACCTGCGATCATCAATAAACCGTACACCTTACTGGATTTCCGATTGACAACAGATTTGAATCTGACCCTTTGAAGTCTGAGTATGGCACGCGAACGAACACAGGATGTTATGTATATTTCCATAATCTTCTGATAATATTTGTCGCAATCATAAAATTCACCTAGTAACGGTATTTAAATTTGAGTAGATGGGTCGTCTGGTAGGGTGCACCTGTCGGTTTCGAGGGTTTTACTTCGTCACCTCTAGCGCGCCAACCTGCTGTCGTACTTGTAATTTTCACCTGCTCTTTCGTTCGCCCACGTAACCAACGTAGAGTTGCGAAAAGCAGTAAGTTTAGCAAAGACTTAACTGTGAACGACAACGAGTAAATAAAGTGACATTGCTTATCTGTAAGGGCAGATACTGGTCGCTAATGAAGCTCTCATGGCGAGAATTTCGGCCAGTGGCGCAAGCAGATGCCGCCAACAACAATACCCGTGTTATGATTTGTGGTTTTGTCACCCCAGAATGGCGTCAATATAAACTTATTACGGACCCCACTGTTGGTGATGACACTATACAATAGCAGGAAGTCTTCAGCCAAAATGATGTAGATAAATTTGAACGACATCAATTCTCCAGCATTCGAGGTTGGCGGAGGATTAGCTTGAAGAGTGTTGATCACGGTCCGAAACCGGCGGGAGTCCGCGAATGCCCGCTAATTGGATCGGTCCGACGGAAGTCATCTTGGTGACACGTGCCATGTAAACATCCTGTGTAGGCCTTGCCCCGCACACGACACATTTACTTACGGGAATTCACTATCGAGTATATGGAATTGACAGAACTATAAAATGTCTAAATCCTTGTTTTTCTTTTTCTTAAAAAAAAAACACTCAACAAAATAAAACAACAGCAGCAACAGTTAACATTCTGTACTTGCAAACACCAGCAACTAAACATGATAAAAACGAAAAAGTATATCAATAAAACACTTTTAGCTTGAAGACATCTACCGTATTAAGGTCCTCAATACACCATCCGACATCAATATTTGGTTTTGTCTTTATTTGTTTTTATGATTGTTAATTATGATTACTGTTGCGACGCCCAGCTATCGATGAGGGAAGACCGCAGACACATGTCTGGATAGAACCACCGGTGCAACGCAGGTCAGCTGGAACAATCTTCCCACATAGAGTCCTTCGCCGCGAACGGGACTCGAACCAACGCGAAGCAGTCAGGGTAGTTACAAGTCTCAACCAGTATGCAATGGGCGCACCGGTTTTGTGGTGTACATAATATGCAAAAAAAAAAAAAAAAATGAATTCTCGGTAAGAAATGAGATATACACGGGTGTAAGGGTTATCATTTCATTGCAGTAAACCAGTCAGGTACATAACTATAGCTCTCTTCAAACTTAAACGTCTATATTATCGCTGAGCACTGATTAAAGGAATACAAATAAGTTCAAAATAAGGTTTCAATGTGACTGCTATCTACATTTAATTGAGAATTAATTAATAACGAGAACTTTTTATAAAAAAATGCTGTTAAAGTCTCAAACAGGACAATTAATTGATCTGCACTATATATATATATATATCTTTAATATGGTTATCTTTAAACATATACATTGTAATAGTCCCTGATATGCAAACTATAATCATCGACTGTGGATCTAGTTTTTCCATTTCATTGTCCTCTCTTTCAATGATTACACTGTATATGGTTTTGTGATACTTTTCTTATGCACCCTGATGGGCAATGTGTCCTCTCATATCAAACGAATTCCGTAACTAGACAATATTATGGTGGCCATATTTATTATCTATTGCGTCTGCAGTTAGACGAAGGACGCCGTTGAAGGTTTATAGTTGTTTTCGTTAAGAAGAGGACCAAAGACGACAGAGGAAATGTTATGTCACTTGTTATTGCTTTATAAAACGGGGTGGCGACTTATTTAACGCCTTATTAGTGACGCCGACCGCTGTACTATGACACCAGATGTGTTTATTTACATTCTGTCATCCCACATCCCTTCGTACCCAGATTTGTAGATTAAATAAACAAACGATGTCACCATGTGCTTCCCAGTAATCCCTCCTTAAACCACATAATCTATATACAGAAAAAATCGGAATACAGAAAAACAGAGCTCAAACCCAATAACCTTAAAAAATTTGCATATTTTCATAATACTATGGAGAACTTAGAATTGTGCTTTGCAAAGGTATGTAAACACATTCTATAATTTTGGGAGACGCACTTGTCGGGTAGTTTCATTTCCGGTGCGAATCTGTTGCCACATACGAGCGACGAATTACAAATTTTAATAAGAAGGATTATTAGCGTATAACCTCAATCCTTATTTATATACAATCTGTGTAAATAGATCGCGCGCGTCTATAATGGAAAAAAGGAAGTGGACCGAAACGCACTGAAAATCTAACTAGTATGTCACTCGTGGTGTGCTCAGAGCGCCAATTGATCAGACTTCGGCTAGTAGTGAAGATCCTGATCAGATAGATATACCATATTGATCTAGCCTACTTGCTGATACGGCTGATAATATGTTTTGTTTACTGTGCATAGATTGACTAACAAATTAGTAAGAATGTGGAATAGATTAGTGACAAATATACCGAGTGTCTGCCTTACCGCACGGAACTGACAGGATTAAATAAGATGCTGCAGCTAATCGTCTGCTAGTTTGTTTATTGGGTTTATCGTCCCACCAACCGTATTTCAGTTATCTGAGCCGGTGTCCATTTGAAGCAGATACAGTGCTGCCTTCACTGTGTATAGCATGCCGTGAACACCTGGCATGATACCACACCCAGTAACATAATCCTGACACAGGACAAACCAGTCATGAAACTACCCTTATATTTGCTTGAGAGTTAGCAAGGGAGCTATACAACTACCATTTTTACGACTTTGGTATGTTTAGCCTCATTATAATTCAATCCTTTTAAGGGTGGTATCCGAGAGTTTGGACCAAATATGTTTTCTCAAATAACCAAATAAGTCAAAAGTCCTGTCAAAATGCTGTTCATTGATGCCCAAGATCTGTGTGAACATTCAAGCATAATTTGCAACTTGTCAATGCAAACAGGTATATCGGGGCCTGACTGCAGAATTAGTACTTAGTGCGATTCAGAACTTCTAACAATACAGCTAAATGAAATTGTCTTTACCTAGAATAAAGTATGGGTTTATGCAGAAATTGTGACCAAATTCCCCAAAGCGGTGGTAAGATATTGTATCATGTATTTGATATAGACAAACTGTTGAATACCTCCTATAACATGTTTATTAATGTAACGGTTACTTCTTTTATGTCATACAAAGTACAAGGAGAAAAAATGAGCACAATTACATTTATATTACATCATCATTCTTTTACCCGAAAGATGCTAAATGTAAAAGTACATGTCAGTGAACGAAATTTTAAGCTGACACAGAATATTTGAAACGATCCATTAAGGGTCGGACAGACAGATGAATTTGCCCCATTCAACCCGACTCTAATTATATGCCAGTTTTACAACACGGGTCTTCCAGTTTCCTTTCACACCAGACGACATGACTGAAAGACCACTTTGCGGCAGGTGTTTTTCGTGTATTCTGCGGGAGCCTTGAGGTTAAACCAGGGGTCAAACTCGGGTCTTTGAAAGCTATTTTTGCCCCCAAATCCTGGTCAGCCCCCCGGACTATTGACCCTTGTAGGGGACCCAGAGTTTAATATCCGGTTAAATGACCCCAGAAGAAAGCCTTCGATCCCTCCAAAAAGATCTGGATGGAGAAAATATACCGAACCCATAGATATGTAAATGTTACCCGCAAACCAGCTGCTCAATGGAATGGCATAATTTACAAGTCATTTGAATATGCTGGCTTTGCCTTCTTCTTTCTACCCGTGTCGTTTTGAAGTCCTGCGATTATCAAAATTCTTTATTGAAGGCGCAATAATTGCTATTTACAAATTATTAGCCAACAATTATTTACTATCTGCAGTCTGACAGATGAGGATCTACGTTTTGCACTATAAAACGATATCTAAACCAAATAAGAAGTTTAAAAAAAAATAAAGTTAAAAGAGCTTTCAAAACTCAATGTTTAGAAATCGCTGTACATTCAACCGGTTTTAAAACAAACAATAACATATTCATTAACCTCTAAAAACAGTTTTATTAATAATGGTGCTAACTAAATAGAGGCTCCTATAGGTCGAAGGCCAAGAACATTATTGTACACATTACTCATTCATACTTGTCGTATTTGTATTCACTATTTGCCGTTATGAAAAAGCTCACATTTGGAGAGCCTCTGCCATTTCTTAGATGCTGCTCTCTACCAAAGTGGACATCCGGCCAGAACCGCTGACTAATGGCTTTCCGGTCCGCTGACAAGTCCTGGACCCAAGAACATAATCTTTCATCTGACATACTTTATGGAATTACTACTGACATGAAATCGTGACAACGAGGGTTGCGGCAGAAATCTCGCCCCCACTCTAGTGAGACGTGGAAAGTCATACATTACCAAAATCAATCTTTATTTAACACATGCCAGGACCCGTTTTTCTACAGACTGTTTGAAAACTAACATGAACGCCGGCGTCTGATTTCAAAAGGAGCCCAGCCATGGTTACCATGGGGACCCAAAATGAGGTTCTGGCACGTAGACGTGAAGGGCATAAACCATCCAGGGTTCAAAATGGCGTCAAACCTCCATGTAGTCCGGACCACGTGACTTTATGTTTACTTCTTTATTACATGTTTTGACTTTGCCATTTGCCAACAATTAGAGTAAGAATCATTTCTTCACGACGTTCAGTAGTTGTCAGTGTCCTAACGCATGCGAGATATACCATAAGTCAAAATATTCTCAAGCATAAATGAATCATTTGCGTTTACATCTATATTAAAACTCGGACATGAATTAAGCTTTTAATGCTGTTATTTGTAGTATTCTTATTAGCAAAACGACAAAATGTGAATTCTGTTTATCATTTGTGTGTACAGACACTTTGTACCATACAACATTAATGCCAGGTTATGTTGTGTCGACGATGGTGTTTCATATGTTCAACATTACCTTGGTAGATATTACTAAAAACCCGGGCTATATTCTAAGGCTTTAATATTATATATGTTACATGAAAGGTTTGATATACTAATAAACAGAGACTGAGCAACACATAGCGTAGACCCTGACCTGGATCTAAACTATTTGCCGATCTAAACTATTAGCCTAAGCCTTATTAATACGCGAATGGCTGACTAGGAGTTAACGTAGTTATTGTAACCCTAGCATAATTTTTAAATTCATGAAATAACCACAATGGTAATTGTTCACGCATGGGCAAAGTCCAGTCCCGCCTCTTATGTCTGCGCTTGCAAAACATAATCGTGCATCGATATCTGCAAAACCTTGAGGGAAGATTCAATGGCCATTTAATTACAGTATATATAGTGAACATCGTTCAGTTTAGTTTATTAATTGACAACATGTTCAATGCTACGGTTACTAGTATGGTACAGAAAATGTTTAGTTAACAGTTTGACGAATCTCGTTGCTAATTTTGAGGCAACGGTATAAATAATGTGGATACTTCATTGGATAAGGAAATTTTAAGTGATGTAATGCATCAACGACAGAAAGAAGGTCACAAGCAAGAAATGATGGGCCAATAGCCCATGATCACACCTGACCGGGTGACCTGACCTCCCGTTATTTAAGAAGTAAACACATGCAACAAGTAATGTTTAAAAATCTTGCCGAAGCTTAAACACTTGAGTAGACATAATAAAGAACACTCAAACACGTTTAATAATTCTATTCATTCTGATTAATTGTATCGTTTAGGTAGATTTTATTGGATAAATGGCATCGCTTCAAAAGAAACTCGATATGACCAGTGAAACCGGTAAGACGAAAAATGTAATCCTTACCTTTTTGAAATGCTGTATGTCGTAAAGTATGCCCTCGAAACCCCATTTCCGCAGGATTACAGACCGGGTTCTCTTTTAGGGCGATCCCTTGAGCAAATATGATTGGAGTCAACATCAAACGGAGCAATAAAAGGAGGCCAATCAAACGAGCAAAACTTCAGCGAATAATTTCTCGATGGTCTTAATTATCTACGACCAAAAGCAAATACGTACACTGCGGTAATAATGTGAGGATGTTGACACAAAATTTAAACCCTGCATCTGTTTCCAATTTTGAAGGGCCCGGGCGGTGAATTTGCACGCGTCGTCGGAAATGCGAAAAGTGATGGTGGCCATGATAAGATCTAACATTAACGTGAAGATTGGAAGAAGTAGAACTTGTGATGTAAGATATACAGATCTGGGGTACAGAGAGGCAACTGGGCCATGGGTGCTTAGGGATGCTGCAAGCAGACAGCAGAAGCCCTTGGCCCCTATCTTGCAATATTTGTTAATAACCCATATTACGGTTGTATTTAATATTTTGCTGACGTCATAAAAAAGCAAATCTGACGGACATATCAACAAATAGTGAAGATCTTGACCACTCAGCTTCCAGCCGGAGTTGGCTGATCTGCATATTCACGAATTACCTTAGCCGTATCAATTCGTATAAAGCAGGCTAAGAGTATTTATTTACAAAAATACTCGGATTGCAAAGATGTAGACATGGTTTCCGAGAGACATACACGCAAACGTTTCATCTATTTCATGATAATAATAATAATAATAATAATAATAATAATAATAATAATAATAATAATAATAATAATAATAATGGTGATAATAATAACAATAATAATAACAGCAGCAACAATATTGATAATAATAATAATAATATGTCATTTTAAATTAATTAATATTTATTTTATTTTATCTTAGGGGGCGCCCATGGCGTAGTGGTAGAGTCGCCGACTTGTAACTCCTCCGACTGCTTAGCCGCTCACCGCGTGGATTCGAGTCCCGTTTTTGGCGAAGGATTTAATGTGGGAAGGTCTTCCAGCGCTGGTGGTTCTACCCAGACATTTGCCTGGGGTCTTCCTCCACAACAAGCTGGAAGTTGCTATAATGATCATAACTGGTCGCTGCAATGTATTTCAAAAACAAACATTGTGTCTTAAAAAGAGTCAATAATGTTGGGTAAGCAACATCACAATATATAGCCCTAAATAGTTATAGACTATAGGCACTGTTGAACCTTGTACAGCAGCTAATTCTAAAATAGACAATGTGCCATGGTGACAGGTGTCCTCAATACCTCCAATTTTGTCATGTCGGTCAGTATTTTTGACCTTCATCCTTTAACAATAAACTGTGGGGGTTTTAAATTGATATAAATGCCAATTAAGAAGGACAACAAATAATGCTCTTAGAATTTCCCGTGATTTCTACATAAACTCAAACTGTTGTCTAAGTAAAGACGATTTTAAACACTTAGTTAATTGTTAGACAGTCGAAATCAGGAAAAGGTTGTTGAAAATGTTCGTTCTAAATCTATAAATAAGCAAGATAGGGATGTCTGCTAAATAGATATCGACGTCACAGCGAATAACTGAGATGATGCAATAATGTGATCTCAAAAGAGGTCACGTGTTATTGCTTTTTCTGTTTGTTTGTTTTTTGTTTTGTTTTCTTGTCTTATTTGTTGTTGTTTTTGTTGTTGTTTCTTCTGTTGTTGCTTTTTGTGTATCTGGCTCGGATAGGATATACCTATTTGTAATGCCGAGTGGAGTGTATGCATTTTACTTAGATGTAGGCCATAAGTAAGCAGCGCTCCGGGTTTCTTTACATGCAACAATAATTTATTTGGATGCTTGAGAAAGAAAACATGGGCCCAAACTCTCGGATACCATCTTTAATGCGCATTTTGAAGCGGCTTAACAGCTTTGATATATGACGCTAAAATGTGGTTTAGGCTTTCATTTTAAGTCCAAACCTCAGCTGTTATATATTTCTTCCCATTTTTGCTCACGCGCGTGTTGCTGCTGTATGGTTCATTTAAAACATTAAGTCCCTAGGTCGAAAAAGATATTTAAAATTACAGAGAGACATTTTCCACACGTGGCATGTTTATTAATTTTAGGAGTCGAGTGGCTTTCCTGGAAGTCATTTCAAAAGATAAACACTCAAGGCACCCTGGGACGGTCTAAGTGTTTAGGACTGGGCTCCTAGAGTTGATGCGTGTCTCTGCAGCGGAACAGTCGTCTCCTAGCACCCTTATGTTGACTATTTCCGCTCATCCCGTATTCTGCTACATTAGTTTATAACTAAAAAATAAATCGCAGATTTGGTTTTATTAAACGGAAAGGTATTCCTAGAAAATAAGTAGCAAGTAGTGCAGATCATACCTTACCAGACAGCTACAAACACACTACTTGTCCAATCCTCAGCAACTCGAGCACATTCGATGTTAGACTATAAATTAATGGCGATGTTTTCCTCTGGCTACATAAATTATTTTAATGAGAAAACACATTATTTTACATTTTGTATCAGAACGTTGTTGATGATAGCTGTATATAGTACATGTTCTAAGACATTACCTTCGTTAAACAAGTTCTTTTTCTTTCTCCAAGCTTCAAGCACTTTTTATGACAACATAAGTAATTATTCTTAAATTCTAAGCTTCTAGAAAATAGAGTATATATATTATCGTGTCTAATGAGTCTCTAATGAATCGCTTTAACGTCATAAGAAAATGCGATTGTGATATCGTAGTTATTTACGTTATCTACGTATCAATTATCAACTTTTTTCAGAATGATTATTCCGGATTTTGCCGAATCAAACGGCAAAGTACTATCATGATCTTTTAAAGTACCTATCCGCCAGTTTGTGTATGTTTAAATTTTAAAAAAAACAACTCTGTCAAGACAATCATTCTGTTTGTAATATACCTCGAATAACTAGGCGAAACGACCATATTAACAAAATTGTTACTTTTACTAAAAATATGAAAATGCAGCAAGGTGTGTTTAATTTAAAAAAAAATGAGCACGCTTCCACTACCAAAAATGGAATTTTGTGTTCATAACTGTGTTCGTTTACTTCGACTCCTTCGGTATCCCTTGGCAACGTTTGTTGAAAGACTCGTCAAAGACGTTACTTTTTAACCGTTGTCGGTATCAATGAGAGTAGGATTTAATTAAGAAATATAAATGCAGCTCAAACTGCCAAATATGGGAAGTTGAAAATCACATAATTTGTAAAGATTTACCTAAATTTTAAGTGCCAACTACGGGAATACATGAATTATTGTCTTTAGCTTTGGCGATATGAGCAACTGGCAGGAGGAATATTTTAACACAGCATCTCAATATTTTGTACAAAATGGAAGTCTTGTGTACATCAAACTTCAGACACACTTATTGGCAGGGGCTACTCGTACGATCGTCGTGACCTTTACAATTGCAAATATATTTCCTAGGCAAAAGTTTATTTAAATAATCATTCTCAATCGTAAGGACAATGGAACGCGAATGAATACACGTCTGTGCAATAACGGTAAAGGAAGAAAATACATCTGAAGATAACCTGGTTTTAACGAATGGTTAAAAGTAGGTTATGACTTGGTGTATTGCTAATACACGGTGTGACATTTGAACACCTTTCTGATGCAATGGTCACAGCAAGTTTGAGAATGACGAGGTCTACCTCCTGCCAATACACGACATCAGCGACGTGATAATTGATTACCAATTAATAACTAGTACCAGCTAGTACCAAATCTACAACTTACAACAAGATAAAACAGATCTGGTCAGCGACACAATTACCATCTTCTATATAAATGCAGCGAAAAACGCCATTCAATGCATTTTTTCCCTAAATCTTTCAAATAAAGGCATTTTTTTCGTTCTTCATTTCCGGCCACACGGTAAAACCGACCAACAATATTTCCTACATATCTCTTTTTTGTTCTTTTCCTTTCTATCTGGGAAAAGACTAATTACTGCATGCATGCTGCCCTAAAGTATAATTCCGTTGAATGATTTTCTCTCTGTTCTATACATAGCCATTAACTAAGCTGCTGAACTTTAAACTCAAACGTTTAGATGGGCTATTCGGCTTACCTAACAAATGTCTGCAAGATGTCCTAGTGAGTGACTTAGAAAGTGTACCAAGAAATATAAATAAATAAAACAAAAAAAAAACAACACTACATTTTACCAAAATATTTGAGAATGTTCTAATAAATTGGTTACGAGAGAAGGAAGAATTACTACAGAACTTCCATTACCTTGTTTTTATATTACTCCATTGTGTGTAGCAGGCTTTAACACTCATTATGTAGACATTTATAGTTACATTTCTATGAAAAGCATTGAAGTTCTCAGTAGTTGTTTTTGCGGTATAATGTTCTATGTTAACAGCGTAATCGCCATCAACAGGGACAAATGAGACGCGCGGTACAGTCTCAGAGCAAAAAAAAAGTGTTTTAAAACCAGATGTTAGCAGATCGTCTTCTTATTCCATGTTTGACCTTCTCCTGCTGTATCTGTTAATAAACATACGCAATGATATATTTCTAGCAGGTTACGCGCTAATTAAAACTGAACAAGGTAAAACTACCAAGACGTTGCAAGATAATTTATAATAACGCAAATACGAAGCTTACTTGTATCTCCAGTAAGTGACTATTAAGCAGGCTAAGAATTAAACAAGACCAGATGATCCAGTGCACTGTACGCACAGAACGTGCACCATATTGGATGATGTCTTGAAATTTTTATGGGAGCATTCGCCCCAGTCCGTTGCCAGCACATCCACCATGGCCGCAGTATGTTGCAGATCGTGTTTATAAAGGGATGTTAAAAAGATGCTGGTCTTGCATTTCTAAACGTGCAAACAGGAACTTTATACTGCAGTTAAAAAATTCTGCGTTCAGCAGATTCTGTAGCCAGCGGTTCATAAAATCTTGTATGTAAATGTTAGGTGTATCATATGGAAGTAACACCTGATGCACGTAACCCCTTATCACGCCTAATTTATAATAACCCATACAAAAGTTTTCGTTATCGTACTAAAACTCCATTATTAAAAGGCATATTGCAAGAGCTTTATCAACCCTTATTGTAGATGTCCTCTCCAAATCTGATCAAACAGCTCCCAGTGAGTCCAGGATCTGTCAAGCTAGTTAAGAAGGAACATTCGTTGTAGCTTACATGCAGTTCAATTTCGTGTTCTGCAGTTTAATTCTTCCTGTCGTAAAGTTTTTTCTTAGAAGGTTTCAACTAACCATGTTAGTACATAACAATGAGTAAACATGCCTACAGCAGTACACATACCTGCCTACAACAGTACACATACCTGCCTACAGCAGTACACATACCTGCCTACAACAGTACATTTACGTGCCTACAACAGTACACAATACCAGCCTACAGCAGTACACACTACCTGCCTACAACAGTACACATACCTGCCTGCAACAATACGCACTATATGTCTACAACAGTACAAAGTACCAGCCTACAACACTACGCATACCTGCCTACAGCAGTACACATACCTGCCTACAACAGTACATATACGTGCCTACAACAGTACACTAATACCAGCCTACAACAGTACACATACCTGCCTACAACAATACGCACTATATGTCTACAACAGTACAAAGTACCAGCCTACAACACTACGCATACCAGCCTACAACACTACGCATACCAGCCTACAACACTACGCATACCTGCCTACAGCAGTACACATACCTGCCTACAACAATACACACTATATGTCTACAACAGTATGCGATACCAGCCTACAACAATACGCATACATGCCTACAGCAGTACACATACCTTTCTACAACAGTACAGATACGTGCCTACAACAATACACATACCTGTCTACAACAGTACACAATACCTGCCTACAACAATACTCGTACACACTACTTGCCTACAACAGTACACAATACCTGTCTAAAGCAGTACACAATACCTCCCCACAACAGTACACAATATATGTATACAGCAGTGCGCCACTGCCTACGATGTAAATACTGCTTTTTCTTAGAAAACATGTTCTCGTTCAAGTCAAACTTTCAAGGCGGTATCCGACAGTTTTGACCACTTTTTTCACCCATGCATCCAAATTGCTCACTTTTACATGTTCTAGATGTCCTACGTCTATGTGAATAGTGACGGATAACACTCCACTTGTCATTATAATCACGTATTTCTCATCTGATCCACGCTGCACAGTTAGCTATTTTCAAACTAAAAAAAACAACACGTGACCAATTTTTACATCACGTTACATTATCCATGGATAATCGGTTGTGACTTAGATATTTATTTTTATAGAAATCCCCATCGTTCTTATTTAAAGATTAGGAAAGAATGTTCATTTAGAGCGTTTTGTTATGTTTATAGCTGTCAAACAATGGAGGTAGTGTTTATAATTGTATTTGCGTAGGCTACAGTATCAGTTTATGCAGAAATAATGCCCAAACAGGCATAATATATTGTTACATGTATTTAATAAAAGCAAACTGCCGGATACACCCTTTTATTGTAAATAATATATAGAATATATAACATTATATGTTAAGGACTTACAGTCGATTTTAATGTTATTATACGAACATTAGTAATTTAAATAGATTTGGGCTTTCCGAAATAAGTTTGTCCACACCAATATCTTTGAATGTCGTGTATTTGTTAGCATATTCGCACATATGCAGTTCTCCAAAAAATATTTTGGTGAAAAGAAAATCAATGTTTTACTGTTTTGATAAATTTTGTGTGCAATGGGTTCCATAATCAAATCCAATTAAACGTGAATTTTATGCATTGTTTTCTGATTAATAACGACGAAAAATCGATGCTATAGACTGGGTCGCATCGAAACAAACTGTCAGACCATCTGTCGATGTTTTTCAAGTGCGATACAGAAACCAAGTAACATTAGGGGGTTAATGGCACCCTGAAGGGGCCACAAAATGTGCCCCGGGTCTTTTTTGATTACAGGTTTGGAGGGGCCGTGTGGACGAGGGTCCTCCACCTCTTGCACGATGGAATATAATTTAAGCTCCTTGTGCGAATACGTGGTATGAAATTTTTCGCAGACGACATATTTGATGGCGTTTTAGATTTGTCGTCTGTTATTACAGCCAATTACTGATGTCTCAGATACGACTAGGGCGCGTGCAGCAGCCCCTCAACAGGGCCCAGCACGAGGGAATTAGCCAGTAATTTTAATGATGTAAATTATATTAGGAATCGTGCAAAACTTCAGTCCTCACATGAATTTGGTGACAGATTTAAAATTAAAGAAAATCTCAATTCACACTTAATTTAAAAGGCAGGGAATTCCTGCAAGAAAATTCTAAGAAAGAAAACGATGCCCTTGAGAATAAAACATCATCAATTAAAATCGATGAAAGCGCACATCTGAAATCAGAATGTGATGTAAGGATTTGTCATTGTTCTATCCCATGCTTCGTTTTTATGTAATGTTCATTTATATCATTCTGATAACTTAGAACTCAAAATAAGAAAACAACTGACCTTGTAGTCGCGAATTTATTATTCATGTTGGAAAAAAGCTAAATATCATCTTTATCGATTGGACAACCTAGACAGACTCGAATGTGACCAGCCGTTTTTCAAGGATGTCCCGTAAAACCCTTGCTGCACCTATTTCCAGTTGCTTTACATCGTTTACACCAGGTGAGCGAACTGTCTTAAAAGGCATTTAAGCCCATTAATCACGAGGATATGTTTTACCTTAATTGCAGGCAATTGAAATGAACATTCACCGCCCTCTTTGAGAGTTGAATAATCATGCAGAACAAATAAAACCTCCGACAGTGCTTGATGGACACCAAAACCTTTTAAACCAGTGCAAAGTGAGTGAATACAACTATAATTTCTCCCGTTCTCACCTGTAGAACTATATTATAACATGTGCCCGCTGCAGTCAGACACGAATCAATTAATGGGGCAATTAAGAGCAACAGCTGATAAGAACAGGTTGTCCTTTGACTGGAAATGTAACAAAGTTACCTGGAAACAATCAGCCAGGTTGGCTCATTAGTCTGACGTAACAAGGTCGGAAAGTTGACTGAAGTGCGGATACAGAACTTAATCGGCCCCGGGTGCGAAACGACTACGGGCGGATCTCTCGGGACAGGGTTTAAAGGATTCGATGATTGGGTGATTTTCTGACACGTTTGATGTGACCGGTCAAGAGGTTACCGCACCACGTGACCCGGTCTCTATCTAGGAACAGGGGTGCATGTCTCCCTTATCTGAAGGGGCCAAGCAGGATAATGTTGAGACCAAGTGTAAAGGCATCTAATGAAACAACCCAAACCATTTTCTTCACTTAAGATATCAATGTTAAGATCATTTTCCAGTCGTGTCAACAGATTACAGCGACAATTTAAACTCTTGGTATTATAAGGCTTAGGCAAATAGTGTATCCACACCAGGTTCCTACTGCCTAGACTCTATTTATAAGTATAGCAACCAGGGCAAGTAAATATATAATAATAAAGCAAACAAAAACAACAACAAACAAACAAAAACAAACAACAAAAACAACAGCAACAACAAGAATTTACAAAATATAGCAAGCTAAGGGTTAAATACATTTTATTTTTGTAGCAAAACTTTCAGATGAACTACATACATACATGTACGTAACAGGTTAATCATCAAAAACAACAACACAAAATCTGGCATTTTTTGCATTTCGAGAGTGATAAATGAACGCATTCACCACCGTTTTTATTGTATATTGATTAATTAAATTATCTAAACAATCATAAATAAATAAATTCGAGCCAATAGCCGACATTTATGCAAATCCAGACGGTTTCCATGGACTCGGACTAATAGCTAGATGCACAAGTGTTAAGGCGTTACCGTATTAAAGTTTATTAATTCATGGAATGTCGTTTAACCAAATCCTGTTTTGTAAACAGCCACAGGATTTAGTTTAGGACTGCACAGGTAAAATAATAGGCACAACAAAATTTATTAAAATAAGCAATTTATTGCTTCTAGCTCATGTATGCTTACTGGAAGCATACTTACATTAAAATAACAATGTGTTTTGTTGCGCAATTAGATTTTAAATCTTTTTTTGTTTGTTATTCACGTGAAACTTCCTTGTATTCGACGCCGTATGGCCTATCAAGTGTCGGTGTGCCGTAAAACTCCAAAAAATACAAAATACTTTTCGTTTGTACTGCATATACTTCATTATTTTGTATAGAGGACCGTCTGTTTTACACATATTGTGCTCATCCTTAATATTCACCTACAAATAATCCCTTTAATACGACAAATCCATTAAATAGAACACTGAAGATGTTATATGAATGTCAGATAGTATGCAGGTAAGATTGTGTGTCGGCACCTTTGATCCCTAATAGCCTTGTCCCTAGCGCTAACAGGCGTTGTGTAATAGACACGTAATAGACTTCTTTGTCGGTATTTGTGTGACTTCCATATGGTGGTCAATGAAAAGGGAAATGTTGCCCAAATCAGAAAAGAAAAGACTATATTTAAATCAAACTTAATAATAAAAATACCATGATTTTTTAAACATGAAAACGGAAATGCATGTGCGTGTTAGAGCATGCCAGGTTTAGTCTCATTACAGAAAATATATACCTGATAAAGAACAGTCCATCATAAAGTAAACTTAAAGTTTCATTTCCTCCAATGACCAACACACATTTACCAAGGTGAACGTATCAAATTTTAAGATGGCAATATGCTGTTTAAGGAAATACAAAGGGGATGCAAACACGTCATTTTAAATAACTGTTAACGATGACAATCTTGGAAACAGTAAGCAGTGCAAACATGTCAATTTCATTTGAAACCGGTAAAATAATCGAACCCGTGTGTATCCTAGGCCAAACACAAACATTCATATTATCTCATACATGTATAGCAAACATTGTAGACATATTAAACATGTGAATAGTCTCGTTAACAAATGTACTAACCCTACATACATCACATTGTTGTTATAATGCACATCTTGGCGATAAATGTAATATTTTGTGCCGAAATAAACATTGTATATACAAAAAGTAGCTCAATACCAGAGGAATAAACGTGATGTCGCCAGTAAGGAGATCGTTTCCAAAGGTACAATTTGATCTCTTGCCTGTTATTCGTCTGATCATTCAGACTTCTTCCATCATTGTACTGTTTGTCAGCTGTTTTTACGAGTATCATTTCCGATGAGACGAATTCCGTTCAACCAACGTTCTTTTAACCCGTATCATACTACAATTATTAATGAACGAAACACAATCTAATTTGCTAGCAACCATACGCTAAACAAGACTTATTGCTTAAGCTCCAGTAGCAAACAGTACAGATCCTGACTGTATCCAGCTTGTAAACAGTGGGAGATGGATGATTTGATGTTACCAGCATCTGGTTGATATTCACGCTTAGCAAGCTAAAAGTTCAACCATGCACGTGTTTTCAACGCACCTGCCTTCGTGCTAAGCAAGTATATTGGTTTTTATATACAAAACATCGTTGGTTTTGACATGTTTTATTAAAATTAGAATTATAACCGTAGGAGACAACGAGGCAGCGATGTGTTATAACAAAATATCTCGTTTTCAGAGCATCTGTTGTTGTTGCAGTTTTTGTCCAAGTACGTGCAATTCAACATACAAATTAATACGTAATATGAGGTATGTTACTTAAACAAAAAATAGTCTGTTCTAATTAAATACTGCATTAATAACTGAATACGTACGGTCTATCACTTGAATTATCATTTATGGATTTTCTGGAACTATATCAAATCAATTTAATAATAACTCACCAGAAAGACGCTTGACTTATCGTAATGTTTGTTCGTATCCCCTATCGCGAATTGTAGCAGATTCGGGCAAATAGAGTAGATCGAGATTCAACCAGTGCCTCAGTCAAAGATCTACAAACTGTGTCGCCGAGTCTCTAACAATATACTTTGTTACGTTTGCATATTATAGTTGTTAGCATAAACAACTTTGTGCTGCTGGACAATGGATGATGATAAGAGTTTCAGGCAAAAGTCTTCAGCGGCACGAGGATGGCTGTATTTGACATGACTATCAACATAGTTTCAATGGAACCATATCAATAAAAGTTTTGAAAGTTTGAATCTTTATTCAAAATCAGCCATAATGTCGTTCGGCCCATGCGACAAACATAACAACACATGTAGTACAAAACTTGACGGATGTAGGAATAATGATACATAAATCTATATACTGCATATTACAGCGGTGCATCTACAATAGTAACAAACACAACAAACACAGTTTCGTGATAATGATCTCTGGTAATATGATTCCTTAATAACAATATCAGCTTTATATGTATGTCAAACCTCTAGTACTGACGTTGCTCTGTGAAACCTAGCCTCTCAATGCATCTATAATAGAAGCGACATGACATTACTGGCGCATGGTACTTATCCATGATACAGGGTGCAAGAAACCGTTTGTAAGTATTGGATGAAATCGTTTGATAAACGTTAGAGAAAATACGCGTTCTATGCAAGACGACAGTACGCCATGAGGATAGTGAACAACAGATTATACAGACACAGTAACAGATCTACTGCTAAAATACATTACAATTGATTACAGAAAACATAACAGTTTAATTATAATTAGGAAGATATCTTTCATTTTACAGGGATCGGTATTAATAACTCGTTTTCAGTTGATCCAAATGAAAGGTGAGCCAGTTGTTATAAAACGTGCCTTTTTCTAATTCTTCTGTCTCAGTTTCAGTCATTTTAGAATTGTAATCGAACATGGAATGTTTGCGTCTAGTTTACAATAATCACCAGACTTAAGAATGGTTTCTTCATTAGAAAGATGTAGTACTTTGATGGCATTTTTTGGCATTTAAGTGCAAAGAAGAAACATTAATAACGTTCATTAGGAGACACGTGGATTCAAAAAGAAGATCCTCAAGAATCAAGCCACGTCAATACAAGACGAACGGTGCTAATTTTAAAAGTTTAGCTTTACGTGTGTGTACTTTTATTTTAAAGATAACATGATTTTGTCATTTGAATACTGTTACGCTAACCTACGAGTTCAAAATCATAATCTGTCTACATTATTTTATGCGTAATCACACAATAACATAATACTATAACATAACCTAAGCACAACAAGGTGAATTGAGCTAGTGCGTGTACACAATGATGGGGTAACAATTCTGAACATATAGTTATATCATAGTTAATATTTAAGGAAGAAAAAAAAATAGAGAAATGTAACAATTAACAGGTGTTCACTTTCAATAGGAGCTTTTTGAATTATAAATGTCTAAAACCTGCACTAAGATTACAATCACACATGACTATCCTCTCATCGCTTTATAAGCTGTCAATCAGTGGTTGTTCAATTTTGACCATTCACTGGGGCGGGTTTATCTCTGGATTTATCGTAAAACACCGAGAACTGTCCGAAATGTCTCTTACATTACAGTTCGACCTCTCACTCCCAACTCTTAGCCTGCTCAGCACGAATTGTCCAAACTTTAGAAATTGTGCAGGGTAGTCAACTCTATAATGGGAACTGTTTGATAAGGATCCGCGCAATTTGTTTCGAGACTCTTGCACTATTTCTTGGCACATTGACATGTACATGTAAGATGACTTAAACTTTATAGGGTCATCACAAGGGCTTAGTCCCTATGGAGTGATACTGGCCCCTTAGAGGATATCTCCTGAAAAATAAATCAGCCGTTGTCACTTCCAAAGGGCCTAGTGAATGAACAGGGGACTGACCATTTCATTCCGGAAAGAAATAAATTAGACCAACCAGTCTAAATATTCGAATGTTTTCATTCCTGTTTTCACATCCATTTCAAAAGAAGCAAATCAGCCGACAATTAACGACGCGACTGGCACTTTAATGAAACGCTGGGCAAAATTGACACACGCTTACAAAAAGCTTAAATTGTAAAAATAAAACGTTCCTGGCGACATGTCGGTTTGGACATAGTAAAGGAAAAGAAAACGTTCTTTATCTGTTCATTTTAGAATTTCAGCGTTATTTTCTTTAATGTTTTTTTTTATTGTTTTTTTTTTGTAAATGATCGGCAGGATACGTGAACATATAATAAAGGAAAATGTTAACGTTAGCTTTAAACCTATAACGTATATAATTTTATAATATTGGTCAAGTGAATAAAAACACGATTCCTTGTAATGAAGCCGTCGTGTTTTAAAATAATTAACGTAATTGACTTGCTGCTATTGAATAAGACCTGTCGGAGTAAATAAAATGTTTCACAAGGATGCATAATTGGCCTAACAAAACCAAAGTGTGGCACATATTTGTTATTTTTACGCAGTAGAAGTAAACTTTATGTATTGAAATATTGAAAATTAATTAAAACAACAAGGAAAAATGTCAGTTTATGTATTTAATTGCAAAACGAAGAGTCACGCGGTGGAAACCGAATGTCATTGAAAGCGCACGTGTGTTACATACTAAAACCTGACACGGGTCAGGAATGAAAAACGAACATGACACGTGACAACCTCGAGACAAAGATGGCGGCCGTATGCGTCAGTTGCCCGAATGTATTAATTCATCACCGAGGTTTAATCTTAATTGGGGTGATTACTTTACAGCGTGACATATTAATGTTGAATAATCGACCATTGATAACTCCCCGTGTTTATATTTGAGAAACGGCTAGATTTGCATCGGCCTGGTTACAGAGAGATAGTGACGTCATGATTGGCACTTGACTTCGCGTCACTAATTATCCGTCGATAATTCACTATCTTAATTCCGTAAGCATTCCCAGAACCGGAAAAAAAGCCTTTTACCACTAAAGAGCCTTGGAGGAAGGTGTGGGGAGGGGCAGGGGGGCTTGGGGAAGGGAGGAGGGGCAGGGGTGATGTCGCGGCAGCATGTTGAACGCCACGGAACGTCTGGAATCCTCCAACAGGAATACTTATGTGCCGGTCTCTGGTCTAAGTATAGTCTACTTTAAAGCCGCCCTTTTCCGAATTAGACCGTTATATTGCTTACCTAAGATATACTTTCACCAAGGAAGACTACTAACGGGCCTAGTTAAACACCTATTATTATGTAACTAGTGTCTTGCTTTCGCGGAAGAGCTCACGATCGTCCCGATTCGACATGTACCGTTTATATATAAATTAACGAGTTGCCGCATAAAACTTTAGTGCATATTGATAAAATTGCCTTCCAACCTTTTCTGTTAATTTTTGTTTTGCCGGTTATTTTTTCAAAATAGACCTCTTTTGACGTCATAGAGTTAGGGTCTTTTTGGGTCGGTATTCAGCAACCATTCTTAATTCCAAGTGATGACTTAAATCCAAGTCACAATTTTCATACCAACTAAACTAAATTTATTATGAAGTTTCAGCCCAGTTTTAGCTCAAAATAGCAAGGTTAAGTGTCAAGCAAAATACAGACATGTAGCTAAATACATCATAAAGATATTGTGGATTGAAATCCATGACTTGAGCAATTCTTACTTAAGAATAGTTGGCAAATAATGGCCTAACAACTGTGACAGCGGCAACTGAGTTTTTCTGGTAATAGCTGTACATGTATGACAACTTCGGTGCTATGTCAGGTGATAACTGGCGATATTGTCCGCTAACAACTTCAACACAGGTAAGTAGACGTAGTTCTTTAATAACTTAAAGTTCATGGTAGCGGTATATAGGCCATTTAACCTGAAATTGCGCCACGACAAAGCCATAGAAAAAAGTATGTTATTACAAAACGAACAAAAAGTGTTTAATTATAATTATCAACAGACTGAAAAAAAAAACTTTCCTAAACGTTGGCCAGATAACGTGGCTGTAGTCTTCTTTAGAATTCGAGCGAAATAGAACCGTATAGATTTTAGGAAAGGTGTTTATGGGGTTGTGAAGTTCGAACTTGAATACCACAGAAAGTAGGGGTATTACACCTCTTCTTGTCAACCTAATTGCTGCTGTTTATAAGATCCGGTATATTATGTTGTCTGCAAAGTGAACTATGCAATTAAGCGAATTCGGCAGTAAAGACAATGATTTAGCTACTTATAACGAGTGTTTATGGGACAGATATGAATTGTAATATAATACCGCGGAGTATTGTTGTCTGCAAAGTCAAAGGCAGCACTTAGTAGAAGGAGTTAAAAACAAAATGTTTTCATTAAGCTGTGATTAGTTTGAAGGTTAAATCTTCGAGTCTAGACTTTGTTGACTTATTAAGTCTTCGAAATTGAACCTTGATCAGCTGATGGTATTTCCCATACATTAAATAGGTTCTAAGATAAAACGCGTAATCGTTTGTAAAAAAAAAATCCGACCAATTTTCTGAACAAAATCCAATTACGCCAGTGACTAAATCTGTTAATGACGTCATTTGTTTGGTTTTTTTCTGACGTTGTCTTTGTTCGAAGTCCACGACTTTGTGTTCGTTTGTTTATCATGTTAATGTAATGTACAAGGAAAGCTGAACAGCTCCTATCAAGCTCTTGTCCTGTTAGCCTTAAACAGATTTCCAAAGAAGCATCATTGTTGTGACACAAATAATTCTAAATTTGGCCTTTAACCGAGGTAGATGTGAACTGACTGCGCATGTTCATCCAAAATTAAATCGCGTGTTACATAGGTTAAGACACAGTTATATCAAAAATTGATAATTAAAAAAGCTGTTATTGGTAAGCGTATTCCATAATTTGAAACATGGTATTTTGCTATGTTTAAAACTAATAGTTAGACGTATAAAGGTGTTTTTTTTATTTCTCGTTCTCAAGCAATAACTGGTCTGGTAAATATTGTGTTTGTTTGTTGGGTTTATCGTCCCACCAACAGTATTTCAGTCAACTGGAGACGGTGTCCACTTGAAGCAGATACAGTGCTGCCTTCATTGTGTATAGCATAACGTGAACACATTGCATGATACTAAACCAAGTCACATTATCCTGACACCGGGCCAACCTGTCGTGGGACTACCATTATATTTGCTTGAACGTTAGCAAGGGAGTTATACCCATAAAATTGTTTACGACTTTGGGATGTCGCTCCCCGGATTCGAACCAGGGACCTAACGTACCTGGAGCCGACTCATTTGACATAATGTTTACATCTATGAACAAACAGTCATTATATATGTCATAAAATGTATCTGAAACATTATTCGACCAAATGTAATGATGAAATTCCAAACCATTTATAACTTTAAGTTATGTTACATTGGACACCGTAATCATGTACATTGGGAATATCAATTTGAACACATATTAGAACAGGATCAAACTTTAACAGTCTTCGCATGTGGCTCGTTTTTTGTTTAATTTTGTTTTTTATTTATTTTATTATGATCTTCCAAGTTGCCCTTGGTACTGCAGTTCCGTTCAGCTATGTAGGATGGATGGCATTCTCAGACTGTTTCAAGGGATGGCGGAATTACCCGGGCAGTTCCGACAGATGACGGAAGTTACCCGGACACTTCCGGAATCTGACGGGATTATCCGGACTGCTCAAATGGAGATGACGAAATTACCAGAATTGTTCAGACAAATGACGGCATTGCCGGGTTCTTGTTACGTGTCTGTCCGTATCCGGCCATCGTAATTGGTTCAATTTCAGGGTTCATCCGCGGGTAATTGAACCTGCCACCCTTGACCCCGACCTGCCATCGTGTCACTGCGGTGAAGACGGCCCCGGAAATATATCACGTGAACCCACCCAGCGGTAGGCCCACGAGACGTCAATGGACATGTAGCTTGTGATGTTGCGTACAACTTCACTTGTTCTGTACATTTTAAGCGCAGAAACAATTAGAAGCACCAGCTTCACCCCAACAATACTGATCATTTAAACAACCACTCTCAACCTAAGCCACTACAGGCACATAGGCAACCATTAGGACCATAGCAACCACCATTACTCCTTATAACACCAGATCAACAAACATTAACACCACCACAACCACTGCAACAACAACCATAATCACTAGCACCTACCTGCCAATTCCAATTCATCATTAAATCTGCATTAACAGACATGAATGTAAACGGTGTAATTACAGATTGAACACCGTCCAGGTGGCCCCAGATCCAGCTCTGTAGCGTTTCTTAACTTTCTATTCCTTGCCCGGGCCGACCACAGCGTGTGTTTAGGAGCCGATACTGCAAAAACAATAGCTTGACATCAACAAAAGTGTTACAAACATTTTTATGGTTTGCTGTGAAATTAAAATGGATGTTGTTGTTGTTTAGCAAGATTAATTTCTTTCCAAACTTTGAAACTTACAATACCATGCCAGTTAGACTGTTTCCCATATATTGATTCGAAACTTACGCTTGATGATGTGTATACCGCACACTTTTTAATGACAGGATAAAAACATAAAACACACTGACCGTAAACGTTTTATTGGATTAAATAATTAATCCTTAACCTGGTTGGCATAAATGCATCTGTTCCTTTACATTGATTTCTTTTTAGAAACCTCATAGGAAATTAGAGGTTGGAGCTCTTTAAAACCGGTTTTAGCACCCCAGTCTGTCCTTTTTGCCAGCTGACCGTTCCAAGGCGGTATCAGTTGGGTTTGCTCTATTTGTTTAATGACTCAAATTTGTTCTTTCCTTTTACATTTGGATATATGTGAATCTCTTTGTCCCTGTGCCTTTTCAAATTTTGCTAATAGGTTGCAATGCTTACAAGACTTTCATACTTCGTTATTGGAATAATAGTGTACACATACAGAACATTGCAGCTACTGACGGGGAGCTGTTTGAACTGGACTGGCACCATTTGTTACACAGTCTCTAGCAATATATCTTACTACTTACTAATTAAACATAAATATTGATTATAAATAAGTATATGCCGATTTTGTCACAGCGGTATAATGGTGATGATAATGACGTCGTTCAGCCATTAATGATGAATTCAGCTAATGATCTGTGTAAACCAACCAACGTCTATGAGACCAGAGAGTAAAGCAGCTCAAATTTTGTTAACAAAATAAAGCAGGTCTTTTTCACGGTCTCTTCATAAACTACATGTTATTTCATTCATAACCCTTTCTAATTCTTAGTAATCTTCTTAATATAGCATGCATGCAAAGAAACCTAGATATAGAATGAACAATTCAGCAGCAAATTGTGCAGATCTGATGAGACACCTACATGCTGGAAGTTGGCTAATTCGGATCTACACTTATCAGCCTTGAAGTTTTATCAATACGTGTTATACAGACAGTGAGCTACGAAGCCCCAGTCACATGTTACAGCCGGTGCATTGAAGCAAACGTAAACTGCCTGATACTCATTTCACATAGATATTGAGAAACGTAATAACAGCCATAAAGAATGATGATGTCCTCTTACACCAGATGCCAACGTGATTTGTCACGTTTAGTTCTATGTGCAACAATTGGCCATAAGACGTAGGTATACCGACTTTTTTTTGTATTCGTGCTAAGGAATTCTTAACAGTCGCTGTCCAACCGCTTTAACATGACTAGCATAGAATGGATATGTCATCATCAACATCATCATCATCATCATCATCATTTTCATCATCATCATCATCATCTTCATCATCATCATCACCTGCATCATCATCATCATCTTCTTCATCATTATTTTATCTTCATCATCATCATTATCGTCATCATCATCGCATTATTAAAGACAGAATAAGACTTTTTACTAACAGAGTCTACAGTTTTATACGATAATCCAATATTACTTCTATTATCTTTTGGTAATTACAATACGTTTACACCAAGTTAACGACCAAAAAACGTGAATTATCTAAAATCGTTACTTAATACTGTACTGTAGGAATCGTGGGTGTCTCGTATTAGTTTGTAAATGCTGCCAGATCAGCCAAATTAGCACATCCCTGCCAACAGGTTGGCTGTATTGTGGACCGGCGGATGTAATTGTCGCTGGCTTTAGCGGCAACACGACGTACTATAGGAGACACGCCATGATAAACCAATTTCGTGCCCAATTTTATCATAATTTGTGCGATCAAAAACCTACGTTCACACACTGACGAGCGTTTGAAAAGGTACACAAAGGTAGATATGGTTTGACAATTGTGTTTGATGTAGTTTTATCGGCCGGGGAATCAATGGTGTTGTCACCCGCCGTCCGCCAACCAGCTGCTTTGGCGCTAGGGTGGGTAGAGGCACGTGGCGGCAACCGCTTGCTGTAGATGGTCACGCGACGGCGCCCGCGATAACTATACCCAATTTCATATAGTTTTTATAGTTTATAGTCCATTAGTCGGCAATTTTCGTTTCTAAGGTTATAGTCAAAATTTTCAAAATATAAAAAGACATGTGAAATACGTGTTCATCTGACGTGTTTATACCTTTGCTGAATTGAAGCACATACCATTAACCTATAGCCGGTGCGTATTAAATCGATATTCACTTTTCGATAAAAGATTACAATTCAGATGGCTTGAGTGAAATTTCGCAAAGTGACGATGAAGAGAGAAAGATGTTCGTTTAGCAGATGATCGGCGGAATGGAGAAGTTCGCTCAATTAGGACTCAAAACACATACACGGAGCATCTGCTACAAAGTTCTTATTTATTAAATAAGTTTGGTCGTTCTTAAAAGTATTATTTTAACAATCCACGACAAATATGTATTATTATTCAAACACGACCGCCTGATTTCTTTCCACACTATTTACCCTCCATATGGGAACATATCCCTATACAGTAGCCGCACCATAACCTTCGGACTTTTCATCTATTAATCTTCCCAGGATAAAACGTCGACTTTAAATGACAATGCATTTAACAAGATGATATCGGTAAAAATGCGACATGAACCTTCGATGTAATACGCTGAACAGAAAATTGTTTCTATTAATAAAACTTTAAAACCACGTAATTGTTTTGTCACAGTTTAAGTGTTTGCGTGTTTCTTTTGCACATCATGACAAAATCACTTGCAGCTGTTTAAAGTTCTGACCGAATGTTCGGTCGATTTCACATTACCGCTCGTAGTAAGGCAACAAATGCAATTTGCAAAAACTGACAAAAGTATGTAAAGCAACATGGGGTCCGACCCGAAAGTGCGTTCTCAAATAAACCAATTATTTATAAAAAAAATCAAGCAATAAATAATCTCAGTAATTGAGCTTTTTGCGAACAACTACATGCAATGAACCAATATATTGCTAGCGACTCAGCAGCAAATACTGCAGATTAAACAGAGACAGTCCGGCATTATTTGAGCTAAACTTCGTCAATTCGTGTTTAACAAGTTAAACAGTCAGGCAATTAAAAGATGGTAATATCAACGTTTCTGTTTTCAGTGTTTTTATATTGAGCAATGAAACTCCCCAAAATAAATTTATTATTACTATTTCAATCGTCTGAAATAAGGCAAAGATTTATCAGGATTCTAAACCACCTATCCAAGGCTTGACCGGTCCTGGTCGGTAGAAGGGAGAGCGCCCATCCCAGATGCGAGACATATCGGGTTCAATACTCTACGGGTCTTTCAAAAAGTAGAGACCAGCCCTACCTCTGGATGACCCCTTCTTTATAAGGATAATTGCGATGCTGCCAAATGTTTGACATTATGTCAAGAATTGTTATAACATTAAAAGAAGCACCATATTTTGCGGGTACTGCATTGCTTAACGTTAACATAAAACAGCAATTTGTCGGTAAGACGATAGTTGAACGAAAAAGTTAACCCAACTGAGAATAGGCTATCTTTCAAAAAACAAAACCCTATTACATCATGACCCGTTTTAGGCCTGACCTTTGCTATATTTCGTCAGAAGATGAGCCTAGTTGCGGCTGTCGGCAGATGCTCGAACTGGACGCCCTTTGACCGACAAGTTGCTATTTCACGGCTGTCTAAACGTTAAACATTTCACGCTTGATGCCACACTGAACGCTAAATTATGGCTCGCACATGGTCCTCATTAGGACTATTGACTGCTCTTAAAGCCCGCTGCCTGCACCAGAATGCTCGGGACAGCTGAGAGCTCTGAAATAAAATATCCTCGAATCTGATAAAAGACTTAAAATGTTATGGGTTGGGGACTCCAGGTCAAAGAAGCTAGTTTGTGTATTGGTGGGATGAAAGTCGTTTTTTACGATGTAAACGTGTTTTCAGCTTACTTTTCTAGATATTTCCCCTGTGAAACATGATACCCGATGCGGCCTGTGGGTAATGAGAAAGGTATAGCTGCAGTTGTTGGGTGTGTGTGCCAGTGTGGTGTGTTCTGGGCGCTTCATGGACGGGCTCTGTGGACGAGATGTTCTGCAGGTGCAGTTCCGTGCACTGTGCAAACACACATCAGCATCATCGTGCATGCTTAAAACCATCAGTGTATCTGCGAGATGCAACATGCACATTCTTAAACGTGGCAGTTTATTCTTATCTTTATCATGCTACATGCTTCTTGGTCACAGTTTAGCGTACATGGAACAAGAATAGTGCGATCCGCGTTTTATAAATACAGGTACTAGTATAAAAAGGTTGCATCAGCTATCGAACCAAGTGACGTATTGTTTATGGCTGGCCTATTTATATGACGTATATTCTCTTAGGCATGGATGAAAAATATCCGAGGAAAATGGTCTATAAATGGCTAAAAACATCGTCTGAAAGCGTCAAGTGGCCTTTGATTCTCTACACCAGAAGACTGGCGATCTTTTGAAGAAATGCATGTTCGCACATAGTGATTATAAGTTATATTTCATCCAGTTTTCATTGTGGTTTAACAGTTTTCTTTCTTTTTCTTTTTTTTGGGGGGGGGGGGGGGGGAGGAGGTGGGGGACTAAAAACACAGAGCTAGAAAAACTAAGCCATGCAAACTTGTGCTACTGGGCTAAGAGTTTATTGTTTTAAGTGATCTTGGAGTCAACTGTTGTATCAAGTAGTTCAAGTTACGTTTCAAAACGCTGATATAAGTGCATGTTTTTGGGTTGTTGTTTTTTCTACAGATTTTCAATAGAACGCCCGTTGCTGAATTTTATATTTAACCAAATAACTGCATGATATGGATTCGAATTTACTACCCAGACTATACAAGGTATATATTTCACCACTAACATTACGATTTGTATGGCGTATAGCTGTACAATAAAAGAATACCAAGTGAGTGTGCTGGTCCATAAACGTTTCACCCGTTGACTCACTTCAGTACAAAGGACAAAATTAACCAGCAATGTTAAAGGTCATACAATATTTAAAACACTAAATAAAATCATGATAAAATAAAAGCTTCCAGTTATCTTCAGAAATAAGTATCAAACAGGCAACTTTTGCTTATGTACTGTTTATTTAAATATATAGTTATTGAAGACGACACCGTATCTTGCAGTTCACCTCATGTATCCCTGTGTATACAGTACACATTTACGTATTAAACCTATTAAGCAGTAGTCGACAAGATTTAGGTAAAACGAGTACATCTAATTCAGCTGTCTGACCAAGATCTACACTTTTTGCTGCATTCTCTATCAGTAGGTCATGTTACACGATCGTGATGCTACAATTAAATCACTCATATAACGTTTATGATTTAACTAAATGAAGCTTAAAATTAAGTAAAATCCCAGTTGTGTACACATGGGTTCCTTTTCTGGCTGCTGCAACTGACCCCTGGCAAGTTATAATGACCCTTTGCATTAGGATAATCACCAGCGCCACCACAAATGGGGTTTCTGATGTAAGAAACGTAAAAGTTGCGTTACGTTTCATAACGGATGCCGATTGCATTTGCAATGTGTAATTCAAGCGATTATGTCAGTCCTAATGAAGACAAGCGAAAGGACCCCCAAGTGAGCGTCTTGGATTTCAACGTGCACTTGTCACGTGCAGATAATGGCTTTTCAGAATGCATTCGCGCGAAGACACTGGTGCATAATTGCGACTAAATTATTAGGCAATTAGGGATTTGCTAGCACGGACTCGGAAATACAAGTTGTAAATTTGATGAAACAGATACGTCACGCAAGGGGCCCTTCTTATCACTATAGGGACATGTTCCCTGCCTCTCAACGCGCGGGTCAAAGGACGCTGCATTGATGGGACAACGACAAGTCCACAGAGGATAGTGGACATACGTCGTTGTCCATCATTTTGCTGCTAACAATCCTCAGCAGGCATACATATCATGTCCATGAGTTTGTCTTCATTTTTAACATTTCACAAAATTCATACATTTTAAAGGTAATCTTTATATATAATATTTATACATAAAAAATGTCATCATGTAAGGTGGATGGGGTTGTTGGATCGAAAGTGTGTGTGTGGGGGGGTGCTCGCGGTCAACTATTTTTTTTATAAAAGAACTGTTCAAGAAAATACTTCACTGAGTTACTTAAGCAATAGATTTTAACGTGAAAAAAGATATTAAAACAACATGAAGATTATGATCTGGATCTGCAATTATTGCTTAAGCCAGACAGATTTTTTTCTTTAACAGGCTGAGTATTGATACAAAATCTAAAATTGTCTGATTACTTAATTTTGCTTCTGAGTTGTCTGTTTTCAAACTAAAAGTCAAGAACATAGTGATAATGCTAAATTGAAAGGTGTGTTTACTTGATTACCCTTCTTTTCAAGAATCGTCAATTACAAGTCGATATTTTAATAATACAATTTTAATGAAACACATCTGGTTTGTGATGCAGTTATGACATTTACTATCTAGTGAAAATCATTGAGTGTCGTGTTGTCTTAAATGGCGCCAGTTCATCCTCAAAAGGTCGATACATGGCCCCTTGTACTGTTATGGACCTCCCCCGGGCTTTGGCCCCCATGTGTCTTTCAACACCAGCGCTAGCTAGAAATGCTGGCTTTACAAACTTCAAGAATCCTCGGGATGTTTTGCTCAAGTTCTCCGGAAAAGATCTTGTAAATACGCGGTTTGTGTGCCCCCTTCGGGCCGGGTCAGCGCGATGGAAAGCGTCTGGATAGCGCGTTACGATGACACCATGCATGCGTAAACATGAAACCGATCCCAACAAGGGACCCCCACGTCGTGGTAGACCCGATGACATTCGAGCAACCATGCATTTATTTTACTTATTGTCGGGTGAATTTCGCCATTAAAAGGACATACACTTCAATAGATAGGTTAGCTCTGAAACCTTGGATGGGTTTAACTGCTCGCAGTTGCTGATTGTTTCTTTACACATGTAAACGCAAAAGCCCCAAAGATGGCACTTGTAATGTTCAAATAGTCTCGCACTCATTATATCGACAACTCGGACAAGGGTATGCTTAGAGGTGTTTAGGACTAGCGGGTTTGAAGATGATATTCACCACTTAATACAAGAGACTTTAATTCATACCTATTTAAAGGACATCACTATAACACGTAATTCCTAATGGGTGTGATATCTGATTATAAGCCTCGATTAAATGCACAACTCTCAGTAAACTAGCATTGTTAAATTACGGCATATCACTTTTTGTACTCGTAAAAGAACACATCACGGCGTTAATTCTGCATGTATGGTGACAGTGATGATAGAAAACAAAGTTTCCATTGTCGGTTAGCGAAAAGAAATATCCCAAACGAAGAGTATTATAAGCGAAATATGTTTGGGAAATCTGAACAACCCGATATACTTTTTTAACCGATTGCTTTCTTGACGGAATTTAATCATGCTTAAGCAAATAGTGCAACTCCACATAAGCCAGACCTAGTGGGAACGGTATGATCAGAAACTACACTATTTGTTTTTATTTCCTAATCAGTATATCTTATGTATCTTATTACCTAAGCACGAAGATGGTGGCAGATAAGTAGGAATTGTGTCTTGGCTGGACACAAATGCAGCAATGCAGGGCTCATAATTGCTCCAACGTTTATAGTGATGCACGTAGGTTTATATGACAAAAAAGGGATTTTGAGGCGGACTGTAACTACTAAAAGGAAACAATCGTTATAAATCGGTTTATTGGTAGTAGTTACCATGGTAACTGATTCGTTATGAGTCATTCAAAGTATCTCTGGAAGATCTAGGTCACGAACCCATAAAAGGGAAGCCTATTAAAGATATTCCACGAAGAAAAATACTCACTTCCGGAAAAGGGGACCCGTTTCGGAGTACCCGAGGGTGAACAAGCGTGCTCTTCGACCTCTTAAGTCGTTGAGAATCCTAAAAATCGCAAATTGTCGTCTGCAAGGTTTTGTCAGACGACAGCTGGTCACATTTGTCACCCATTAGTGCTAGCGTTTTTAATCCCGAGTCCCGCATCATCTGAAACATAACACCGTCGCCATCATTCCTCTGTTATTATCTCCACCGTTAGTCGCGTGCTGCAGTCACGTGACAGTATCTCACGCCAGTATTAAATTCGACAACCAGTCAGTTTTTATGACAGCAAGCTTATTTTATGACATAAGAAGTGTTTTCAGAGAGTGGCAACAATGTAAATAGAAAATCATTCCATTCTGAAGAGACATGCTATTTTTTCTCGACAACAAAGTTCATAAAATATAGTTTATCAGCGAACGAATAACGAGAGAAAAATGATATTAACATTTAAACACATAAAGTCTTAATCATTTTTGTTGTTTAGATAAATACGGAAACCAATGACTGAATTAAAATACACAATACATTAATGACATAATAAAATGTTATGCAAAATTCATGAATTTAACCCCATAAATTTCCTGTTATTCTGGCGAACATACTGCAATCACTATCATGTTGAGAAACCTATTATAAGACAATAACAGGATCTACTTTTCTTTAATACCTTTAATTAGCACGTGATTCCATTTAAATGCGATGCCATTATGGACACGTGTAGGTTCACGAGTAGGCTTCTTTGAAGTGCCGACGCAATTTGCTGTCAAACACGTTTTGTAGTTTTCAGAATTGCTAAGGAAATGGTTCCATGATTGATATTAAAGTCAAGATACAAATGTAATTAAATAATGTCTTTGAACATATTTTAATGCATCATGCTTGAGTCATCTTACTGTAAAAGTGACTTAATACCATTGGAAAAATAATGCCAATGAAAACTCTAATGCGAATCATGTTGATCAATTTCACTAATATAATTAAAATTATACTGGCAATCCAATTTTCCTATTAGCATCAGTAGGAAGACTATAAATACATCTTTGATCAGTATAATAGAAGCATTTTTGATAATTTTTGATAATTTATTTTTTGTTATCTCTGTTTCCGAATAATAGTGTTTTTGTCATGAACTAAAATACATGTGTTTGTTTTGTTCCATTTTTGTTGTCCTTTCTTGTAGATATCATTTCGCGTCAATCCACGTATAGTGACAATCTAATGAATGTTTTTATGCGTCTACTTTGTACTTTGAAGACTAGTGTCTTCAATCAATGAAACACATGTACAGATACAGGCAGCTTCAGCAATAGTGAGCCAGATCCGTTATGCCCATTATATTCAAAGCATGATATTCTGCGACCCTTTAACCCCTTTAAACACGAATTGTTAAAACAAGGTCAAACAGTTTAAATCCAGATCAGCCAGCTTCCTCCTGATCAGGATCTGCACTTGTTTGCTGCGTAGTCACTGCCCGTGTTCTGTTGTTAATTATTGGTATGGGTTATTCACAAATTTTGCAGACTCAGAATTCATGAAGCAGGACCGGAAAGAGAGTAGTCTCCCTGTGGCCTCATTAAGCACGTGCATGCGCCCCCTGTTGGTTTCATTCTCAGACTCTCCACTATCCGTCTGGAGGGTTCCAGAGACACCCAAACCATTCGTTAACTTTTTCATTAAATCCAGGATAAGCCCTCGGATTCTTCTAATGGATATTATTGGCCATTATCTGCCGGCCCGACGGTTAAACTGAGGTCAACTTAGTCGAACACAGAGCCAGGGTCAGGGGATCACCAGGGCCTGGGGATCGATTAGTGTGCATGGCTAATCAAAGGGCGTCCAGATATGAAGGACTTGACAACCGAGAAATATTAGTACAGTCGTGTTCCCTTTCCACTGACATTTCTTGTGCAGATTTTAAAATAATATACGCCCTTTAAGATAAGATCGTTTATAAAAATGCTTCCTTCGTATAGTATAGTTAATACTAAAGTTAGTCATCTAGAGTTTGTCTTCAACCCAGACAAATTATTTCATTTGATAACAATAACAATCGTTTGGCTTAAACGACAGATTCATCCACACAATATTAAATTTAATCACGATTCAGGTCTTATCTTCTAATTTATGTTTGCGTATTTGTTGTGTATAACACAGGTGGACAAAATGTACCGAACGATGGTTTATATGAAGTTAGGATTTCATATAATGTCATGATTTGGAATAAAGTTACCATTTTAAAGGAAGTCATGATTTGGAATAAAACAGTGATTTTGTACAGTCAATATTTCGGCAAATTTCATATTTGTTTTAAGATAATGTAATTATTTCAAATGAAGGCATGACTTCGAATAAAGTAATTTTAAAAGTTGCTATCCAAAAACATTCCTATATAAAATACATGTTAACTGTGGCATTATTTAAGCAAAAACGTAATACAATAATAAGATCATACAAATCTTGAAATAAATCGCTCTTAATGTGCAGTACTTACAAATCGTTAAATAAGCGATATTCTGCTAAAATAGACATCAACGTCAGTGCGGATTTTCTTTTTGAACAGAACAGAACAGACATTTTATTTAAGATTTGTACATATAGTAGTGTACACCATCTTTACAGCATATATTCATATAGATAATAAACAGAACAGAACAGAACTTTAATGACTTAAACTACAATAGTTTCACGTCAACAAACATGGTAAAGACAATGTATATACAATGTGAAATCATGTGAGAAATACATATTTCATAAACGCTTAATCACAAACAGTAATAACATTAATGCAACAGAAAAAAAATATATATATATTTTTTTTTTTTTTTTTTTTTCGTTATCCTGATGATGAGATAACGGGATGTCAAAATTAGTGGTCACGTGGATTTACACGTGAAATACATGTTTGTAATGACCAGTGGAGTGTTCGACCTTACTTTTTACATAGATGTGGGACATCAATAAACAACATTTCGAGGGATCTTTCCAGGCAGCAATAATTTGTTTAAGAAAAAAAATTGTCCAAAGTCGGAGGATACCACATTTAAGAGTTGTCTTGTGTTTTAATAAAACCAAGGTAAGTTGCCTAAATTTGATTAAAGTTACTTTGAACAGAAAGATTACAATAATCACTGTTTCGAACAATGTCGTTGAATTTGATAAGCCATGAAATCGAGGCATTACTTTGTTTTTGAGAACGGCATATTTTGATTTGTTGTTTTAATATACCGTATTTAAAAATTGAGAGACGCTGTAATTTACGTCTCTTTTCTAGTCGCTGTGCGCCCCTCTCTTGTTTTCCTTTTTTTTCGAATAAACAACTTGTGGTCATAAAACAAACCATGTTAACTTATTCATTCGTACAGACGACGTTTAAGACTACAAAAGACGCCGGCAAATGTAAACCTGCCGCTTCCCATCATTCCATTCTAGAAAAGTCCCCTGTTTTCACGTACTTTCAGTCATTAAAAGTTTAATACTATTGTAATTTTAGACCGGTTTTCGGGTTTCTTTCGAATTTACGATTTTTTTCTCGAGGGCATAAAAAGGAAGTTGTTTACAGTAGACCGCCTAAAACGGAGCAAGTCTATAGCCAGGAAGATGATGGTGGCGGAAGTGACGTGTCACCGACATGCTTATTAGGTCAGTCCTGTTGGAAGGCACTAACCCTGGACATGCCGCCTTGCCGTCTGACAGACACTAGTTCGGTCGCCATCATTCGTCTGACACTCAACCGCAACTCTTCAAGACTTTCTGGACTCGGTCTTTTTCAATGAGTTACTGTTCCAAAGAATTCATCATTGCAAATATTTCAGTAGTCGCCCTCCCTTGCCTCGTTATAGAAAAGAATTGCGCTGATGGTGCTATTGTTATTGATTTGTTTGTTTAGTTTGTTTTTATGTGTTATGTTCTTCTCTAAAAGGGTATTATGCTAACACAACAAACGCTATGTATTGAAAGCGTGCCCGTGAGAGTTACTCCAGTCTTTTCAGATATCTACTTTGTCGTCAGTTTTCTAACAACGGCTAACTGTCACCGACGCCAAAGACTCATTCACCAAATGCATGCTCGTGCATACTTACGCGAAAATCCATTGGAAACGTTTGTTATAAATGTTATGGAGAAGGTAAACCATAGACAATTAGAAATGTTATGGAGAAGGTAAACCATAGACCATTAGAAATGTTATGGGGACGGTAAGCCACAGACCATTAGAAATGTTATAGAGAAGGCAAACCACAGACCATTAGAAATGTTATGGAGAAGGTAAACCACAGACCATTAGAAATGTTATAGAGAAGGTAAACCACAGACCATTAGAAATGTTATGAAGAAGGTAAACCGCAGACCATTAGAAATGTTATAGAAAAGGTAACCCACAGACCATTAGAAATGTTATAGAGAAGGTAAACTGCAGACCATTAGAAATGTTATAGAGAAGGTAAACCACAGACCATTAGAAATGTTATAGAGAAGGTAAACCGCAGACCATTAGAAATGTTATAGAGAGGTAAACCGCAGACCATTAGAAATGTTATAGGGAAGGTAAACCGCAGACCATTAGAAATGTTATAGAGAAGGTAAGCTGCAGACAATTAGAAATGTTATGGGGACGGTAAGCCGCGTACCATTGGAAATGTTATAGAGAAGATAAACCGCAGACCATTAGAAATGTTATAGAGAAGGTAAACCACAGACCATTAGAAATGTTATAGAGAAGGTAAACCGCAGACCATTAGAAATGTTATAGAGAAGGTAAACTTGTAACAGACAATTAGAAATGTTAGGGGACGGTAAGCCGCGGACCATTAGAAATGTTATAGAGAAGGTAAACCGCAGACCATTAGAAATGTAATAGAGAAGGTAAACCACAGACCATTAGAAATGTTATAGAGAAGGTAAACCACAGACCATTAGAAATGTTGTAGAGAAGGTAAACTGCAGACCATTAGAAATGTTATAGAGAAGGTAAACCACTGACCATTAGAAATGTTATAGAGAAGGTAAACCACAGACCATTAGAAATGTTATAGAGAAGGTAAGCCGCAGACCATTAGAAATATTATAGGGAAGGTAAACCGCAGACCATTAGAAATGTTATAGAGAAGGTAAACTGCAGACTATTAGAAATGTTATAGAGAAGGTGAACCGCAGACTTGAAGAAATATTATAGAAAGGGAAACCGCAGACTATTAGAAATGTTATAGAGAAGGTAAACCACAGACCATTAGAAATGTTATAGAGAAGTTAAACTGCAGACCATTAGAAATGTTATAGAGAAGGTGAACCGCACCCCATTAGAAATGTTATAGAGAAGGTAAACCGCAGACCATTAGAAATGTTATAGAGAAGGTAAACTGCAGACCATTAGAAATGTTATAGAGAAGGTAAACCGCAGACCATTAGAAATGTTATAGAGAAGGTAAACCACATAGAATTAGAAATGTTAAAGAGAAGGTAAACCACAGACCATTAGAAATGTTATAGAGAATGTAAACCGAATAGAATTAGAAATGTTAAAGAGAAGGTAAACCACAGACCTTTAGAAATGTTATAGAGAAGGTAAACCACAGACCATTAGAAATGTTATAGAGAAGGTAAACCGCAGACCATTAGAAATGTTATAGAGAAGGTAAACCACAGACCATTAGAAATGTTATAGAGAAGGTAAACCGCAGACCATTAGAAATGTTATAGAGAAGGTAAACTGTAGACAATTAGAAATGTTATGGGGACGGTAAGCCGCGGACCATTAGAAATGTTATAGAGAAGGTAAACCGCAGACCATTAGAAATGTAATAGAGAAGGTAAACCACAGACCATTAGAAATGTTATAGAGAAGGTAAACCACTGACCATTAGAAATGTTATAGAGAAGGTAAACCACAGACCATTAGAAATGTTATAGAGAAGGTAAGCCGCAGACCATTAGAAATATTATAGGGAAGGTAAACCACAGACCATTAGAAATGTTGTAGAGAAGGTAAACTGCAGACCATTAGAAATGTTATAGAGAAGGTAAACCACAGACCATTAGAAATGTTATAGAGAAGTTAAACTGCAGACCATTAGAAATGTTATAGAGAAGGTGAACCGCACCCCATTAGAAATGTTATAGAGAAGGTAAACCGCAGACCATTAGAAATGTTATAGAGAAGGTAAACTGCAGACCATTAGAAATGTTATAGAGAAGGTAAACCGCAGACCATTAGAAATGTTATAGAGAAGGTAAACCACATAGAATTAGAAATGTTAAAGAGAAGGTAAACCACAGACCATTAGAAATGTTATAGAGAATGTAAACCACATAGAATTAGAAATGTTAAAGAGAAGGTAAACCACAGACCATTAGAAATGTTATAGAGAAGGTAAACCACAGACCATTAGAAATGTTATAGAGAAGGTAAACCGCAGACCATTAGAAATGTTATAGAGAAGGTAAACCACAGACCATTAGAAATGTTATAGAGAAGGTACACCACAGACCATTAGAAATGTTAAAGAGAAGGTAAACCACAGACCATTAGAAATGTTATAGAGAAGGTGAACCGCAGACCATTAGAAATGTTATAGAGAGGTAAACCGCAGACCATTAGAAATGTTATAGAGAAGGTAAAGTACAGACCATCAGAAATGTCATAGAGAAGGTAAACCACAGACCATTAGAAATGTTATAGAGAAGGTAAACCACAGACCATTAGAAATGTTATAGAGAAGGTAACCCACAGACCATTAGAAATGTTATAGAGAAGGTAAACCGCAGATCATTAGAAATGTTATAGAGAAGGTCAACCACAGACCATTAGAAATATTAAAGAGAAGGTAAACCACAGACCATTAGAAATGTTATAGAGAAGGTAAACCACAGACCATTAGAAATGTTATGAAGAAGGTAAACCGCAGACCATTAGAAATGTTATAGAGAAGGTAAACTGCAGACCATTAGAAATGTTATAGAGAAGGTAAACCGCAGACCATTAGAAATGTTGTAGAGAAGGTAAACCGCAGACCATTAGAAATGTTATAGAGAAGGTGATCCGCAGACCATTAGAAATGTTGTAGAGAAGGTAAACCGCAGACCATTAGAAATGTTGTAGAGAAGGTAAACTGCAGACCATTAGAAATGTTATAGAGAAGGTAAACTGCAGACCATTAGAAATGTTATAGAGAAGGTAAACCGCAGACCATTAGAAATGTTATAGAAAAGGTAAACTGCAGACCATTAGAAATGTTGTAGAGAAGGTAAACCGCAGACCATTAGAAATGTTATAGAGAAGGTGATCCGCACCCCATCAGAAATGTTATAGAGAAGGTAAACCGCAGACCATTGGAAATGTTATAGAGAAGGTAAACCGCAAACCATTAGAAATGTTATAGAGAAGGTGAACCCCACCCCATTAGAAATGTTATAGAGAAGGTAAACCGCAGACCAATGGAAATGTTATAGAGAAGGTTAACTGCAGACCATAAGAAATGTTATAGAGAAGGTAAACCACAGACCATTAGAAATGTTATGGAGAAGGTAAACCGCAGACCATTAGAAATGTTATAGAGAAGGTGAACCGCACCCCATTACAAATGTTATAGAGAAGGTAAACCGCAGACCATTAGAAATGTTATAGAGAATGTGAACCGCACCCCATTAGAAATGTTATAGAGAAGGTAAACCGCAGACCATTGGAAATGTTATAGAGAAGGTAAACCGCAGACCATTAGAAATGTTATAGAGAAGGTGAACCGCACCCCATTAGAAATGTTATAGAGAAGGTAAACCGCAGATCATTGGAAATGTTATAGAGAAGGTAAACTGCAGACCATTAGAAATGTTATAGAGAAGGTAAACCACAGACTATTAGAAATATTATGGAGAAGGTAAACCGCAGACCATTAGAAATGTTATAGAGAAGGTGATCCGCAGACCATTAGAAATGTTATAGAGAAGGTAAACCGCAGGCCATTAGAAATGCTATAGAGAAGGTAAACCAGAGACCATTAGAAATGTTATAGAGAAGGTAAACTGCAGACCATTAGAAATGTTATAGAGAAGGTAAACCACAGACCATTAGAAATGTTATAGAGAAGGTAAACCGCAGACCATTAGAAATGTTATGGAGAAGGTAAACCGCATACCATTCGAAATGTTATAGAGAAGGTAAGCCGCAGGCCTGGAGAAATGTTATAGAGAAGGTTAACCGCAGACCATTAGAAATGTTATAGAGAAGGTAAACTGCAGACCATTAGAAATGTTATAGAGAAGGTGAACTGCACCCCATTAGAAATGTTATAGAGAAGGTAAACCGCAGACCATTAGAAATGTTATAGAGAAGGTAAACTGCAGACCATTAGAAATGTTATAGAGAAGGTAACCCGCAGGCATTGAGAAATGTTATAGAGAAGGTAAATCGCAGACCATTAGAAATGTTATAGAGAAGGTAAACCACAGACCATTAGAAATGTTATAGAGAAGGTAAACCGCAGACCATTAGAAATGTTATAGAGAAGGTAAACCGCAGACCATTAGAAATGTTACAGAGAAGGTAAACCACAGACCATTAGAAATGTTATAGAGAAGGTAAACCGCAGACAATTAGAAATGTTATAGAGAAGGTAAACCACAGACCATAAGAAATGTTATAGAGAAGGTGAACTGCACCCCATTAGAAATGTTATAGAGAAGGTGAACCGCAGACCATTAGAAATGTTATAGAGAAGGTAACCCGCAGGCATTGAGAAATGTTATAGAGAAGGTAAACCGCAGACCATTAGAAATGTTATAGAGAAGGTAAACCACATAGAATTAGAAATGTTATAGAGAAGGTAACCCGCAGACCATTAGAAATGTTATAGAGAAGGTGAACCGCAGACCATTAGAAATGTTATAGAAACGGTAAACTGCAAACCATTAGAAATGTTACAACGAAGGTAAACCGCAGACCATTAGAAATGCTACAGAGAAGGTAAACCGCAGACCATTAGAAATGCTACAGAAAAGGTAAACCGCAGACCATTAGAAATGTTACAGCGAAGGTAAACCGCAGACCATTAGAAATGCTATGAAGAAGGTAAACCGCCGGCCTGTACAAATGGTATGCGGGCTTTCCTCAAAACGTTGACATGATTACCGTAGAATGTCCATTTACTGAACGTCTATATCATAAGTGAAATATTATATAGCCTTAACGTAATGGCCTTGTCAATAATGTTTCTACAAATACATAGACAACTTTTCTAATAAATTGAAGCATATATTTACAGATATTTTTATTTTAAAACAAACGATTCATTTCTAGAAATAGTATCAAATAATTGACATCGCAGCAGGAACAACTAAAATAAATTCATAATTAAAGAGTGTCAAAAGGCATTGAGAAAAAATAATACTGAGAAAAACTATGGTAGTCAAAAAAGGGCGTCTATATCGATCGGGTAATTTACTATCGACTTCTTTGACCTTTGAACCCCGGCTCCCGTTCAATCACGCGAGATATCATCTGACATTACAGGCTTTACAAAATCAATATTAAGTTAATAGTAGCCTTTGGCGTCATCACCCCACCCGTTGTTGTCCAATCACCGTGATAAACACACGCTCAGGCGTATATCAAACACAACACAGGCGCACCTGTCTTTAAAATGTACGAAGTTCGATACCTTAAGGCATGAAGGGTAATCTGTCAATATATATATATATATAAATATATATATATAATATGCATGCATGTATGTATGTATGCACGAAAGCGTAGTTTCAACGGAAAAATTAAAAAAAACGTTAAGATGAATTGTTGAATGTTAGGACAAAACTGAAGAACGCAAAACAAAACACTCTTCATTGTTTAACATTTACCTGTGCGGGTTAGCAAATAAAATTAATTAGACAAAAACATACCAAGCTTTATTAAATCAAGTTGTTTGGTCAAACTGGAATTCTTTATAATTTGTTAAAAAGTCCTCTTTTCTCGTTTCTTGATAGTGTCAACTCTGATATCCAAAAAGAAATTCAGTTGTGTGTACTTGACACTGATCAGACAGTTGTGTGTACTTAACACTGATCAGATAGTTGTGAATACTTGACACTGATCAGACAGTTGTGTGTACTTGACTCTGATCAGATAGTTGTGTGTACTTGACACTGATCAGACAGTTGTGTGTACTTGACACTAATAAGACAGTTGTGTGTACTTGACACTGATCAGACAGTTGTGCGTACTTGACACTGATCAGACAGTTGTGTGTACTTGACACTAATAAGACAGTTGTGTGTACTTGATACTGATCAGACAGTTGTGCGTACTTGACACTGATCAGACAGTTGTGTGTACTTGACACTGATCAGCAAGTTGTGTAAACGTGACACTGATCCGGCAGTTGTGTGTACTTGACACAGATCAGACAGTCTTGTGTACTTGACACTGATCAGACAGTTGTGTGTACTTGACACCGATCAGACAGTTGTGTGTACTTGACACTGATCAGATAGTTGTGTGTACTTGATACTGATCAGACAGTTGTGTGTACTTGACACTGATCAGACAGTTGTGTGTACTTGATACTGATCAGACAGTTGTGTGTACTTGACATTGATCAGACAGTTGGGTGTACTTGACACTGATCAGATATTTTCCATTCAAAGGTTGGCATTGAAAAGTATCAAACCAGCACTAACTTTTACTCGGCTTTTTATCACAACTATCGAATTCAGAGGCATTTTCTAATGTAACGAAAAGAACGTCAACATATTTCACGTGTTTGATTAACTTATCAAACATTGCAGAACAAACAGAGATGTTGTTCTGACCCATAAAGCTGCAAAGTAATATCAACATTCCCAATTCTTCGACCATTACACAGCTATCTTGTTCACCGGTGTTAACTTAAAACAACACTGACGCCATATCACGGTCATCTTGTTTACCGGTGTGACATAAAAACAACACTGACGTAATAATCAAACTTTACATATACTCGTTAACTTCTTATATATACTACATGATTGTTCGGCTTACTGTCGCAGTGTAATGGTGTTTGCACAGCTAAGAGCCAACTAATAGGGGCAGTATTTGATTTACATATTACCAAATGTTTCGCTCAAATAGTCACGATGGTCTTGTTAGAAGTATCAGTGTTTATCTAAATATTTAGCTAGTTATGTATCATCACTGAAATAGAATGTGCTTTAATCCAACCCTCCTTAAATGGTGATATACTATATATTGTTTGTATATAATATGCATGCATGGCATACTCATATGTATTTTCCAATATCAAATGGATGAACTGCATAATTAACAAGTTAATCATTTATTGAATACGCTTAGCAATAGTGGTATTAAATATTATGACACAAAATTACTATCTTTGTATTTTGGCGAGAGAATAAACCCAGACGAAATGCCTGGTGTTTATTTAAATAAAATCCAACGGCTTTCTCGTGGATTTAAGCGCACATTTATACGAAAACCAATACTTTGGCATTAGAGGGTATGCAAATGCATTGAAGTCGCAGTTACCTGTGCATGTAAACAGTTTGCAAATACACAATACATGTCATTACTATTGATTATCAACAACTACAGAAAATGAAGTGTTGACTATTTGTTGGAACAACCTGCTATAACTGGTACACGGTAAGTGGCAGATGGTCCCATCATGGGGCAGTCCCATGGACGTCCGAACAACCGTGACATGATGGTCAGATGGCGTTTGGAGGACATTGTAAGTGGGTAACCTTTCATCTCACCCTGCGTAAAGAGTCCTCGAAATAGTCACCAAATAGAGATCGGCCGCAAATGATAAATTTGTTAGCTTGCACCTACAACTCCGATCACAGTTGACATTTAATCTTTAATTGTACCGAAAGTGGTGGCGTTTTGGCGATACGCACAGGAAGAACATGCTTAGAGACCCGTTTGAAATTCATCAACAAGAAAACAATTCGACATCTTTTAATTTCCGCATAAAACAAACAGACAATTCGAACACTTGAATCATAGTACACTTTATCAAGGATGTGTACACTATCCTCATCAGCAGCAACAGCAGCAGCAGCCACAGAATCGGTCCGATTTTTATCGACAGATCATCGCTGAAGATAAAGGGGGACGAGAAACAGTAAAATGTCTGTAAAATGGTTTGTTTACAATTCCATCATTTTCCGCCAAGGATTTAATACTTACCTCTAAGGAAAAGAGGTCACCACGTAAATAATAGAGATCACGACTTGTTCAAGTACCATTAAATTACGGAAAGAAAATTATGGTAAAGACACGAAAAGATGGCCGTTTAAGGAAGAAATATAACAAGTGCGATTCGAGTTTACTCTAGAACAAACGACCTTGCGTGATAACTTGTGTAATATTTTTCCTGATTGTCCGTTTACCACAGAGGATTTTCCTGCTGTGGTGTGAAGAGACTTCGTGACTTTATAGTAGTTAATACAACTAGTATCGCGATCACATTTAACATTCCTATACTTCACATCTAGAACAGCAGGCAAAACAAAACAGAATAGAACTAAGATGAATCTTAGGATATGTAGCAAGGCCGAATTCATTGTCTAGTGATTATCGTCTTCATTAAAAAAACCAGATGAAGCAGACACGATTACCTTTTTACTGTTAATAGCACCTGTTTGAAAACATTGACATACGCCAAAAAATGAAATCACTCAAATTTGCACTGATATAAAGATGTACGGTAAAATGCAATGAATAATATATGTGAAAATACACAAGTTATTGCTCTCAAATCATAGTTTATTCTTAACTATGGGAACCTATATTGGCCAGACAAAGCTAACATCCTAAAGTTAGTTTAAGTTATTATTAACGGTAGCAGGTAAAGGCATACGATACTCGTTTTTTATGCACTGTTAATGATTTCCCCACAAATTATGATGACATTATATTGTCCATATGAACGAACATTCCACATTTCTTCTGCGAAATCAAACGGCTCTAATCCGTCTGTAATTGGTATCTAGTAAGATGTCGCACATTTCCGGTGCTCTCCAGAATTAACTGTCAATAATTCGGCACTAAAATGCTTCCAAGCCTACTCAGAAAAAAATCTTAAAGCTCTCCATTAACTGAAAAAATATAATTTCTGTGGTCTGGAACTCATTATATTTATATTCCCATTCATGCCACACCAGTTAGGGTGGCGAAGTTGTGATAGGTGTGAAGGTAAAGGAAGCCCGGGGCAGCCTTAACCCGTGCCATACTGCAGTTGTAAGTAACCAACCCATACTAAGATCCTACTTATCCGCTACTAAGGTCAGGAATAGGTAATAACAAGCTGCATAAAAAGAGACCTAGCAGCAAAAAGTGAAGGTCTTCATCAGACAGATCCATGGCTCATTGGGATATACACTTTTTGCCTACGCTTCATGTATTCGTGCTTTAAACGACGAGAGTAAAATCTGATGGAGGTTTCATGGATACACGCTAGTTTTATGACAAAGATTAACATGTTTTCCACTTAAAAGGAACGACACAAAAATGTGTAGGAAATGACGACTGTAAAAAGTCGAGAGGGTTTGCAATGTTAACTTGAATTATTAAAAAAGACATAAACAAATGGTTTTCATTTTACTCCGCCATTGATTGAGCTTAAAAACCATGTCAGCTTCTTCTTCATTTAATGCGTGTTTTTTTTTTTTCATATAGTTTTGTCATGTTTTTTTCGCATAAAAACTTATAGATGATACAGAAAGGTGTACGTTAGGTGTAATTATTTCTCCGAAACGTACGAGGCCGAACATCGCGATTCTCGGCATGACAGATCCATGCGTCCGCCTGACAAGGACCGAGACTCGGGGTCCCAGAAATGGTGGATTTCACGTAAACAGTTTACACATGTGTTAAATAACAATCTTTGTCTGGTATTTTACACCGATTTTGACAGAGATAAAGGGCATTTGGGACCCGCTGACATTCGCGTCATCTCTTGAACGTGGCAGCAAACATTCCGGCGTCAAGTATTCGCGATATAACGGTACAAGTACCGCCTATAACGCGCCCAGAATTTTACGTTTCAGATCGGTGGCTTTAATGAGAATTTCAACTTCCCTCCAGATTACAAAATGCCATAATGCTGAACGCGGAATGTATTTACGTTAATCTGCCAACTACTGTGACGTTCATTAAAGGCTTGCCACCATTTAAAATCATAAGTGTGTTTCCTCGTACCTGTTCTCGAACTCCCTTTCTCAAAATGAGGTTTCTCGAAAAGGTTTCGACAAATATTGTTAAATGAATATACTTATTTTTTTTCCAGATCCTAAAAGCTCAGTTCCTTCTGATCTGTTGAAGACAATGATTTACTAGCACTCTGTCCGTCCAGTCAACAATCTAAATGAATCAAACCCAAACTGTTGGAAACGTGCTCTTTAAAGGTGGTAGGTTACAGTTTGCCTTTATCTAATATATATGTAACAATATCTCACCTCTGTTTGGAGTATGTGTGCACAATGTCTGTAGAAAAAGCAATCATGTCTTTAGTCTAAGCTTTGACAATTTTTTTTACTGTATCTCAATTTGGGGACAGTAAAACTCGTTTCTCAGCACTTAAATGTCCATTTTTTCGAATCTATAAATAAAAACGATTGAGATGTCTGCTAAAATAAAAACATCAACGTCACAGCGGATGACGTGGATTAGCTAAAATATAAGTGGTCACATTGTTTTCTTATATTAAAAATCGCTAACTGTGTTGCGTAGCTCTGATAGGAAATGCATGTTTTTAATAAAGATTGTGGCGTTACGATACAATTTTCAGATGTAGGACTATCAATAAACAGCATTTTGCGAGATCTGCGCAAGTAACAAAAGTTTGTTTAATGAAATTTTTTTTGGTCCAAACTGTTGGATACCACCTTAAAAACGCACATTCACGTCATGCAGTATTTACACTCTGTTTTGATACCACACATTAAGAAGCTTAACGTCCGGCTTATATGAACATATAATACAAACAGCATCACTCTAATAAAGATTTGATTTTATTAAACATGTTGTTAAACTATCACTAGATTAAAAGGAGGAACCCTTTTCCGTATATGTTTAAATATGACATGCGTTTCTACTTCATTAATTTCAAAAAGTGCAAAAATCGCCCCTACGTATCCTTAATGGAAGGGATGAAAAACTTTCAGATTTAAGAGTGGAAGCTTTTCCCCAGTAGATGGCGCTGCGTAGAGTGATAAGGATCATGGTTGCGTGGATGAGGCCGAGAAAGGTGATACGACATCACAGGTCGCCTTCCAGTCATCTCTCCAAAGACCGTCTTCTTGGCCACATGCGGTCGTTCTGGAGCATTCGATTAATGGCTAAGGCAATAATTTCCGTTTGCAAGATGCCAAATAAAAGTTCACCCCCTACGGCGAAGTTATTATACTTAACAACAAACTGTGTGTTTCATTTCGCATTACATTCATACGCCCTCTCTAAACATAAGTGTAGCAGTACTTTGAACTTAGATGGTTACGGCGGGTATGGAAGGAATAAGTGAAGTTTTTTTTCTAGCTAAGTAATCACGCAGCATTAAGTTGAAATTTCACTGCAGGCACATGTGGTAAGACCGTTTTGAGTTTCCAAAAAGCAGTACGATAAATAAGAAGAGATGAATTTTCAACTACTATAATAAAGAAACTATGACTTGTCAGCAACTACTTCTTTAAAAAAATTGTATTTTCTGCTGTTGCGTCAACAACAACAACAACAACAACAACAACAAACAAGAGCTACTACAACACCAACTCCTCCCCACCCTCCTATTTACTTACTACTGTTATAACTACTACGACGACACCAACATCCAGTACTACTACGAAAGCTTATACTATCGGACCTACCACCTTTGCTTGTAAAACATTGGGAACAGGCGACCACAATTATATTCTTTACTTTTCAAGAGCCATCAAACAAGGAAAAACAGGTAACCGTTAATTGGCCCGTCGTTAATGTCCCTTGACCTATAATATACTGCAAACCTGAGTCACCTAACCTCGTACCTGATCCAGTCAGGCCCTGCTCTATATATACACCATTATGTATATGAAAGTACCGGCATTACTCATTGGACTTGCGGTTAGCCACAAAATACACACAGGCGCGTATAAGTCCTTTAGCAATCTAGGTCAACCACAAAAGCCAAACGTAAACCTTTCAATCGTCTTTCACGAATGCCGTCTGAATTCTCAAAAGTAATTAAACTTTCAATATATTGTGAACTTAATAAAAGAAATGGATATGAAATGTTAATCAGCAAAAGGGATTCATTTGAAAGTTATGTTTGAAAATAAACGGCAAAAAGAGAAACAAATGTGGGCTGTGTAAATGAAAATTCGAGTGATTCAGCGCAAATATACGGACCGTGATGATTCAGAATAATTTATTGCAGTGTCAATGAATAGAACGAAACACTATTTAAACATAATAAAGTTGCAAAGGTTAAGGGCACTGGCGCTAAGCGACCGTGGATTTTCAATTCACTGCGAGATCCTTTCGAGAGAAATTCAACATCTGCTGGAAAAATTCTCCCCTTTCAATTGGTCCCGAACAAATATCCGGTCCCTACCATTAACATTTAGTTTGATCGCCGTTCTGGGAACGCTTGAAACGGGGTTTTCGAAGCGCTTGATTGACATCGAAATGGATGCTATCTTAATTTGATATATTTGAATTCAAATAGGGTTGACACTGTTCGAAGGCGTCAAAATGGCTTCGTTTTTGATGAGCAAATAAAATGTGCGCGTGCCATAATGTTCCGCGAACCATGAACACCGCGGGCGTGCTAAAGCGTGTATTCCAGCAAGATTACTATCAGCAGTATGCGCCATTCTGCTGGTTCTGGAATAGGGGACCATTCATCGGAGAAAATGTCTCTGAACAGATTTGGCTGTGCAATAATAAACGTCAAAGTATCGCAAAATTAGGCATCGCTAGTGAGCGTTACTTCGTTCTGATTTGGTATTTTTGGAAACGGATATTTTTATCTGAAATGTTATAAATAGAACACACTTTGCGTGTTTTACATGCAAAGGCAATTGCAAATCGATACACAAATATGGCATGCAGCACGCAAATAACTGCAGGAGTTCAATTAACGTCTGAAAATAAATACACATCCTGAGCTCTAAAGGATATCTAGGTTACACGTTTCAAAAAGGAATATGTGTTAATCTTTCAGCTTATGTTTGGTCGTTGATGAAAATAAGAATAAGTGACCCAACCGGCATAAAGAAACGCTATACGACCCAAACACTTGGATATAAATTTCCGGTTGTTTATATTCGTGCATGTAGAAACAAAATGTATGGAATTCATCTTAACTAGGAAAACTCAACTTTTCTATCTTGATAAATTACCTGAATGAAAAAGGGGAAATTTCCCAACTGACGTCTGCTTTTAGGGTTGTTTATTTTAACAGTCATTATAAGACGCCCTGTAACCAACCATCCACAAGACTGGTATTTGGAACCTCGCTTATCCTTTGTGTTTATGGAAAGAAAAGTCATTTCCGGCGAAAAAGTCATTTTCTTGGAGCAGACTTAAATGCTACTTCAGCAAGACATGATCAAATACAAATCGAGCCGTGTTGATGTATGACTATGTTGAAAGTTTTATCTAAACATCATCCACCGGCCGTTCTCGTCCTTTCCACCCTCTTCCAGTACACATCGGTTTACTTCTCCACATGTTTATGAATAAAACTTTCAAAAGAATTTCACTCACTGGAGTTGCACCTTAATCTTAACAACTACATCTGTCAAAACGGCGTGGTTATGATTAACAAGAATATATGATGTATCCGGGCATGAAGTGAAAACTAGATAACAAATCTGTCTCAGATAATGGTGCAGAACGGAAAACACCAAACTCTTGTGCATCAGCCACTTACAATCCAGCAGAAAGGAAGCAAACAATTCTAGATATACTTAAGCGATCGCATGTGTAATCAAGGCTTTCCTGTTCGACCCGTTAAACAACCTTTGAATGTTATTGTACCTTAATAAAGGTAAACCAATTGTTTCGTTTGATACAGAGGTAACAACATACTGTGTTTACATGTTATTAGCTTCAGTAAAATTTGCTATAATGGAGAAGTTTAAAAACTATATTCTGTAAAAATATTTGAAATAGCAAAGGAAACATGCTTAACATGTATGTGTTAAGTGTGTCCCTTCATAAAAAATAACTGCCGTGAGGGCATGAAAGAGTCGATTGCCGTTCACCATTTTGGCCTTTCCATGGCCTGAATGACAAGTCAGAACAGACATGCCGTGTTACATTAATTGTAAAATTTATTCATGGCTACTTATGTTTCTGGGGAGTAGTATCCATCTGGACTTCTATTGACAGCTGTACATCGTGTATACATTGACATAACACCATCACCTTATCTCTTTATTAAGCAATTTAGCCACCAAAACGATTGAAAGAGTAGTGGTGAATGAACTACCATCCTATGTTAGCAATGGGGACCTAGCCTAGTCAATGTAACTGGTTAACGTACACCATCAACGTCTTGTATACACATTCTGGAAGCGTAATAGGACCAGCTGATTGTTGGTCTAATCAGATCTGCCAGTGGATGTGGGCGAACAAGCCAGAGTTGTGATGGACAGGGAGTATTTTAGGCTCCGCTCCCAATCGGTCAGTCACGTTATTTTCGACCCCATTCATGATGCATGACAGCAAGCTTTCCAGAGCGACAGCACTACAGGCAATAGTCCCGACTACACCATCAAAATTGATTGTAAAGTTGTTCGGTGTTCTTGAGGGACATAAGTTTATACAACGTACTGTGTGGAATATTTCTAGAAAAAAAATATTCTTAATAAAGTTAAACAAAAACTAACAAAATTAAGAAGATTTGATCCGAAATTATCTTTTAGCAGCCTAAATTGATCGAATGTATGTAGTATATCATTGGCAGCAATAGTTAGGTACGAAAATAAGTGATATGCAGTTCATATAGAACTCTGGGATCAGTATGAGTCAGAGCTAAAGCCTTCCAGTATGCATAATATACTTTAAAGTCGAATATATCTGTTCATTTTTCAATAAATCTATAAGTCGCCACTGCGACCATCATTGATTCGATGCGACCTTATCAATATAAAACAATTTCTGAAGGCTCTCGTTCTTATTTCTGCATAATGGAAAAGGCATGCACCAAGATCTCATATCAGTGACATGTCTACAGAACTCAGGCAGATGGTGATCCGCAAACAAATGTCGAGCAACCGGGTGGTTTGTCGAGCCATGTTGTCACTGGAAGGCTGGGTGGTCTTCAGCCTCAGAACAACCGTAACCATGGAAATATGACAGTTACGGTGGCTGGATCGATAAGTTAGATTTGGAAAGAATCATAAAACAACCGCACAAATTGGTTTCTGTGGTGCCGTGCTTGACACATGTTAAATAACAAGGTGTTGTCGGGTAAAATGCAAGACGCTAATTAGTGTTATGTTTTGTTAGTAGCATACGACTGCTGAAATTCTAAAAGCATCCAAACAGGCGTGACACATATTATTTTTAGCGAAGTTTTAAAGCTGATGGGTTTCACGTTATACTTACACACATGCAAAGGCGGAGGAAAATCCAATTATTGTGTGAGCACGTGCGAATGATTTGTTATAAATACATTTAACATCAACTCCAATAATAGAAGTACATGTAACTCGAAGTACATGTATATCATTATTAACTGAGTTATACTATTCGTAATAAAAGTTATTTTCACACTTCAAATTGCAACCCCAGCGACATCCAGTGGTTACAACTTATAAATATTTTAGTAATAGCTCAGCCCGCCATGTTGCCCAACTATGTGATAAAAATATACCCCTAATGTGTGTCGATTGGTCCCTGACAGGTACCTAATTTCGGGTACTGGCAACTATCCAGAACTTTGCTCACTATTTGTACTTTTCGAATGAACGCGACATCCTTTTTTTCTACCATGTCCTAGTTGTTATATATTCCAGCAGCCTATTTTTATGTTGGTGACTGGTTATATATTACATGATGTACCCGACACCCTTTTAAATACAGATGAGAATTTCTGAGACGAGTGTGATACCCGGTCATGTTCTGTAATTACTGCCTGAACCAGAGCCTACCACAATGTCTATTATTATGTAGCCCCGATGTTATGTCCCACCCAGAGCCTTCATGGGTGGTTAAAATATCAAAATGTCGTAACACCACACCGTCCATTAGAAGCCATATTTGATTAAGCGATCGCTTACATCATTGTGCATGTTCAACCTGCCGCTTATATAATTGAGATTTAATATAACAAAGTGTTGGGAAAGCAGAAAACACAATCCTGAGTTCATGTTTCAGCTTATGTCATGACCTAACATGACCCAGGGTTAAATAATCGATGTCAGGGAAGTAATACATTGACGCTATTTGGTAACGGAATCGTCTCGTGACTTGAGCAAGGTCTTGATCCATATTCAGTGAAAACGACTGTTCACACTCTCAGATGTATGGGAAACGTCTTTGTTATGTTTTAGACTTCTTTTACTTAGTAGTGGATGACCTGCCTTCGTTTGTAAACGATATGTTAATTAACTTGCTTTCTCCATGCCATTTGGATACCTCAGACCTTCCCAGTCTGGTAGAGATAGCATCAGCCTGTCACGCATCAGACATCTCAGGCCGTCCTGGCGACAGGCTGGTCTGAATATTCACGCCATATAAGTATATTTTAATCCAGGTCGAGGCGTCGACAGTCAACAAAGTACTACTTACTGTAATGAATACATTCCATATTTCGATGTCAAAAAGTACTCTCAGAATTAACGGGCTCTCAGAACTAACGGGTAAGTTCCGACCTCACTCTTCATAGGCGGAGGTTAATTCTGATATGGAAAGTTCGTCTCTGTAACAAATGTTGGTTGCTTGGCTGGTAGGGAACACTGAGTGTACAATTATATTTATATTCATGTCACATGTATTAAGAGTTGAATTTAAAAAAAAAAAACACTCACACACTCAAAACACAGTCTTTGAATTCATCTATTAGACTGTGAACAGATATGAACATATGAATACATGTATTCCGTGTTCATTATAACAATCATAAAATCACCCGATGTGGTGTTTGGCTTCTACAGGAACCATTTACAATTTAAATTGTGTGTAGATTATAAATGAAAGTAATTGTAGAATTCAATTCAATACACGATAATATGTATAGTTATGATTAAGTACCTGTCAAATGGCAACGTTAAAACAGAAATAAAACAGTATTTTATATACCTATCATAAAAAAGAGTGTGGTACAGAACGCCTCGATTCTTGGCCTACTTTTCATCCCAATCTTACTTACATGTAATCTCCTTCTTCCGCTGGAATAAAAATTCTCTGTTTTAGCTGAATTCGTTGGGGGTTTTTTTGTGCAACAAACTGTGCCATAAATCTATCTTTTATCTAAATTTAATGTTACATGAACTATTTTCACTGGGTATATTTCATACAAAGAGGGTGATATTTAATGTCCCCCTTTTTCTATCTTTAACTTTACTGCTGTAACATTGAATGTGGTATTGATACATGCCTGAACGAAAAGGACATTGAATTTTAAATGGGTCGATGATTTCCTTTATGTATACAAATGAGGGTGGTGTTATATTAGGTTAAAATGACATAACACAATAAGTTTTACCTTTATATTGTCATTTTATGTAAACACTACACACAGAGAATGACATTCATGTATGACGATGGTTTGTTCTCGCTATCTTTTTCATGGAGCTGAAATGCCATATAACTAGCATAGGAAGCATGTATGTGCTGAATTCAGACAAATTATTGTGATTTGCAATACAACTGAGAGGCAGTTTTGAACCATACATATAATATAATTAATTTTATGTTGCAAATTATAAGACTGTCTAAACTTTCAAAATATCATAATTTTGATAATAAGTATGCATGAAATTAGAATTTGTAATTTTGAAGATGATTTGTAATTCAAACCGTAATGCAAACACCCTCTTAATGCAACTCATTAAATCTCAATGGTTTTCTTCCAGTTACGTGTACATCAAAGCGATACAATTTGGTATTTTAAAGATGCCATACCATTTTGGTGAAGGAGGGCAACAGAAATGTATGTCTGGGTAGAACCACCGCCGCACCGCAAGTCAGATGGAAGACCTAACCACATTTAAGTTTTCGCCAGTACGTCTAGCAGCCTTGAACGAAAAGGAGTTACAAGTCGACGACTAATTTCATTGTGAAAATATACATTGGAATGGTAACAATGACACGTAGAGCTACAGAAGAAGGTTGATAGTCCATGTAGCGAGAGAGGCTGACGACCTGGCTTTAAAATAGGGGATTTCCACACCAACAGGCTTAAGCGAACACCCTGACGTGCTGACGCTGTGTGCGTTGACGTAAAGACCGATGAAAACTAATCTGATTACACCAGTTGATAAACCAATAACCAAACAGCCGAAGCGATGGACGAGGAGTGCGAACGTAATTCGCCTGCTGATTAAAGATTGGAATGCAGCAGGCTGGGCTGAAAAACGCTTAAAGACAATAGCCTCATGCTGACATCTCTTAGAACATTGACATTGGTCCAATTGGTTTGCTTAACTTGTGATTTGGACAGCCGTCTAATCTGCTAGGTGTCTTATCAAACATTGGAGGCGTTTGAAGCAATACCGGTGACGGTACAGGGTCGTTAGCCTATAAGTTAAGAAATATGATACATCTTAATACCATCCTTGTTAAAGTACTTAAATTCTATATAAGGGATTTTCAAGAATGTGTAAAATTATATTGAGCTGATCTAACGTGTTGTCCTCGGGTAATTAACGAATACTATGACATCTGGTACATCCAATGGCATGGTATCATCGCGGTCCTTACAAGAAGGTTGTCGGCCCAATTACCGGCCGCGAAGTAGCAACGGATTTAACAGAATAAGAACAAAACATTCCGTTATTTTTGTCCCAGGTACTGTCGGTACAACATGGGGTAATGTCAACATGAATTTAAATTTAAAAAGTTCCAGTCCAAACCAGGAGAGAAAATAGCTCAAATATATGTAGTATATAGCAGTGTAGTGGATGTAAAGATTGGTGTAACAATGATGCACGCTAATCTTTTGCTGTTCCGGTAAGAGCTCGACGTCGCTATTTAATCGTCATAATTGTTGAGGAGTTACCTAGGCACAAAACAGTCCAGCAGGTGACGGTCCGGTGTGACCTGGTTGCTCGAAATAAACCGGGGTTTTTGGCGGGCTTATTTACCAGACGGCGTTGTCTTCTATCATATATTTACTAAATAGTATTACAATAAGGGCAGAAGAGTGTTTGCTCAAGATTGAATTGAACACTTTAGTATATTTTCTCTAAAATTCACAACTATTTTTTCTTCATCAAAAGCAAATATTTGTTCTGCTTTGAGTACCTTTCCAATCCTATCGATGATAATTTTGTACTTCATACCATATCTAATTAAGGATAATTGACACGATAAGGTCAACATACCGAAATGTTGTTGTTCTTGTTATCATTATTATTATTATTATTATTATCATCATCATCACCATGAGCGTCACCATCATCATCATCACCATCACCATCATCATCATCATCATTATTATCATCATCACATGCTCGGCATCATTATGATTATTATTGTTACCACTACTACTACTACTACTGCCACTGGTACTGCTGCTATTATTATTATCATTTATTATTATTATCATTATTATTATTGTTATTATTATTATTATTATTATTTACGGGGATTCGTAAGTTGCACAAATTAGATTTACTCCATGCACTTTGCAAAAGAACAACAAACTTATTACTAAAATGTTTTGATAAGGTACGCTGCCAGTGAACATCACATAATTTATAGCCATTATATGGCCACTACATCGATAAGTTGTGACCTTTATCCAACTTACAGATTGTGATGGATATATATCACGTCGTCATTAATATCAATAAGCGTCAGTCTTTACTCAAACCTTGACCCCATTTCGTATCATACCTTAAATATCAGCGCTTAACTTAATAAGCAGAAATTGAGCAGGCTTCATCAAGTAGTGTAGATGCAGATCATACAGCACCAGCCAGGAGTTCTCTGGTCTGGATTTACACTATCCGTTTCTACGTCTCTAATAAAGCTGATTGTCTCTTGATGTGGTTAGATGACCGAGAGTTTAACGTGGATTATCCACACATGTAGCATAAAAAGGTTTAAGCTAAAGACGCTTCTTACGTCGTCATGGTAATGACGTGATGTGAGTTTGGACGGACACCTGTCATAGACTGACGAAGTGACCGGGCGCGTTACGACGGGGTTCAATGACCGCCCTGATAGCACGTATGCGTATCTTGGGTTACCCTTAACGTGCTATAAAGATAACAACTGATATTAACTGCAAAGATATTGTCTAACAACTTCGTACCTACTATCAAGGTGTATTTGCATAGACTTTACAAGTAGTTAGCAAATAGTATAGATCCTGATCAGCTGAATCTGGCTGATGTGGATTTATACTGTATGTCTAAGTACGATTAATTCGTGTTAAGCAGGCTGAGAGTTAACTTCCATCAATTCGCGTTGACAGGGCTGGTGATATGAAACTAGGACAAGCTTCGGTCATCCAACTTTACTGGGCCCGCCCTACCACCTCACGCTCTGGCATTATACCATTAAATGTAGTCGACCAAGGCATTTGCCAATAAATATGATTATTATTTAATTAGACATCTCAATGTAACTCACTGTAACATATAATCATGACAATTTACTGCTTAAACGTAAGGTCATGAGGACTTTCGGCTCTGACTGTTTCTAGTATACACTTAATAACTTTATGAATATTTAACTGGTGTCTGTTTAACGAATCACGAGTTAACAGTACAACATTGAACGTGTATAAATATTCAGTTTTAGGAATGCAATTATTTTTTCAAGTTTTATGTGGTCAAGAGAATCAAACCAATCAGTTACTAGTAAAATAATCTTACACCGTAAACAAGTTCATTTCTCCTTCAGCCCGGGGCTTCGTAATGAAATACAACAAACAATTTTTACGAATTTTCTTGTGGGTGTGTTTACATTTTTTCTGTAATTAATCTCCATTTTGCTTGTTAACATTGGCAACAGCTATGAACACAATACGAGCTCGGCCAGCGAAACATATATCCTCCCATTCATCTTTTAACGATAAGCAAATCTTATCGGACAATAACCCAGTGTAATGTACAAATATCCCCGCCTGTTCTCACCTCTTTTTCTGTTTGACCACCACATAACGTTAAGTCAGATGACAGTGCAAAAGTTTGTCGACGGGCGCTAAAACAAATTAGGGCTGCTTTTAGGCATCTAACACTTATCCATCCGTGTTATTTAGTGTTATTTACCATTACATAACATCAATGAAAGACACTATAAATAAGAGTAAAGTTAGTTTCTCCGC